>CM038226.1:77285613-77453113 GCA_021442155.1 Cymbidium sinense
ATCACTCAATCAAAACCTAAGTTCAAAAAATCAAACCCAAAATCCTTTCATGTTCTTTCTTTGAATATGAAATTTTCAAATGGATCAAAATCCATTTGACTTCAAAACACTTGTAAATGGATTTATATTTCAATCATAAGTCCATACACAATATCAATCAACTTCAAGTCAAGCTTTGACCAAGCCATTTGACCCACATAGGCTCACTTGACCTAAAGTGACCTAAAGTACCCTTATGTGCCAAATTTTGATCCTAACCAAATTGGATTGAACCAAACTCATATTTGCTTCTCATCATGATCAACAATCATCATGGGATGATCAATCAATCAAATTGGGTCAAACCGACTCAAACCTAAGGGTTGACCAAGTCAACACTTAAGCTAAAATGAAACCTTACATAGCCAAATTCCACCATTGGCCAAATTGATTGAAACCATTGATCTAAGTTTACTCATGACCTATGTTTGAACTTGACCAAGCTGACATTTTAGCCTAACCTAGCCAAATTGGCCCACTTGACCCAAGTTGACCTATTTTGACCTAAAGGGTCAAAATGTGTCAAAACTTGACCTAAGCCAAATTGATTGAAACCAATGGGTCAAGTCAATTTCAAATCACTTGTTGAACTTGACTAAAGCCTCAATTGGCCAACTAGACCCAACCTAGCCCAATTGACCTTAGACCCAACATGACGTAAAGGGGTCATGTTGAGCCAAAATTGAACTTAACCCAAATTGATTGGAAACAAAGATACAAATCCACTCCATATGACTAACCTAACCTAAACCTACCCTTGACCTACCTCAAATAAGTCAAATAGGTCAAATAGGTCAACTTGACCCATTTGACCTAAATGAAGTCATATGAGCCAAAACCAAATATATACCAAATTGAATCAAACCAAAGCCACCAAAATATTTCAAATGGTCATATGAACTTGACCCAACACTTGGTTTGACCCAATTTGACCAATTGGTTAACTTGACCCAAGTTGACCCATTTTGACCTAAATGGGTCAATATGAGCCAAACCCTATCAAATGGATTCCAAATCTAATAAAACTTGGCCAAACCTAGTTTTTCCATATACCCAACATATCCAAAGTGGAAAAATAGTAAAATGACCATCCTACCCCTAGGCCATAAAACAAATTTTGGCCTAACCCATGGTTAATTTGGTCATACCCTCTTCACATTCACTTGAGGCTTTCTTAAAAGCTCAAGGGGACTTAGGGGAGAGTGGTGCACCTAACCTAATAGGTTTGAGTCAGCCCATTTGGTCCCTAGACCAAACCCGACCCCGTGGGTCAAATTGAAATTTCAAACTCCCTCTCAAGTTCAAATTCAAGCACATGGGAGGTTGGCAATACACTCCTTGGCTCAAACCAACCATGTGCACACTCCTAACTGATCAAACAACCCTCAGCCTAGATCAATTGGATCAAAATGACATGTCCATTGCTGGCCGTCCGATCCTTCAAGGGGGAGATATACTCCCCTTAATTCACTTCTATTTTGATTGACTCAAGGTCGATTAAAGGAAAGGAAGCTAGAGGAGCCATTGGAGATTGATCCTAAGCCTCCTAGAGTGCTTCCCATTTTCCTTTTCTCGGCTTTTGAACAGTGAAAAAATAGGGGAGGTAGAGTGAATTGCCAACTTCTTCCACACTTCATTTCCTTCCAATTATTCTTGCACACTTCATCTAGGATCTATGTCGAGTGCACCTAAGCTTCTATTGGAGTTCCCACAGCAAGGAAGAGTCCAATTGGATCAAAGCTGAAGCTCAAGCAAGGAGGAGTTGGTCCATACATTGTTCTACTCAACCTCAAGTGCTCATACTCTCAGCAAGGCTTCGTCTCAACTAGACGAAGCTTCTCTAAGGGAATCGAGTGCCTGTGATCACCTCCAATGAGGTTTGAGATTTTATGACCATTAAACTCAATGTGGTGTGGAGCTTTGTGAAAGAAATTTTCACCCCATCGATTTTTGACCATTGGATTTGCCACTCTCTGTCTTTAGATGGTGTGGGTTGAATTTGGTTTGATTCCATGCTAGATCTAGCTTGGATCTTCCCCTTGATCATGGACGATCTCTGTTGATCAAGGAGAGGAACTTGGATGATCTCGGCCGTCCATCCGTGCATTTTAGATGGACAGCTAAGATTATTTAGCACCTTTAGATATCTGTTTATCTGATTTAAAATGTGGGGAGATCCTTGGCCATTCGATCTTTGATCGATCGGATGACGAGGATTAAAGCTGTGCCACCAGCGTGAGGTGACAACTTAATCCTCACGGCACGTGTAAAGCGTCATGTTGCCATGCGTGCATGAGTGGATTTCTTAGGATTAGTTAAAAATGCTTAATTAATTTCTAATTAATCTAGGGACCTTCCAAAATCTATAAATCCTTATAAAAAATTTAGAAAAATATGAAATAAAATCTTATGGATAGATAATTAAATCTAGAGTATTTTAAAATTAATTTTAATGAATTTTAAATTATAATTTTCTCTGAATTTATTAGAAAGTGGATTTTGTTAATTTCTTTTTTAATTAGGCCTCTGATTAATCCCAAATTTCTTGGGTAAGTTTTAGGGGATGACTTCTGCCTCCCTTAATTTTCTTGGGATTTATTGAAGGCTTGATTAGAAGAATTACATATAGTTTCCTTAATTACCCGTCTTATGTAATTAATCATAATTAAGGTATGATTAGTGATTTTAACCTATGATTAGGGTTGATTAAGGTCAGATCATAAAGTAAGTTAAATACTCTCATTTGTATGTATAGATATGCTTAGGGTCCATCCATATGCATGTTATATATGTTGAGAAAGAAATGAAGTAATGTATGTTATGTGAATTTTGATTCATTTTATTTAATCTTAAAATGTCTTTTTTTTTGAATAGGTTTGTTTAGAGTTTATCTAAACTTAGGATTAATTAAAAGATTTAATCAAAATATTCACCTAAATGAAATTAAAATGTGAATCTACTTTAGAAATTACTTAGGTTAGGGAAGGAAAGAGAAGTTCTCTTCTCTTTCCCTCTCTTCATAACTTAGTAGTTAATTGTAGGATCCACTTGAACCAAATCAAAACATGAAATAAAATCAACCCAAAACACTTAAACAACTTAAATGAGACCCTCCTTTAAGTTGAACATGTTCTTCACACTTAAAAAATTTGAACCTAAAGCCCTAGGTAAGCATACCACATAAACCTTCAAAGCACATACATTAGCCTAAGTCACCACTTCTAGCCTTAGGTTAGGTCGGTGCATGGTTTGATGTTTGTTTTATTTTTTAATATATATTTTAGACTGGATGATAGGGTATATGCTCGTAGAATGAATGGTAGGACGTCCTTAGTCTAACTATTCTTTTCTGTAGGGGATTGTGCTTAAGGGGCGCTATCATAAACAAAAATATAAATTCTTTTGCTTGCAGGTGCTTTATACCCCTAAGCATAATCCATAGGCTAGGTGGACTTAGTCACCCATGTGTGGGGTAATAAGTTCAATATACATGCTTGGGATTTGTGTGGTGAGTTTTAGCTAACCATTGTATTGTAAGTGTTAGTTAGATTTCCAGTTTTCCTTTTCATGTAAAAATTTATATAATTAGTATTTTAGAATGATTGTTATGGGTATTAGGATGAGCATTGGTCATAAGATACTATCTTATGCACCATGTGAAGCCTTGGAGCATGCACCTTCCAACCATCCAAAGGAAGGAACCCAAAGAAGAAAAGAAGAAAGAAGAAAAGAAGAAGAAAGAAGAAAGAAGAAAGAAGAATAAAGCTTGAAGAGCCCCATAATAATGAATTCATTTATTAATTGTAATTTATTTCATTTATAATCCAATTTGTATAAGAGTAGAGCTCAGCTACCCACATTTGATATTTTCAGGTTTGTGCGGTGGTGCCTGGCCACAACGACTATTTATTCTTTTTTGGGATTAGCTTTATAAATTAGTTGATGATTTGTTTAGCTTTTGCATTAAGTGGCATGACTTTCCTAGTTTCTTCCTTACTTTATGTATGGCCTGGAATGTGATTAGGCTCTTTAAAAAAAAATAAATCTTTTACCCAACTTAACAACTCAAAATAAAATTAAATAACTCATAACCTCACCTAAAGCTTAGGCTTAAAATCAAGATAAAAGAATTAGCAACCCCTTAGCTGGATGAGCATTTCTTTTATAATATCATGCACAAATGCATCTTATTTCACTCTTGATTAGAGTGCTTCCACCTTTTCTAGAGAAACTTGGTTTGACTTTTGAGAGCCATGGTGGAAACTCACCTCCTCCCTTCTCGTTGATTTTGGCCAATAATCTTCTTTCTCATGCATTAATCATATGAATCCTATTAGCCCAAGTCAAAATAATTGTCCAAAATGAAAAATAGAATGAAATTTAAATTGCATTAGATTTAGGTCATTTGAAGCATGCCCTTTACATGATCTAGTTTCTTTAGGGAGTGAGTTTAAAGACTTAGTCTCTTTCTAAATAAACAACATCCTAGCTATCTTGCATAAGCATAAATACTTGCATATATGTATTTAAAATCATAAGAGGAGTTGGTTGGCGGCCACCCCCAGGCGATTGTAAGCCCAAGTTGTCGGGTGGTTTGTCGTCTCTTATGGAGGGAAACCAATTACCCATTTTCACCTTAGATTTAGGTTGTGCTTCTGGCCCTCGTGAAAGCTCCCTAGGTTTAGGTTTTGAGGTTGCTTTTCCTTTGTGGGTCATAAGTATAATTCCTCACCTCTTAGGAATTTCCTTAATCTTGTGTTAAGGAATCATAAGTCTTAAATTTCTAATGAAAAATGCAACCTCAAATAAACTAAATAAATTTCTAAACTGTAAAGCCCAACTATAGGATAGTTTGAGATGCTCGCTAGGTTTCCTAGCATCATGGGCATCTCCTACTTATCTCCCATTTTGGCTTCGATAATAACTCCCTCTTTTGATTAATCCCATTTGATCTTCAAATATAAACCAATCGATTGATAGTCCTTCCTATTAAAATCTTCAAAGACAACAATCATTTACCTTAATCGAGAGTTTTCCTAAGGGATTCTATCCTTAAGATGTAATTAACTATGGGGACTTTCCCCTGTAGGGAACTTAACGAACCCGGTTTACTTAATCATTGTCTTTGAGTATCATTGGGGGGTTGTACTTTGGTATGAATGCAAGACTATCCTTCTTTCCATTGGCACTTAGCTCATTTCATTCTTGAGTTGAGTTAGCCAACATCTTTTGGTTTTAGGATCACATTCCTTGTTGGTCTTAAAACCACCTTTGGGTTCTCCAATGGGTATAATGAAAAGATTTAAGTAAAAAAGAGTAAACATCTTAAAGACTTCCTCCTTATCATTTTCACGATAAGGAAAGGTTCATCCTAAAATAATAAATCTCCCATAAAGAACTTTGCTTTTTCAAAAGCACCTTTTCAAAAATGCACTTAATAAAATATTTTCCACAAAATTTTGTCACCCTCATTTAACAATTCCCATAATTATTACATGTAGTGATTTTCAAAATAGAATTAATAAAATTTTCTAAATGCACAAATGAATATCTTCGTTCAATTCACTTTGATGAAGATTTCATTTTCAAAATAAAATGAATAATCATCCTTCCCAAAAATCACAATCATAATCATAAAGTTTTCAAAAGCACATGAATTTTTTTTATTCAATACACTCACACTTATTAAATAGAAAGTTCATTTGTAAACAAAATTAAAAGTTTCAAAAAGCACACATGAACATCTTCATTTAATATACTCAAGTTTATTAAATGAAGATTTTATTCCCAACTAAAAAAAAATATCATTTAGGAAGTCCCACTTAAACATATTTCACATATGTTTTAAGTTGGAGTTCCTCTCTTTCAAAAAGCAACAATCACACACAAAAAAAATAATTTCATATTTCAAAAATAAAATTGATCTTCATTCTACATACCTAAATTTATTGAATGGAAGTCCTCTTCTCAAAATATTAAAACTTTAAAAATCACATTTCAAAATTTTTCAAAACACATTTTGGAACTTCATTTAAGATACCCAAATTTGTTAAGTAAAGTTTCCAAATCCAAAATCCAAAAATTTTTCAAACAATATTTTGGAATTTCACTTAACATACCCAAATTTGTTAAGTGAACCTTCCAAGTCCAAAAATCAAAATCAATAACCAAATTTTAAAATTTTCAAACACATTTGGAACCTCACTTAACATACCCAAATTTGTTAAGTGAAGTCTCCAATTCCCAAAACCAAAAATTTCCAAACACATTTTGGAACTTCACTTAACATACCCAAATTTGTTAAGTGGAGTCTCCAAATTTCAAAATCAAAAATTTCCAAAATACATTTTTGGAACTCCATTTAGCATAATCAAATTTGCTAAGTGAAGTTTCCAAATCCAAAATCAAAATCAACAATCATATTTTAAAAATTTGTAGACAATATTTTAGAACTTCATTTAACATACCCAAATTTATTAAGTAAAGTTTCCAAATCCAAAATCCAAAATTTTTTTTCTTTTTAAAACAACATTTTGGAATTTCACTTAACATACCCAAATTTGTTAAGTGAACCTTCCAAATCTAAAAATCAAAATCAATAACCATATTTCAAAATTTTCAAACACATTTGGAACCTCACTTAACATACCCAAATTTGTTAAGTGAAGTCTCCAAATCCCAAAACTAAAATTTCCAAATTCATTTTGGAACTTCACTTAACATACCCAAATTTGTTAAGTGGAGTCTCCAAATTTCAAAATAAAAAATTTTCAAAGTACATTTTTGGAACTCCATTTAGCATAATCCAATTTGCTAAGTGAGGTTTCCAAATCCAAAATCAAAATCAACTCTCATATTTTAAAATTTTCAAAAAAACATTTGGAACTCCATTTAGCATAATTAAATTTGCTATGTGAAGTTTCCAAATCCAAAATCAAAACCGACAATCATATTTCAAAATTTTTAAAATACATTTGGAACTTCATTTAACATACCCAAATTTATTAAGTGATGTATTCAAATTAAAAAAATTTGAAATTTTCAAACATATTTGGAACTTCATTTAACATACCCAAATTTGTTAAGTAAAGTTTCCAAATCCAAAATCCAAGAAATTTTCAAATAATATTTTGGAATTTCACTTAATATACCCAAATTTGTTAAGTGAACCTTCCAAATTCAAAAATCAAAATCAATAATCATATTTTAAAATTTTCTAAAACACATTTGGAACCTCACTTAACAAACCCAAATTTGTTAAGTGAAGTCTCCAAATTCAAAAAAAAAAAAAAAATCAAAAGTTTTCTAAAACACATTTTGGAACTTGATTTAACATACGTAAATTTGTTAAGTAAAGTCCCCAAATTAAAAAAACCCCAAAAAATTTTTCTAAACACATTTTGGAACTCCATTTGGCATAATCAAATTTGCTAAGTGAACTTTCCAAATACAAAATCAAAATCAACAATCATATTTCAAAATTTTCTAAAACACATTTAGAACCTCACTTAACATACCCAAATTTGTTAAGTGAAGTCTCTAAATTCAAAATCCAAAAATTTTCATTCACATATTTGGAACTTCCTTTAGCATACTCAAATTTCCTAAGTAAAGTTTCCAAATCCCAAAATCAAATATTTTTCAAAACATATTTTGGAACTTCACCTAGCATACTCAAATTTTCTAAGTGAAGTTTCCAAAGTCAAAACAAAAATTTCTCAAACATATTTGGAACTTCTTCCCTTAGCATACCAAATTTGCTAAAGAGAAGTTTCCATTTTTTTTAAACCAAAACAAATCAAAATTTTAAACACACCATTTGGAATTTCACTTAGCATACTCAAATTTGCTAAGTGAAATTTCCATTTCACAAAACCAAGTGGGACTCCATCTTTAGCATACCAAACTTGCTAAAGTTGAGTCCCCACTTTCAAAACACATCAAAAACAAAATGAAACACTTAGGATCCCTTAGCATACCAAATTTGCTAAGGATCTTATCCTTTTAAAAAAATATTCCAAATAAATGAAATACTTAGGATTTTCTTAGCATACCTAAATTTGCTAAGAAACTTATTTTCAAAAAAAAATATTAAACAATACTCACTTAGATTCTTTATTAAGAAAACCTAAATTTGCTAAGTAAGAATTCTAAATTTTTCAAAAAATTAAAACAAGAAAAAATTCACAAAAAAGAAACATTCACTTTCACTTTACTTAGCACACCTAAATTTTCTAAGTGAAATTCCAAAATAATCAAACAAAAACAAAATCATTTGACCCTTACATACCTAAATTGGTTAAAGGTAAGGGCCCTCAAAATCAAAAATTCAAATTCAAAACATCAATGAATCTATGAAAGCATCCTATCAAAAATCTTGAATCCATATTTCAACATACCTAAATTTGTTGAAGTTGGATTCATATTCAAATTCCTTTTTCAATAAATCTCATCAAATCTATTTGAACCCCATTTAACACTTCCAAGTTTTTGGATGTGGGTTCAAATTTTCAAAATTCAAAATTAAAAAATCTATGTAGACAAAAAACTGATACAAGTTCATTTCTCATTGCAGATTCTTTACAATCAATACAGTACAAGGGATCCTACTCCTCCTACACCACCCATTGTGGTTGTGTTGAGCTCTCTTACTAGACCTTCTGCCCCAGTGGTAGTGCGGAAGGAGTGGTGACCCCGAAGCATCGTGGTGATTTCTTCACCAACTCCGCCCATATAGCCAGATGTGGAGATGGTGATAGTTATCATATATATTCCAGATGATAGTTCAGCTGTAGCAGTGGTAGAGGAACATCTTAAGATTATTACTCCTATTATAACTAGTAGCAGTCAGGAGTATCATTCATCTAGTGAGTACAGCCCAAGATTGACTTCGATGAGGGCCGATGCCTCTCGATTATGATTGATCACACCGGTCGGAAACTATTTGTACTGAAAGATTCGTTCTTAGATGAGTTGCACACTATTTTATGGAGAAGAATGAGATCTTGAGGTTTACCTGGTCTGATGAAGAAAGAGTTAGCTTCGATCCAAATCAAGATGACTTGATGGGGGATTCAGCTAGAGTATGCATGGTTGATACTAGAGGATATATTTTTAGGGAACAACAGGCCATGGAAGGTAATGAAGTTGATGAAGAGGACACTATAGAATCAGCCCAACACCTCTGACATTAGTTAAGGTAGAAGGATGAGTAGATTGATTGGATGGAATGCCAGTTACAAGACTTATTAGCATAATGTCAGTGCTTCAGAAATAAGCCCCTCCAGTTTATCCTATTACAGTCGATGTTAGTCAGCCTGAGTTAGTGCATGTCTTGGACCCAGTCAAGACTCTACCTCCCGTTGAGCAAGGTAGCACTAGCCTGTATAGGAAGGTAGTGGAAAGTACCTCCATACAAGAAAATGAAATAAAATCCATGGTTGAGCAACAGGTGAAGGAAGCTTTGGCTCAATCCCTAGGTGGATCATCGGTTCCAAAGGGTAGAACCTACCCCAAGTAATTCGATGATATCCAGTATCCCAAGGGTTTCATGCCTCCTTCCTTCAAAAGCCTTGATGGCAGTGGGAATCCGAGACAACATATAGTGCACTTCAGGGCCAATTATTGCAATGCAGGTGGCAGTGATGCTTTACTCTTTAGACTCTTTGTCAGTAGCCTAGCAGGTATTATTTTTGATTGGTATGCTGAACTACCCAATAGTTCAGTAAAGATATTTGCTGAGTTAGAGCAACTCTTCATCAAGAGATTTGTGGGAGCTCATCAAAGGGTTACTGTAGGTGATCTCATTGTAGTACAACAGTACTCTGGTGTGTCACTTGTTGGTTATATTCTTCGATGGTGTAACCTGAGTATGAAGTGTGAACCGTAGTTGTCTGAATAGCATGCCATTGAGATTCTCTTGAAGAATATCCATGGCCCGGCCACCTTCATGCTTAAGGGCTTCACTATCAAGACATTTGAGAAGCTAATTAATAAAGTGGCTAGTCTACAAGGAGTGGCCAAACAGTTGCCAAAGTAGAAGCCCCAAAAGGTTTATGAAAAGAAGCTAGGAGCAATAGTAGCAGTTGACAAGGGAAGCAGTCGACTAAAGATCAGTCCGAGAGACCACAACCTTAGTAGCCTCTACCTCCTTTGCCATCACCGAGGCAACCCTACTGGCCTCCACCACAGCCTCCATGGCCACTACAGCCACCACCTCAGCCATACCACCAACAGCAGTGACATGCATATCCACCGCCAAATAGCTTTGGTCCACCAACTCTTTTAGATAAGTTAAACAACTTTATTCTTTTAAGAGGGAGGTAATCAAGAAAATCTTTAAGAATCTCTTAAAAAAACTTGATTTTTAGCTACTCAAGCCTAGGAGATCAGAGGAAGTAGGTAAAAGTCATGATCCAAACTTTTGCCCTTACCACCGTATGCTAGGCTACATTTTGGAGGATTGCTTTACATTCAAGGACTAGCTTGAACACGATTTCAAGACTAGTGCTGTAGTTATCCCAAAGCAATTTCGTATGGAACAACCTTCTTATTCCATTAGGGTAATCCTTGGGGATACAAGTGATCCTACCAAAACCAAAGAAGGTTGGGATATCTCCTTGTCTAAAACCTCTAAGAAAATAATTCAAAAGATCAAGAAGCTTTCCTTTTAGGTGCCTGAGTTAGCTCAAACCTCCAACACCAAGGATGGTTTGCAAGTTTCCAGTGCCAACTCTAGGAAAGTGGGAGCTCAACAGTAGCATGTGTCAGCCCGGGATAGCCCCTTAGCATAGCCATCGATGTGTCAGCCTCCACCTTGATTGCTTCCACCTGACTTCTACCATTTTAGCTAGCTCTTCTATTTCTTCTACTAGTAGAACTATTGTATCAGAAGATAAGGGCGTCAAATCCCTTACTCCACTCACTCTACTTGACTTCTACTTTGTACCCCCAAATAATTCCAAGAAATTTAAGAATAAAACTAGTTTGAATTACATCTGTGTCTCTTCTGATAAGTTGTCTTTATCTATTCCTAATGATAACTCTTCAAGTCTAATTAATTATAATAATTTTGATCTTCTTCTTTTTGATTTAAAGTTAGACTTTCTAACTCTGAATATTATGGGTTCACCTCTTGAGATAGACTTGGAATCATCCAATTTTGAGAGTCCCATAGGAGAAGCTGTAGGTGAGCCTAAAGTGCAGGTAGAACTTGCCACCACCTTGCCTCAAGAGATTACTGAAGTCAACCTCTGTAGTGGCAAGGTTCTACCTCTTAGGGCAGCACCTCAAGATAGAGGGAAATAAGCATTGGTACTGAAGATTGAGAAGCCCTTCCACAGGATGCTCCACCCTTGGATATGCTCATGAAAGATCATCCAAATCTGGACTACAACATCCTTTCTCATTTAAAAAAGTTGCAATCTAAGCTAAGCATATATATATGCCCTTGTCTTATCCAAAGAGATGAGGGAATCACTAATCAAGGCTCTCCTTGATCACGATATGCTGCTCGGAGCTATAGGTGAGGAAACACACTATGCAAAAGAAGCCTAAAGGATCACCTTCACAGATGAAGACCTTTTATTGGGGGACTTGGAGCACAACCATCCCCTATACATCATAGTCTACATGGATAGGTTCAGACTCACCAGGGTTCTCATGGATTCAAGTTCATCAATAAACATTATGAGTTTGAAGACCTTTACCTATTTGAAGATCGACATCTATACACTCCAAGGAGATCAGATGATGTTGAGAGGATTCAATGATCAAGGTGAGCGGGCTTTAGGTTCTATAGTGTTACCTTTGGAGATAAGTGACTGAAAGACTAAAGCCAAGTTCAACATCATTGATTTGAATACTCCATTCACTGCTTTGCTTGGTAGGCCTTGAATACATCAGGATAACATCATTCCATCCTCTCTTCATTAGTGCATCAAGTTTAGAAAAGATGGAATTGAGTACCGTGTCAACGGGGATGAAAAATCATTTTTAGTTAGAGAGGCTAAGATTTATGAGAATACGACCTACTATCTTCCTCAAAACACCCTTTCTCATGAACTTGGACAAAATTTAAATGCAAATATAAAAGTAAAAGAAAATGAAGCAAAAGAAAAGATAAAAGAAAATAAAAAGAAAAATAAAAGTCCTAATACACAAGAAAAGGGGAATTGATGAAGAAGTAGAGCAGCATATCACATTCCACCCACAGTTCATTCCATCATATGGATATGTGGGTAGGATGGCTCAACCTCCAAGAGGAGAGCTGAGGGTTCCAGGTGGGAGACCCCTAGTTGGCCTTCAATCAGAGGTCATGTTCTAGTTCATGGAGTACCCTACTATTCACATAGACTTAGAATCCAGCTCAGAGTATGAGTCTACTGTGATTAGTATACCAGCCAACCCCTCTCAGCGGGTTCCATTTGAGGTGACTTTTGATCTAGCCAGAGACGAAGACCTAGCCTCCAAGCAAAGCAAAGTATTGAACCTAGTTTATGTGAAACTATTAGGCAACAGTTGGGAACCTTAGCTCTTACCTCACTTACATCTCAGAAAGTTGAAGGTTTAGTAGTTAAGGAAGTCCCTAAGTCTTCCAATGGCATGAAGCAGAAGAAGTTCTTTTTGGGTTCATCATCCTTAAGTCCAAAGCTTAATGTAGGACTTAAAGAAGATACATCTAAAGAATTAATGGAATTACCATTTGAATTTTACTCATCTTGTGTTCAAAATCTTTACAAAAGGTTTAGTTCCTTACACATGGTCTAAGCATAGGTCAGAATATTTCAAAAAGTTATGGAACAATACATGCAAGGAAGCACAATCAATAGTTGGACTAGGATTCGATACAGTGGGCCCAGTCGATGATGAAGATTATTGCCTAGTTGTTACCAACCATTTGGAGTCTGATAGGTTCTTCTCACACATCCCCAACTCTTATGAGAATGTGTGTTTAGAAACTTCAGATGATCCAGATGATCTCCAAGTCAAAGTGGCACCACCAAAATTTGAAGAAGAAATCCATTCAACAATCGATAAGCTTAAAGAAATCCACCTCAAGATAGAAGAAAATTCTCACCCGACATACATCAGTTCATCACTGAATGAAGAAGAAACCAATGACTTAGTTAGGCTATTAACTGAGTTTAAAGGCTGCTTCACATGGAGTTATGAAGAAATGGCTCTTGATGTAGTCCACAAGCTAATAGATCTATCGTTACCTTTATTAAGCAAGCTCCTAGGCATGTGATTAGAAATTTGAGGTCATTTCAAGTCAAGAAACTCGATCGATCGTTTCATCAAGGAAGAAAAATATCGGTTAGCTAGTTTCAGCAGTTAATAAAAAGAATGGCCAAATTCACATTTGCATCGATTTTAGGGACTTAAATAAGGCATGTCCTAAGGATGGGTTTCTTCTTCTTGTACCAGAGTTAATGGTGGACATTGTCTCATCTCATGCAGTCTTCTTTTTCATGGATGGGTCATCTAGCTATAACCAAATTAAGATGTCTCCTAAAGATGAAAGAAACACTTGCCATCCCACTTGAACTTGGCATCCTTTTTGACAAGTGCTGAGAATGGCTGGCATCTTCCTAATAGGTTGGAAATGAAGCATATTAGGTACACCAACTGCCCTTGAAATGATCTGAGTTGAGTTAGACTCTTGGCAGGTGGAATTTTTAATATCACATTAATCTTCTCTGGATCAATTTCTATTCCACAATGCCGGACAACAAACCTAAGGAATTTTCCTAAAGCTACTATAAATGAACACTTCAAGAGATTCATTTAATGTTAAATTATCTTAACCATTCAAAAACTACTCTCAAGTCAAAGAGATGGTCTTCTTTTTCTTTACTTTTGATTACAAGATCATCTACGTAACATTCAACTTGATGATGAATGAGTTCATCGAAGATCCGAGCCATGGCTTGTTGGTATGTTAGGCTGAAAGGCATGACCCTATAGCAAAAGATTTTGATCGGGGTTTGAAACACAGTGTTTATTTCATCTTCAGGGATCATCTTTATTTGTTTATAACCAGATGAGCCATCAATAAAAGAGAAGACTACATGAGATGAGGTAATTTCCACCATTAATTTTAGGATTGGTAGTGGAAATTCATCTTTTGAACATGCCTTATTTAGATCCCTAAAATCGATGCATATGCAAATTTGGCCATTCTTTTTCTTAACTAGAATGACACTATCCGACTAGGCAGGATATTTTTCATCCCTGATGAAGCCAACATCGATCATTTTCTTGACTTCAGAACTGACCTGCTATTTAATGTTTAATCACACGCGTCTATGAGCTTGCTTGATAGGGTTATCACTAGGCTCTATTGCTAGTTTATGGACAACCATGTTTGGAGATAAATCGGCCATCTCTTCATAAATCCATGTGAAGCAGTCCTTAAACTCAATCAATAGCTTAACCAAGTCATTGGTTTCAGTACCACCCAACAAAGAAGTGATGTATGTCAGGCATGGATTATCTTCAATTCCTAAGTTAATTTCCTTGAGCTCGTCGATGGTTGAACTGATCTCCTCTTTGAACTCTGGTGGTGCATCCTTGACTTCAAAGTCATTTGGATCATCTAAAGTTTCTAAACACATCTCCTAATATGAGTTATCATGATTTGAAAAGAACCTATCATACTCAAAATGATTGGTGATGACTAGGAAATGATTATCATCATCGACTAGACCCACTATGCCGAATACTACTCCTGATCTTGATTAAGAATGTCTGTTTTGGTTGTCCCATAACCTTTCAAAGTATTCTGACCAATGTTCAGACCAAGTACGTGGGATTAATCCCTTTTTTGCTAGATTAAGAACACAAGGTGAATACAAATCAAAAGCCAATTGTATTAAATGTTTATATGAATCATCCTCAAGTTCTACATCAGCTTCCTGACTTGAGGATGATGCTCCCAAATAGAACCTTTGAGTTTTTTCATTTGTGGATGACTTAGGGGTTTTCTTAACTACCAAACCCTCAATTTTTTATGAGGAAAGTGAGGTTAGAACTAAGGATCCCAACTGATGCTTGACTATCTCATATGCAGACTTGGATACATTTATGCTTTGCTTTAATATCCGGTATCATGCTCAAACGTCACCTCAAAAGGGATCCACTAATGAGAAGAACTGACCGGTGTGCTAACCACATAAGACTCATAATATGAACTAGATTCTAAGTCTATGTGGATAGCAGGTGTAATCCTGGTGGCTGGGACATCCCTCATATTGGGTGGCCAATAGGGCCTTTCCACCCTGGGCCGCCTCAACTTACTTTGGTGGAGGTTAGGTCATCCTACCCATATGTTCGAATGGAGTAACGAACTGTGGGTGGAATCTAATTTCAGGCTCTATATCTTCCCTTGAGTTCATATCTCACTCTCTTTTATTTTCTTTTATTTCTCTTTTTTCTTTATATTTTCAATATCCTTTTCCTTTTCTTTTCTTTCTTTTTGTAGTTCATGGGGATCTTGACTAGATTCGCGTGAATGGACTTGTTGGTTTTGGATAAGAAAATAAGCTGCATTCTCATATATACCGATCTCAAGAACTGTGAATGGTTTGAGATCTTCTTTGACACAGTACTCAATTCCACCTCTCATGAACTTCATCAATTGATATAGAGAGGATGAAACTAAGCAAAGTACTGAATCATGTATCCATGCTCTCCCAAGAAAAGCACTGAAAGATGTATCTGAGTTTATGATATGAAACTTGGCTTCAGTCTTCTAATCATCTATTTATAATGGTAACACTATGGAGCTTAAGGCCCTCTCATCTTGTTCATTGAATCCTCTCAACATCACCCTCTCTTTTTGGAGTTTGGAGATGTCAATCCTCAAGTAGGCATGGGTTCTTAAACTCATAATGTTGACTGATGCACCTTGGTCAATTAGAACTCTTGATAACCTGTATCTGCCAACGTTCACTAAGATGTAAAGAGGGTGGTTATGCTTGGTCGTTCCTAGAAGAAAGTCTTCATCACTGAAAGTAACTCCTAAGATGTCCTTTGAGCTGTGTTCCTCCTCTTCAGTAGCAGTCAACTGAGCTAAGCATATCTCTGATTCAAAAAGAGCCTTGACTCGAGATTCTCTCATATATTTGGATAAGACTTGGGCATCATTTATGCTTAACTTAGCTGGAAACTTTCTAAGATGTCCGAGAACATTGTAATAAACTCTGACTTGGTCCTTCATAAGAATATCCATAGGTGGAGCATCCTGTGGAGGGATTATTTGCTCACTAGAATCAATGACTTATTTACCCTTATGTTGAGGTGCTACCCTAGGAGGTAGAACTTTACCACTGCAGAGGTTGACTTCAGTGACTTAATGGAATGATGAACTTGCAAAAAGTTCTATGTTCTCAACAGGTATACCTACAGCTTCTCCTATGGGATCCTTGGAGTGAGTTAACTCTAAGTCAATCTTAAGAGGTGAACCCGATTGATTCAGAAAAGGAAAGTTTGATTCTGAATCAGAAGAGAGTGGATCAAAATGACTAGAGCTATAATTATTATTTTCTAGACTTGAAGAGTTTTCAACAGGAATAAAATCTAGAGTATTATAAGTGGACAAGATGCAAGTAAAAGCTTTCTTCATTAATTCTTTTTGGGTGGAGGTACATGATAAAAATCCAACAAAGTAAACGGGGTAAGGGATTTAATGCCCCTGCTGCTAATACAATGCTCTTGTTGGTAGAAGATGTGCTAGTAGAGGAAGAAGTAATTGTTGCAACTGTGGATGGAGTGCTGGACTCGGACAGTGGTAGTGCTATTGAACTATCTCTGGCAAGTAAGGTGGACTGTTGTTGCTGGGCTGTCACCTTCTTTAAGTTGTCTTTGGAAACTTGCAAACCTTTCTTGATGTTGGAGATTTGAGCTACCTCAGGCACCTATAGAGAGAGTTTCTTAATTTTAGAAACTACTTTTTTAGAGGTTCAGGATAAGGCAATATCTTAACCTTCTTTTGTCTTAAGGGGGTCACAGGTTTTCCTAAGAATTATCCTAATAGAACTGGATGGTTGTTCTAGTAAGTATTCCTTGGGGATAACTATAGCACATGACTTGTAGCTACGCTCAAGGCAATCCTTAAAAGTAATACAATCCTCTAAGAGATGACTAACCATGCGATGGCATAGGCAATAGTTAGGATCATTACTCTTGCCCACTTCCTCCGGCCTCTTAGGCACTAGTAATTGAAAGTCAGGTTTCTTTAAAATATTCTTAAAGATCTTTCTAATTACCTCGCTCTTGAATGAAGAAGGTTTATTCAATCTATTAGTAAGAGTAGGTGGGTAATAGCTACCTGATGGTGGGTAGAGTCGCTGGTGATGTGGTGGGGTAGTTGTGGCAATTGATATGATGGTGGTGGTGGTAAAGGAGGTCTGAGCTTAGGTCTCATATTAGACTCGGCTGCTTCCTCTATCCACACGACTTTCCGGCTTCTTCTCAAACACCTTCGCGGCTTAGATGATTGATTGGTGGGGAAGGCAACCTTTATTTCCTCTTGCAGGCTAGCTGCCTTGTTGATTAGTTTCTCAAATATTCAGATGGTGAAGCCCTTAAGTATGAAGGCAACTAGGCCATGAATATTTTTGAGAAGGATCTCAATGGTATGCTATTCGGACAGCTGTGATTTGCCACCTGAGAATATAATCAACAAGGGACTTATTGGGAACTTACTTCGCTATAATGAGGTCACCTATAGTCACTCTTTGATGAGCTCCATCAAACTTCTTGATGAAGAGGTTCTCCAACTTAGCAAAATTCCCTACTGAACTATTGAGCAATTCAATATACCAATCAAATGCAACCCCTAGGTCAAGAAAGAGTTTGAATAGAGCACATCACCTTGACATTGCAACAATCGACTAAAATGTGCTAAGATGTGATCCCACTACCATCAAAGTTCTTGAGGGAAGGTGGCACAAAACCCTTGGGGTATTGAACTACATCAGAATTCCTTTGGGTATGATCTATCCTTTGGAATGGATGAGCTCTCCCTAGCTTACGCCATCACTTCTCACACCTGCTGCTCTACCACATTTTTAATATCCTTCTCATGCATGGAGGTGCCATCTGTGACCTTCCTATGCAAGAGACCAGCATCATCCTCTGCGGGAGTGCACCTAGGATGCTCAAAGGTATCTCTAGATGGTTGGCTCTCATAAGAGAAGACTGTGAAACTGGGGCTGAGTTCTGCAATGCTGGGGCCACTGCCATCAACTCCTCAATTTCCTTCTCCATCTTGTCAATGTGATCATCCCTCTATCTGAGCTAGTGGAGGAGGTGATGAGCCTAGTGAGAAGTGTTACCTTCCTCGAGCATGACTCCTTTCTGACTAAGCTGATCCCATTATAAGGATCCCCATGTATCAACCATGTGGACTTCGACTGTGTCATCCAACATGTCATCTTCATCAAGATCAAAGCAGACCCTATCCTCCTCCTGATCTGAATGGTCACTACTGAGAATTCACCTTTTCTTGGAAAAGTAGTCCGCTAATATGTCATCTAATGATCGGTCTACTACTATCGTGTGGACCAGATGAACCCAACCGCTAGGGGCTCTCCTCTATGCAAGAGACAATGCCTATTATTAAGAACTCCTCAGCTGGAAGGATCAACTATCATGGGGACTATGTCTATGTCTACTCCCCTCTCTATCTCTGTCTGCTGTGGAGGTGGTGCGATGATGATGCTCTTGGGTCGCCACTCCTTCCTGACCACAACTGAGTTAGATGGTCGAGCAGGGGAGCTCGATCTCATCTCAAAAAGTGGAATGGATGGAGTGGGATCCTTGGGCTGTAGCCAGATCATTAGTGGGGATGGTCTCTCCCTAGATGGGGCTTCTGAATCTTGACAGGGGAAGTAGAGCTGTAAGCTGAACGGGTGATGGTGGATGGCGAGGGAACCGTGTGATGGAAACACTGACTGCCCCTCAACTGGAGATCTCCTCCTGTAGTGGATTGCACCAGTAAGAATAATGTTGTCTGAATGATCAATCCTGACAGGGCGACAATAAAAGAAATCCATCAAGGCGGAGGCTGCCGACTTCCTGACATACCTCTATCGCTCTCTCTTGCCCACCTAGTCAGACACTCGAGCCTCCATGACTCTCTCTCTTTGGATCTGACCCCTAACACTCCTAGGGATCATGGACCAAGGATTTCAAATCAAATAAGATACTCGACTCTGAGCATCCGTAAGCTTTGCCGGCCTGGCATAGAATAGTCCTAAGACTGACGTATTGCCTCCTATGCTCCCTGCCGGTGTCTCATAGTATGCTGGTGGTGGAGGTGATGCAGTGATCCTCTGGTAGTCTTCCTCTCCATCTGAGGCTGAGAGGGGGTGGAACCTACTACCACTCAAAAGTGGTGAGGTCTCATGGGGAGAACCCTCCTTAGCTATATGGGAAGCAACGTCAAGTTCTCTGGCTGCCCACTCATGATCCCACTTAATCTTTCAATTTTTATTATGGAATTGGGTACGGGTGAGTAGAGTAGAGTGAGAACTAGAACCTACCTCGAAGGTGGGGGAGACTATCTTAGAGGCTAAGATAGCCTTCCTCTTTGAGCTGACCAAAGAGAAAATAGCAACTCTCACTGGAGCTATGGCAGGGGAAACTAAATAGGCAGGTATTAAAGTAGCTGGTACAAATACTACACTGAACGGGGCTTGGGAACCACTACGGCCTTCTTCTTCAATGAGGGGAACTCAGAATCCAATGGAATGTCCAAGAGGATGAGTGGCGTCTATCCCACCACCTCCTCCCTACTTTCATAAGTAATCCAAACCCCCTCAAAGCCATGTCCAAAGTAGATCAAATGTGTGGCATCAATCATGGTGAGATTGGCCTGATCCAAGGCTAGATCTACACAAGAGGGGAAAGAGAAAACAAATTTGCTAGGAGCCATGATCACTGCACTGACTGGAGGCTGGAAAGACTGACTATGAAATCACTGTGTTTGTTAAAACATAATTGAGTCAGACCCTTGCCTCGATATTTTGCTTCAATCATTGACTTCTATATTTAGTTTGGAATTTGAACCCACACTTAACAAATTTAGGCATGCTAAGTGGGGTTCATTGAATTTTGGAGAGATTTTAGATATTCAGAGGAGAGAATTTGCGATATGATTTTGATTTAGAACCCATAGTCAACAAATTT
This sequence comes from Cymbidium sinense, assembly GCA_021442155.1. Taxonomy (NCBI): domain Eukaryota; kingdom Viridiplantae; phylum Streptophyta; class Magnoliopsida; order Asparagales; family Orchidaceae; genus Cymbidium; species Cymbidium sinense. The sequence continues at coordinate 77,305,849 of CM038226.1, forward strand.
AAGTAAGTTGGGCGAGGTTCAAATATTTTAAGAGACCTTTGAAAATATTTATATTGTGTGTCTTGTTTGAAAATTTTGATTTGGAAAAATATTTACTTAGCAAATTTAGGTAAGCTAGAAAGGTTTTCAAATATGTGTTTGAAAATTTTATGAAAACATCTTTATTTCTGATGATTGGTTATGTGTGTGATATATGTTAATTTGATTTGAAAGTGGGATTTCTTACTTAACAAATTTAGTACGTTAAGTAGAGGCCAAATGTGTTTAATGTATGTGTTGATTTGAAAATGAGGCTCTTACTTAACAAATTTGGTATGTTAAGTAAGAGTCAAGTGTATTGTGGTTTAAAAATGAGACTCTTACTTAACAAATTTGGTATGTTAAGTAGGAGTCAAGTGTATTTATGACTTGAAAATGAGGCTCTTACTTAACAAATTTGGTATATTAAGTAGGAGTCAAATGTATTATGATTTGAAAATGGGGCTCTTAACAAATTTAGTATGTTAAGTAGGAGTCAAGTGTGTTTATGATTTAAAATGAGGCTCTTACTTAACAAAGTTGGTATGTTAAGTAGGAGTCAAGTGTATTGTGATTTGAAAATGAGACTCTTACTTAACAAATTTGGTATGTTAAGTAAGAGTCAAATGTATTATGATTTGAAAATGGGGCTCTTACATAACAAATTTGGTATGTTAAGTAGGAGTCAAGTGTATTGTCATTTGAAAATGGGGCTCTTACTTAACAAATTTGTTATGTTAAGTAGGAGGCCAAATATGTTTATGATTTTTGAAAAAGGAAAATATATTTAACAAATTTAGGTATGTTAAATAAAATTCAATTTGTTTTTGTGATTTTTGAAAATGGGACTCTCATTTGACAAACTTAGGTATGTCAAATGGAGTCCAAATGTGTTTTGATGTTCAAGATTTTAGAAAAGAAAATTTCAATTTGATAAATGTAAGTGTGTTAAATATAATTCAATTTGTTTTGATTTTCCAAAAGAAAAGGGAACTCCTATTTGACAAATTTAGGTATGTCAAATGGAAGTTCAATTATATCTTGATTTTTGTGTGCGATTTCTTGCTTTTTGAAAAGAGGGAAGCTCCAATTCTAGCATATATGGAATATGTTAAGTGGAGTTTCAATTTTATTGTTTGATCTTATTTGAAAATAGAATTTTCTTTCAACAAATTTGGGTATATTGAATGAAGATGGCCATTTTCAGAAGTGTGCTTTTGAAAGAGCTATTTTAAAAGTTTTTTATTTTGATTTTGAAAAGAACCTCCATATAACAATTACAACAATTATTAAATATGGTTTTGTTTTATGAGTTTTGAGAATTTCTTGTGAATTTTGTGCAAGTTCTTTTGTTATGTGAATTTTTAAAAAGTGCTTTCAGAAAGTGATATTTTGCAAAAGAATTAATTTTCTTAAATATAAGATGAACCTTGCCTCACCAAGCTAGTGGTAAAGAGGTTCTATATTTTAGTCATCTCCTTTTATTAGTTAATTTTATCTTTCACCTATTGGGGGACCCAGTAGGGATTTCAAGATCAATAAGGAGTGAGGTCCTAAAACCTAGAGGATGTTGGCTATCTTTGCTTAAGAATAAAATAAGCTAAGTGCCAATGGAAGGAAAGATAGTCTTGGACTCATATGAAATACAAGTCCACTATCGATGCTTGGAGACAAATTGTCTACTAGAGATGGAGAGTGGAACCATCGCCAGAGGAGTCCCCAAAAAAATCTGTGGTGTTTATTTTTGTAGATGGGGGACACCACGCAGATCTTAGGAGGGTACTTATTGAAGTGATTGAGTATAATATTAAGGAATGATGTACTATCTTGAAAGATATAAGTCATCACCCTACAATGGACCTAATCACCTAATAAGGACTCCTACGAATGTACCGATAATTTTCCCATACTTTACATGAAAAAATAAAGCAGGGTTTATTTTAAATTGGGTTCATTAAGTTCCCTATGGAGGCAAGTCCCTATAGTTAATTACATCCTAAAGAATGAAATCCCTTAAGAATACTCTCAATTAAAGTAGACAATTAGGATCTCCAAAGATTTTAAGGTTAGACTATCAAAAGATTGGTTATATTTGGAAAATCAATTTGGAAAGTTTAAGGAGAAGACTTATTTTGAGAAGCCAAAGGGAATGAGTAAGAAATGCTCATGATACAAGGAAGCCTAGTGAGCATTCCAACCTATCCTATAATTGGGCTTTGTATATTTGAAATTGAGAGGATTGATTTTAATAAAGTTGATATTTTACTAGAAAACTAGGACTTATAATACCACAACACAAAATTTTGGAAATGCTTAAGAGGTGAGGATTTATGCTTGTAGCCCAAAGAAAATAGCTACATCAAATTCTGGATCTAGGGAGCTTTGACATAAGCCAAAGCACGACCTAAGTCTAAGTGAAGAAGGGTATATAGTTTACCTCCACAAGAGAGGATAAACCACCCGACTGATGAGCTAACAATCACCTGGAGTGGTTGCCAGCTAACTCCTTCTATGCTTTAAAATCATGTAGGCAAGTCATATGATTTTGCAAGATAGTTAGATTGTTATTATTTAGAAAGTGACTAAAGTCCTTAAACCCACTCCCTAAAGAGACTAGAGCATGAGTGGTATGAGTAATGACTTAGTTTAATGCAATCTTTTCAAATTTTACTTATTTTTTGACACTTCATTTTGATAAAGGCTTTGGGATTTTCATATGTGTAAGTGCATGATGATATGGATTATTGGCCAAATCAAAAAGAAGAGGGAGAAGATCCATTAGTAGGAGTTGCTCTCATATGTCAAGCAGTTCCCGTGTGTGCAAGAACGAAGGCCCTCATTTTTGCAAGAGTGGTAGAAGATGCATGCATGATAGTAGACGTACAACCATACAGTTAAGGGGTTGTTAAATCTTTTAATCATCTTGGTTTAATGCCTGGGCTTTATGGTTATGAGTTGTAGGTGGGTAAAAGATTTATTTTTTCCTAAGAGCCTAATCACATCTAGGCCATACAACAAACACCAATCATAAAGAAACTATGAAAAGATATGTCATTTCTAATGCACAAGCTAAACATAACATAAAATATTTTATAGCTACCACAAAAGAATAAAAGGCTGGTATGGTCGGTACTGCCGTAAAACCCGAAAAGAAAAATGGGTAGCCGAGCTCTACCCTTATACAACCCAGATTACAAAAGAATAATTACAATTAAGGATGAATACGTGCTATGGGGGTCTTCATCTTCTTCAAATTTTAATGTCTTATTTCCTCCTCTTTGCTTCTTTGATTTGGCTCACTTCAAGGTCTCCTAGCCAATGCTCATCTTAGTTCTCCCATAGCCCTAATCATAATTCCTAATTAAAAAATTACATTTAAATTGGAAAGAGTAAATTTAACTACACTTACAAAATAGAGGTTAGCTAAACATACATTCCACCCATGCAATTATATTTATAATACAGACTTAGCACCCTGCACATGGGCAACCAAGCCCACCTGTCCTAACTTGAGATTATGCTTAAGGGCTTAAGCAACCTGCAAAGAGTGCATTTATATTTATTTTTTAGCAACCTCTTAAGCATAATCACCTATAAAATCATAATTAGACTAATAGCAGCTAATAGCCAGTCTACAAAACATACACCCTAACATCCAGTCTAAAATAATACATCACAAAACAAAATATGCATCACACCATACACCACCCTACCATAAAGCTAAAAGTGGTGACTTAATTCTATGCTGTGTATTAAGGCTGGTGTGGTATGCCTTAACTAGGCTTTGTTATAATTTTCTAAGTAACAAAGGATTTAATTATAAAGGATGGTTTCATTTTAAGTGATTTAATTGATTTGTGAATTTTACTTAATATTTTCTTTTATTTCACTTGGTTTACACTCAAAAACTAACTATTATAAAGAGAAGAAAAGAGAGGATAACTCTCTTTTATCCCTACCTTCAATCACATCTAAAGCAAATTAATTAAATAAATTCTCTTTAGCGGATGACTTCTTACATTTTTTAAATTAATCCTAGGTTGGTGCATGGTGTTGGCGTACACGATGCCGCATGGACATGGCAGCGACTCAAGCAGAAAAAGGTGGATGAATAGGAAAATGATGCACATATTAGATCTGACCCCAAATCAGATAGCCAAGATCTGATCCACGGAATTAGAAGGACAGAAACACGCGATCAGCGTAGGATCTGAGCCGTCTGATCCCATGAATCATGGGATTGGGCATTCTGTGTGTCGCGACTGGCAGAACTATAAATCAAGGTTTTTTTGGGGTTTTTTGTGAAATCTAAGTGAGATTTTGTCTGAATGAGCATGTTTTTGCATTGATTCACACCGAAAAACTTCTATTTTTATATTGGGATGAAATAAAATGAAATATGCAAGTCTTTCTAAGGAAATTCCTAAAAATCACATACTAAAATATCACAAACAAAAGCTCATATGACTACCGTTATTAAAAATTATCTCACTGAGGATGATTTCTGGTAACGGTGATGATCTGAGCACATTCTTGAGTGGGGGAAGAAGCCTTGAAATTAGCCTAGAGCTTCGCCTTCACTTCAGAATGGTGTGTTCTCCAATTTCTGCCACTTCCTCACTGGAATGCACTTAATTTTGTTTGCTTTTTCTCAAAAACCAAGTAAGAATGGTTGTTGGTTGCTTTGGGAGCTCTAGAATAATGGAATGAGAGTGGGATGAGGAGTTTTGGTGTCTCTAATTCTCTGGTTTCTAATGTGGCAAAAAATCCTTTTATTTTGTGATTTTTTGGCTTTTAATGGTTGTCCATTGGCTTGGGGTGGTTGGAAATGGAAGGGAATCATCTTAGGTGGCTCATTTTGGTTGGCAAAGGCATAGGAAGTGGCTACCATGAAGGAAAAATGGGTGTCATAGCAAGGGCAGGTGGAAGTCCTTCATGCCAAGTGCTCTAATGGGAGAGGAGAGGGAAATTCACCTCCCCATAAGTTATGGCTATCCCAACCACCTCTTGGGTCAGATGATCATTGTCCTTGGTTCCTAGGTGGACTAATGGATGAGTACCAACTAGCCAAGGAACAGAAATGACCATTTGGTCAAGTGTCTTTTCTCATGGAATGCCCTTGACCTAAGATAAAAGTGGTCATTTAACATTGGATTTGATTTGATTAGATTTGAAATGAGTCAGAAGTGAGTTGGACCAAATTTCATGTCATTTAGAGTTCAATTGGTTTAATTTGGGTCAAGTTGATCCATTTAGGCCAAATAGGTCAAATCAGGTTAGGTTGACCAATTGGTCAAATTGGGTCAAACCAAGGATTGGATCAAGTTCAAATGACCATTTAGAGTGCATTGATCAAATTTGTATAATTTGGATTCAATTTGGATTTTGGTCAAATTGATCCTTTAGGTAAATTTGGGCTAAGTTGGGTTAGGTTCACCAATTGGTCAAATTGGGCTCAATTATGGCTTTGGTCAAGTTCAATAATCAATTTGGAGTAAACTTGAGCCATTAGTTGCAATCAATTTGGTTTAGGTTACGATTTGGCTAGTTTGGGTTCGTATGGGTTAAAGGCTTGACTTGGTCAACGAGTTAAGTTGACTTAGTCAACGAGCTAGGTTGACTTGGTTTGACCAAATTCATGATAATTGATTAACCTAGGATAATCAAAAATGATGACATGAAGTTTGGATTGGCTTAATTCACTTTGATTTGGATTGAATTTAATTTTGGTTCATGTAGGTTAAATTGGCCAGTTTGGGTCAAGTGAGCTAATTGGGTTTAGTTGGCTTGATTTTGAGTTGGGTTTGATTTAGTTGAGTTTATATATGTATTTGAGATTGACATAAAAATTCAATTGTAATTTATTTGGGTTCAAATGAGTTTTTATTCATTTGAATATTTCAAGTCAAATGAGCTAGGTTGGGTTTGACTTGAGTTGATTTTATTTTGGATTGATGATTATAGATTTCATTTATATTTGTATAGATGATTTAAGGAATGATTGATTCAAAAAGAATTCATTGGTTTTGATTTGATTTGGCTAGGATTTGGTTAAGTCTAAGAAATTGAATTAAAAGGTATAAATTAGTTTTAATTTGATTTTGGATTTGGTTTTTGCTATTTGAATTTATATTTAATTTATATTTGGGAATATAAATGAAGATATAAATAATTCATGAGAAAATAACTTGATTTTGGAGTGATTTGGAAGCAAATTTGACCATGCTCATGGATGTAGGTCAAAAGGGCTTAGAAGGAAATTTAGTTGGGTTTGGATTTAGTTTTGATCATTGGGATTGAATTATTTGAAGTTAGATTTGAATTAAAATTTGATAGTTTGATTGAACGATTGAATTGAGATTTGAGAAAATCAAATGAATTGGGATTGATTTGAATTTGGTTAAAGGTTAAGTCTATAAGATGAAATCAAAGGGCTTAGAAAGGGTTCTGAATTCAATCATGAGATTTTGTGGAGAAATTCTGTGCTTAAATTTGATCATGAGATTGATTATGAGCCTTAAATATTTAGTTTTGGTTTGGTATGAATTTGAGGTTTGGTTTGAGAAGGAAAATATGGGTTGGGTTTAGGCAATAGGGTAGACAAGTCTTCCTAAGTCCCTAGGGCACAACTTATTCCAATAGCTAACTCTTCTAAGTCTTTAGGGTTAGGTTAAGTGTAAACTTAATCACTAGAAGTATCTTAAGACTAAAGAGCTCTTAGTGTCTATAAGAGTCCTAGATCTATGATGAGTAAGTTAAGAACTCACTCAAAAAGTGAAGAAACATGCATAAAGAAATCCTAAGCTTTTGTCCAAATGAATGTGTCAAAACAAAATAAAATTTGAAAAGATTTTACATTTGTAGTCTAAGTCATATGCTCATATCACTCATGCTCTAGTCACTTAGGGATTGAGTTTAGGACTTTAGTCTCTTTACAAATTAAATAATAAAGCTAGTTATCTTGCAATTACATAAGACCAGATTATATGGATTTAGAATATAGGAGGTATTAGCTAGCAACCACTACAGGTTATTGTAAGTTTACAAGTCGGATGAGTTTATCCTCTCTTGTGGGGGTGAACCCTTATGTCCACTTGTCACTTAGATTTAGGTCACGCTTTAACTTGTGCTAAAGCTTCCTAGATTTAGGATCTGAGATAGCTAGTTTTCTTCAGGCTATAACCATAAATACTCACATCTTAAGTATTTCCACAATCTTGTGTTGGTGGATTATAAGCCCAAGCAATATAATAAAATTTTAACTCAAACAAAATAAATTGCCTCACTTTCAAAAATATAAAGCCTCATCATAAGGTAGTTTAGAGTGTCCACTAGGATTTCTAGTATCATGAACATTTCCTACTTATCTTCCTTTGAATTCCAAAATAAGTCTTCTCCTTGAACAATCCCACTTGATTTTCCAAACATAACCAATTCTTTGATAGTCTTAACCTCAAAAATCTTTGGAGGTAATAATTGCCTATTTTAATCAAGAGTATTCTTAAGAAATATTATTTCCTAAAATATAATTAACTATGGAGGCTTACCTCTATATGGAACTTAAGAACCTGGCTTAATATAAACCCTACTTTATTTTTCTATATAAAGTAGGCAAAAAAATTCGTATAAGACTCATCATGCCTCCTTATTAGTAGTTCTCTTAGGTGGTGATTCTTTACTAAGGGTGATGTCATCTTAGTGGACATTTCTGCTTAGAAGGATGTGAGACCCCGTGCTTTCTTCCTTACTCGACCACTACAAATTGATGAGCACCTTGTTAGTGTGGTGTGCCTTATTTCAGGACCAATAAAGTATCCTGATGCTGGCTTTATTTAAGAAGATGTGACTCCCCAAGCTTTCTTCTTCAACTAGACACCGTGCACTGACTAGGTCTGAGTTTATATTTGAGGATTAGGTTAATTCCCCCAGTGGCTCCTCTTCCTTTTGAATACTTCAAGCTTGGTTCAGTCCTTCTTTGTGACTCCTCACTTGGTAGTCACCCTAGGTCAGATGGTATCTGTCTAGCCGATGACAGACTATCTCGATGATCAGTTCTGCTTAGGAAGATGTGAGTCTCTGATGCTTTCTTCATAGATTGATCATTATAAACTAATGTACACCTTAAGTTGGCTGCTATTTTCCTTACTGCGGTAACCCACCCAGTGGATAACACCGCTCAAGCAGATGTGAGTACCCATGCTTTCGCCCGGAGTCGGCCACCGTATACCTAAAGGTTTTATTTTTGAGGGATTAGGCTAAGACCCCGAAGGCACCTTCCCTTTGGGCATCCTATTTGGATTGCATCTTCATGACCCCATCTAGACTTGATCCGGGATACTACTAGATTGGACATTTTCCCTTTCCTAGTAGCCACCCATGTGGTTGGAAGTTCTGTACTATGGATGTATGGATTATCCCTTGGGCCAGTGAATTTGAGATAGGCCAAATCCCCCATGGCTCCTTCTTAGTGTGGCTCCTCGCAAACAAACATGGTCCACACTAAACAACAAATAAATAAACATATAAGATCAAATCTCTTTTGGATTAGGATAAGACCCCTAGAGGCAACTATTTCCAAGTAGACATCCTATCATTGGGCAGTGTCAGCAAAACTCTCCCTACAGGAATCGCCTTGAATACTCTTGAGTTGAGATAAGACCCCTAACGACACCCACTCAGTTGTCATCCTAGGTTAGGCTTGACCTGTTGTACCATCAACAGGTCACCCTAATAGTTATTTCTGCTTTGGAAGATATGAGTCCCCGATGCTTTCTTCCTAGCACAGCCGTTACAAACTGACGGGCTGTCCCTAGGTTGGTTAGTCTTTACTCTTCTGTTGGTAGACTACCTTTTTGGATTGGTAAATCTAAGATTGGTCCAAGCTTGCATAGCTCTTCCTTAGTACAGTCCATCACAAACTGATAGGGACCAAATTAAAATGAATCAATAAAATTACAAAATTAAAACAAAGTCCAATTCAAACTTACATCCCTATAGAGTCAAATCCAAACCAAAATGAAACCCAAATTCAAATCAAGTCAAACAAGTTCAAACTTGTATCCCCAGCAGATCAATCCCTTGCTCTTAAATTAATTCCAATTAACTCAAACAAATCCCATCACAATCTCAATCTCGAGCAGATTCCATACAAATTCAATCAAATCTATACCCCCAGCAAATCCTCTATCGAATTAACCAATAAAATCAAATCAATCAAACTCAAAATCACACAACAACAAATCAACCAAACTAAATCAAATAGATTGAAACCTATATACCTAGTGGATTCTAATCAACTAACTCAACCGAATCTGTATCCCCATTGAATCCATCTTTCCTAAATCAATTCAAACCAAATCAACAAATTCAATCAAATCTCAACCCCTAATGAATTTTTTTCTAAACCCTGGGCATAAATAAAATCAAATTAAATCAAATAAACTAATCAAATCTTAATCCCCAGTGGATTTCACCCTTTTATGCCCTTAGCATAAATCATTTTTTGTCCCATATAACTCATGTGCGTATCCCCAGTGGATCTCCCTTCATGTCCTTAACTCAAAATCAATTCTTAACAAATTAAACTGATTTCGCTCATCTCCCTCATGCCCTCGGCTTGATGGCGAATTGCATCACATTAAGATTCATGGTTCCATTTATCTCTCTATTTGGGGTATGGATGGCCACCCTTAGTGCTTGTGATCTTTCTAGATGTTGTTGATCATCTCAGTCAATGCCAATACGTGTGGTGAGCCTTGTCAGTTACACCACATATATTGGGGGTTCTTTTGTTGACCTCAAATTTAGAGTGAGGATTGGCTCATTTATCTTAGACTTAGAGATCTTCTAGGCACTAGAATCTTCTTAGTCATAAGATACTCCTAGTGACAAGGTGAACACTAAACCAAAGGCTAGAGACTTAGGATGTTGTACCATAGGCTTAGGCTATCCCTTAGGACCAAGGGAACCTACCTATCCTATGGCCTAACCCATGACCTATGCCTATCCACTCATGCAAAAACAACTTCAAATCAAAATAATCAAACCCCAAATGGATTTCATTTCATATCCAAGCTCCAAGCAAAAATGATTTGAACTCAAACCCATCTTAATCCCATGACCCAATCCTATGGACTCAACCTAAAGCTCCTTTAATTAAACTAAACCCAATTGATTTTCACAAAAGCATTCCAACCATTCAATACATTATTTCAAACCCTTCCAAAACCTACAATCAAATCAAACCAACTAAACCAATTTAATTAACCCAACTTAACCCATTTGACCTAAAGGGTCTACATGAGCCAAAATCCAATTAAATCCAAATCAATTGCAATCAAAGTCATCAAGCAATCCTAAATCAATTATCAAACTCAAGTTAACCCAATTCTACCTAATCCAACTAAAATTGACCCATTTGGTTCACTTGAGCCAAAGTGACATAAATGACTCATTTGATCAAAACTTCAATCCAACCCAAATTAGATTGAACCAACCCATTCCAATACCTTCTACAATAATTATCAATCACCATTGATTGTCCAATTGCAATAAATTTGGTCAAACCAAGATAACTTGACCATCTGACTCAAGTTGACTCATTTTGACCCATATGAGTCGAATGAACCAAATTTCACTCCAATTTAAATCAATTAAAACCAATGATTCCTACCAACCATAAATTGATCCTTGAATATGATTTAATCATGAAATTGAGCCAAACCAAGTCCTGTTGGCCCTTTGACCCAAGTTGACCCAATTTGACCTAAAAGGCCACATTGGGCCAAACCTTAATCCATTCCAAATTGAATGAAACTAATGAATCAAATCAACCATGAATTGATTATTAAATATGATCAAACCTTTGATTAAACCCAATTGACCCATTTAGCCCAAATTGACCTAAATTGTCAAATAGATCTAAATCATTTTAAATAAGACAAAATCCATTTTAAATTGACTTGAAATGGAACAAAATACATTGAGTAAATCCCTCCAAATGGGACTAAATCCCCATTTGGATGGTCTCACTTACCCCTTTGCCCTTGGCAGCCATTCTAAGCTTAATTTGGACCTCTGACCCACTGGCTAACCTGACCCAAAGTTGATTGGGTCAGTCATGGGTCAAAGGAGGTGAGCTAACCCAAGCCAATCCATTGGCTCACCTTGGGGAGGAAGGACATTCTACCTCAGCCCTTGCAAGCCAACTTCCTGCCCTCAAGCCACTCAAGGAGCTCCACCTCAGCCATTCCCTGACATTCTCGATCGCCTACGCCGATCGGATGTTTGCCAAAAGCAAAACTAATCTCCACCATCTGATTCTATAGGGAGGAGAATATACTCCTCCCCATCTCATTCTATCACAAACATAATCATCTAGAGAGCTTGTTGACCTCACTTTTGGAGTGAGGACTCAATCTCATCTCCTTAGATTTAGGAGTCTTCTAGACACTAGATTCTCCTTAATCATAAGACACTTCTAGCAAATAGGTGAACACTTAACCTAAGTTTGGAGACTTAGAAGGCTTAATCATAGGATTAGGGTATGCCTTAGGATTAGAAAATTTATCTAGCCTATAAGCTAACCAAATCCATACTTACCTTCCTAAGTTAAACCAAGTCCCAATCTAAATCAAATCCATAACTAAAATTCAAATTAATTAAACCAAATATCAAATCAAATCAAACCTAGCCTAATCCCATGATTCGATCCTATGGACTTAGCCAAAATCCCATTCAATCCAAATTGAATTTAATTGATTTTCTTATGAATTAATTATTTCTTCAATCATCTTCTCAAATATAAATGAAACCTACATTCACATGACCTAAACCAAATCAAACCTAGCATAAGCCATATGATTTTATCCCATGGACTTAACCAAAATTATTTTCAAGCCAAACCAAACTCAATTGATTTTCTCAAAGTCAATTCAACTCTTCAATCAACCCATACCAAATATACAATCAATTTCAAAACAAACCAAAATCCAAACCAAATCAAACCTAACTTAACCCATTTGACTTGAAATATTCAAATGATCCAAAACCCATTTGAACCTAAATTAATTGCAATCAAAGCTATAAATAAATCTTAAATACATATATAAATCAAACTAAACTCAATTCAACCCAAAATCAATTCAATTAAGCACAATTGGTCCACTTGACCCAAAGTGACTAATTTGACCTATTTGAACCAAACTCCAATCCTACCCAAATTGGATTCAATCAAATCTACCAAAACCTCCTATGATGATCATCAATCATCCTTAATCGATTAATTGTCATCAATTGGATCAAATCAAGTCAACTTGGTCATTTGACCAAGTCAACCCACCTAACCCACATGAACCAAACTAGCCAAATTTCATCCCAAGCTAAGTTAATTGAAACCAATAATTCATACCATCCTATAATGAATATTTGAACATGACTTGACTCTCAATTGAGCCAAACCTAACCTAATTGGCCCTCTTGACCCAAGTTGATCCACTAGACCTAAAAGACCAAATTGGGTCAAATCAAAATATAATCCAAATTGATTGCAACCAATGGCTCAAGTTCATTCCAAATTGCTTGTTGAACTTGACCCAAGCCTTGATTGAACCCAATTGACCCATTTAGCCTAAATTGACCTAAAGGATCAAATTGGCCTAAATCAAAACCAAATCCAAATTACTTGAAATTAAAGCCTACAATCATCTTCAATTATTCAATTAAACCCAAATCAACCCCTAACCCAAGACAATTTGGCCAATTTGGATGGTCAACTTAACCCATTTGGCCTACATAAATTAAAATGAGCTAAAATCAAATTCAAGCCAACTTGACTCAAACCAATTGAACCAAAACACTTCAAATACTCATTTGGAGTTAACCCAAGCCTTTATTTGACCTAATTTGACCAATTGGTCAACTTGAGCCAACTTAGCCCAACTTGGCCCACATAGGTCAAATTGGACCAAACCCACTTAAACCAAGCCCAAATCTAATGAAATCTGACCCAACCCATCTTAGACTCACCTTGGGTCAGCCGAAAGCTAGCCCAACCTTAGTGGGACCTGATCCAAGGCATTATCTAATGGCTAAACCTTCCCACATGGGATTATACCTAAATTGGCAAGTTAACTTCCCCCTCTTCTCACTTGGCAGCCAGCAAATTCCCAAAATCATACTTAACCTACCTGCCTAACCAAACCCAAGTGGGCTAGGTCATCCATGGACCAAAGGGAGGTGAGTTAACTCACCTCCCCAACTTAGTTGAACCCAATGGATCCAATGAAGAGGGAGGCTACCTTGAGCCCCCAACATAGCTTCTTGGCCAAAAAATTTGAGCCAACCCCCTTGTCGGCACCCTACGGTGGTCGATCAGCCAAATTCACAGATTGAATCCAAACTGTTCGATCCACTTCAAATGACACAATTGGATCCTCAGAGAGCTCGAGCACACCAAAATGAACTCCCTGAGCATTTCCATGCCTTCAAGCCTTCCCGTTCCACCCCAACGTCAGACTCTATTGATCTAAAATAGGGCAAGGCACTCTTCGATCCAACTCCCTCAAACCTTAACCAAACTCAAATTAATTTCACCCACGCTTCCCCTGCCTCCGTCGAGTGAGAATGAAACTTCTCCTGAGCTCCATGACCACTGGAGGTGCTATTTTGATCGATGTACCTTTACAAATCATCTGATCATGATCCACATAGCCAAGGGTGAGAAAACATAGATGTACTACTCATCAGGGCCTCGCCTTGTCCAGGTGATGCTTCCTCAAGCATTGCACCACCTGTCTTGAGCTCGATGAGATAATCTCCATTAAACTAAGCTTTAAGCAAAAAATTTTGGGCTTTTTTGAAGGAAAGTTGCATGTCAGGAAATTTTGAGTGACAGATCCCTTCGGATTTTCCTTGTGCAGGCGTGGGATCATTTTCATGGTCATCTAAGCTTGGGTGAGCTCGGATAGAGCGAAAGAAGGTGGACGACATCCGTCTCTCATCACTCAGGGGATGATAGATCAAGCACCATCCATTTCGTGTGATCAGAATGGATGGTCATCATTAATCTGATTTATCCCTTAAGAACCATGAGTTTAATCTCCACCGTCCGATCTTAGATTAGACGGCGGGGATGAAACTGCATTCGCCGCCAGCCACATAAGCATTGACTCGGATGCATTTAAGTAGCTAATCCAGTGGCACCACGTGGAAAAGCATGCCACATCAATGGCCTATGTGGCATCGACATGATTAGGCTTAATTAGGCTTAATTAACCTGATTTAATGGTCGAATCTTTAAAAATTTATAATAAATTATATAAAAATCCAAAATATATAAATAAATATTCATTTTAAAGGTAAAATAGAAGAGATTTAATTAAAATTAATTCTAACTCACTTTAAATAGTGATTTAGGCTTAGTTAAAGTTTAAATAAAAAATTAATTAGCTTAATTAAGACCTAATTACTTAAGTAATTAGTCCCAAACTTTATGTGTTAGTTTAATGGGATGACCTCTGCCACCCATAATTTTCTTAGGATTTATTGCTTGGTTAATTAGGGGAATTAATTATTTAAGCCCTAATTAATCTCTTAATCTAATTAATTACTAATTAACATCCCAAATAGTAATAAATTAATTAATTAAGTTCACTGATCACTGTCTAACAGGGAATGGATAAGGGGAGTGGGGTTAGGGCCTCTTTCTTAGCTTCTTTTTCCTAAGTCCACTTCATTTTAAAAGATAGTTAATTAATATAAAGATTAATTAAGAATTAATTAATTAATTAAGTGGCTTAATTAATCAAATTAAAATCATGATCACATCAGATAATTAGCAATGTAATTAAGGGTTCCCCTTTATGTGTTTGTTAACATAAAGATTCTTAAGGAAATTATGATTAGCCCATAAGTGTAGGAAAATCATAAATGTACTTAATTAGGTTCTTTAATTTAATTAACCTTTAATTATGAGTCATTTTCATTAGGTCCTTTTAGGAGCATTGAAATTTTATTTCCTCACATGTTCATGTCATTTGTGGTTCATACTTAAGTGGTTAATTAAATTAAAGAAGCATAGGAAAGTGTGATTAATTAATTTAATTAAGGATCCAACTTAATTAATTCATAAAATCCACTTAATTACCTCTTCTTAAACCAATTAAGTTCAATAATATGAGAATGGGATTAAAACAACAAATAAATCTCTTCCACTTTGAAATTTATTAAAATCCTAAATCATAAATTGATAATGAACTTTGGTTTTCCTTAAATGAGTTTATTTAATGAGATTGTCCTTAGGAATTAGTTTAATTGCATGAACCATGTGTTTATATTTAATTATTTATTTTCAATCACTTTAAATATTGTATGCCATATGGTTTCATGCATTCATGTTTTCAAATCTAAATGAATCAAATGAATTTTCTTTATGTAAGCTTGCATCTGTTGGCTTAACTTAATATATGCATGGCTATTATCACTAATAAATTCAAATCTACTTTCCAAAAGTTTATAAATTGATAATAATATGTGGGTGATAGTAGTTATGAATACATATAGGATTTGCATGTGTTTATAACTTAAGCATATTAAATGAAGCTCTCTTTCATATGATTCATATATAGATTCACATAAGTTTGAACAATAATGGGTATATAGTCTAGACATCCTGAGAATATGAGGCTTTAAGTAGCCATAAGGAGGTCATTTGTTTACCTCACTTCCCTAGTTTAAACAATGACTTATACTCATTTGGTTTCATTTCTATGTATTTTGATATTAGAATTTGGATAGAGCTTTAATTCATATGCCTAAATAATTCAACTAAAGAAAATACAATCTTTGCATGTTTTTCATCCTTATAGTTGTGTATACATTCATATGTATTTAAGATAGCAAGTGTTTAGTCTGGACATCCCAGGAATTTGATGCTTTAAGTAGCCATGAGGAAGTCATTTGATTACCTCACTTCCCTGGTTAACAATGGCATGTACTTTCTTACATCTTTTATACATGTGTATGTGTGCTTAATTAAAATATAAAGATCCCCTTTTATTACTAAAAATACATGCATCTACAATCACCTAGGTTATTAGCACATGTTATATATAAATTAATGCCCTCTTTTCCTTATTCATGCATAGATTTACATATGTTTGGAATGTTAATAAGTATATAGTTTGGACATTCCGGGAATATTAAGCTTTCGTTAGCCCCAAGGAAATCATTTGATTGCCCCACTTCTCTAGTTAACAATGACACGTACTTATGTGATTCCAGCTTTATGTATTTTGGTATTAGAATTTGGATAGAGCTTTAATTTATATGTTTATATAATTCAACCAAACTGAAAATATAAATTACAAACATACACATTCATCATCATTTACGTGTTCTAAAACATATTGCATTTATAGATATGCTAAGTATTAAATCATATGCATGTTAAATGTGATGGAAATGAATGACTTAGTATACTTCATGTGATAGTAATTCAAGTAGATTAACCTTAAGAAGCCTTTCATACCAAATAAGGTCATTTAAAGTTAACCTAAACTTAGGATTAATAAAAATGTGTAATAAGCCATTCATTAAAGAAAACTAAATCAAATTAATATGATTTAGAAGGTGGCTTAAGGTAGGGATGAAAGAGGGTAAACCTCTTCCTTCTCTTTATAACACTTAGTTGCTAAGTGTAAATCACATGAAATAAAATAAAATACAAATTAAAATTTATAAATCAATTGAACAACTTCAAATAAAACCCACCATCATATTAACTCGAACAATTTCCAAACTTAGAAAAATATAACTAATGCTTAGTTAAGACATACCACACAAATGGTTAGCACACATATTAGAATTAAGCCACACTTCTAGCTCTATGTTAGGACGGTGTGTGTGTGATGTATGTTTTATTTTGTGAAGTAATTCTTTAGACTGGATGTTAGGGTGTATGCTTCATAGACTGGATGTTATGCTGTTCTTAGCCTAATCATGTCTTCTACAAGGGATTGTACTTAAGAGGTGCTTAAAAATAAATATAAATGCTCTCTTTGTAGGTTGCTTAAATCCCTAAGCATAATCCAAGTTAAGATAGGTGGGCTTGGTTATTCATGTGCAGGGTGCTAAGCCAAATTATATAAATAACTGCTTAGGATTGTATGTATGTTTAACTAACCTCTATTTTGTATGTGTAGTTAGATTTACCTTTTCCTATATAAATGTAATTTTGCAATAGGAAATAGGATTAGTGTTATGGGAGATTAAGATGAGCAGTGGCTAGAAAGCTTAGTCTTGGGATGCCCATGTGATTCCTTTGAAGCACAATCAAACTAGAATTGAAGGAGAGAAGAAATGAAGAAATGAAGAATGAAGATCCCCATAGCATATATTCATTTTTATTTGTAGTTATTCTTTCATATACGGGTTATATAAGGGTAGAACTCGGCTACCCATATTTCCTATTTTAGGGTTGTACAG
Source organism: Cymbidium sinense (assembly GCA_021442155.1). Taxonomy (NCBI): domain Eukaryota; kingdom Viridiplantae; phylum Streptophyta; class Magnoliopsida; order Asparagales; family Orchidaceae; genus Cymbidium; species Cymbidium sinense. Next base: position 77,323,351 of record CM038226.1, read on the forward strand.
TGCACCCGACCGCACCTGCTTGTTATTCTTTTATGATAGTTTATAAAATTGATTGATGATTTGTTTAGATTGCACATCAGGATAACATCTTTTTCATATTTTTCTTATGTTTGATGCTTTAATGTGTGTCTTGGATGCGGTAGGCTCTTAGGATAAAATAAATTTTCCATCCAACTAATCACTCATAATTATTAAAGTTTTAAGCAACTCATAACATCAGGATAAAGCTTAGGCTATAATCAAGATAGTTAAAAGATTTAGCAACCCCTTTGCTGTATGTTGTATGTTTCACATCATGCATGCATCTTCTACCTCTCTTGCTAAAATTGAGGGCCTTCACCCTTACATAATAGGGACTGCTTGAACTATGAGAGCAACTCCTGATGATGGAGCTTCACCCTCTCTCTTTTGATTTAGCCAATAACATATTTCATCATGCATTTAGGCAAAAGAAATCCCAAGCCTTTGTCTAAAATATTATGTCAAAAATAAAATAAAATTTGAAAAGATTTTACACTTATAGATTAAGTCAAATGCTCATACCACTCATGCTCTAGTCTCTTAGGGAGTGGGTTTAGGACTTTCGTCTCTTTCCAAATAAATAACTATCCTAGTTTAGAGGTTTAGGATAGAGAAATATCCTAACCTTATTTTATCTTAAGAGGATCATAAGTATCCCCAAAGATTACTCTAACAGAACTAGATGGTTGTTTTAACAAGAATTCCTTTGGGATAACTATGGCACCCGACTTGTAGCTACTCTCAAACAAGTCTTTGAAGGTGATGCAATCCTCTAAGACATGGCCTAACATGCAGTGGTAGGGGAAAAAGTTAGGATCATCGCTCTTGCCCACTTCCTCCAGCCTCTTAGGCTATGGTAGCCAGAATTCAGGTTTCTTTAGAAGATTATTAAAGATCTTCCTGACTACCTCCCTCTTGAAGAAATAGGGCTTGTTTAACTTATCTAGAAGAGTAGGTGGATAGTAGCTACCTAGCGATGGATATGAATACTACTACTGAGTGTACTACTGTGAAAGCGGTGGTGGTGGCTGCTGTGGTAGCTGTGGTGGCCGGTATGATGGCCGGGGTGGTTGGAGAGGAGGTGGCAAAGGAGGCTGTTGAGCTCGTGTTCTCTCAAACTGAACTATGGCTGATTGCTTCCCTCTGTTCACTAACATGACTATCCCCGACCTCTTCTCAAACACTTTATGTGGCTTGGGTTTGACTGATTTGTCTTGGAAAGGAAACTGTTTGGCTTTCTCTTGTAGACTGGCCGCCTTATTGATTTATTTCTCAAATATTTTAATTGTAAAGCCTTGAGCATGAAGGCTACCGGGCCATGGATATTCTTGAGAAGAATCTTAATGACATGTTGTTTGGACAGCTGTGATTCACATTTCATACTCAAATTACATTACCTAAGAATGTAATCAACAAGGGACTAATTGGGCTTTTGTTTCTCCACAATGAGGTTGCCCATAGTTACCCTCTACTAGTCTCTAGCAAATCTCTTGATAAAGAATTGCTCCAACTTAGCAAAAGTTTTCACTGAACTGTTGGACAGTTCATTGTACCTATCAAATGCAACACCTCACAGACTACTAACGAAAATATGGAAGAGGAGCGCATCATTGCCACGTTGTAACAGCTGGCTCTGAAATATGTCATATGTTTCCATGGGTTCCCACTGTCATCAAAACTCTTGATGGATGGTGGCAGAAACCCCTTGGGTTATTGGACTACATCGAATTCATCTGGGTAAGGTCTACCATTTGGAATGGATGAGCTCTCTCAGGCTTGAGCCAACGCTTCCTTCACTTATTATTCCACCATCTGCTTGATGACTTTCTTATGCACGGAGGTACTACCTATGACCTTCCTATGCAAACTACTACTATCTTGATCCATGAGAGAGACACTCTTGGGGGGATCTAAGATATGTAAGAGCTCGGGCCGATCGAGCTTCATGGGACTAGGTTACAAAAATAAAGCTTGGTTTTAGAGTACTAGAACTTTTGCTAATAAATCCTCAACCCTCTTCTCCATCCTTCTGATATGCTCATCCTTCTGCCTGAGTTCTGGGTTGAATGAGAGGTGTCACTTCCTTGATCACAACACCTTCCTAACTTTGATGGTCTCAGTGGAGGGATCCTTGAGTATCGACCATGTGGACTTCTACTGAATCCTCAAATAAGTCATCCTTATTGGGGTCAAAATCTACTCTAAGCCATGTTGTTTGATGGGGTTCATTCATTTGGAGAGACTTTGGAGATGAATTTGTTATTTATCCTTTTGTTTGGAGTTTGATTTAGAACTTTCACTTAGCAAATTTGGGTGTGCTAAGTGAGATTCAAATGTATATTTAAAAATCTTTGAAAATATTTTATTTGTAAGGGTTGTTGTTATATGTTTGATTTGATTCTGATTTAAAAGTGAAATCCATAACAAATTTAGGTATGTTAATTGGGTTCCAAATGTGTTTGATATTTTATTTTAATTTGAAAAATAAAACTCTTACTTAACAAATTTAGGTATGTTAAATAGAGTTTAAGTTGCTATTTAATGATGTTTATTTGACAAATTTGGGTATGCCAAATGGAATTCAAATGTGTTTTGATTTTCATTATTTTGGAAAAGGGAAACTCTACTTAACAAATGTAGGTATGTTAAATATAATTCAAATTATTTTGATTTTGAAAAATGGAACTCTCATTTGACCAATTTGGGTGTGTCAAATGGAGTTCAAATATGTTTGGTTTTTGTGTGTGATGTTACATTTCAAAAGAGGGAACTCTTGCTTAAAAAAATTGAGTATGTTAAGTGAGGTTCAATGATATGTTGATTTTTGATTTTGTTTTGATTTTAAAAATGGAACTCCTTTTAACAAATTTAGGTATGTTAAGTGGAGTTGGTTAATTTTCAAAAATGTGTTTGAAATATTTTGGAGAACTCTCATTTAACAAATTATGGTATGTTAAATGGAGTTGGTTGATTGATTGATTTTATTTTGAAAATGTGCTTTTGAAAAGGGTTTTGATGATGCATATTTGATTTTGATTTTTGAAAAGGGTCCTCATTTAAAAAATTTAGGTATGTTAAATTAGGTTTGATTATCTTTATTATTTAAAAAGAGATTTGAAAGTTTTATACTTTGCAAACTTTATGTTATGTGAAGTGCATTTCAAAATGATTTTGTTTAGAAAAGTGCTTTTGGAAAATCCTGCAAAAGACTTTACTTATGTAGTTTGAATTTTATTGAAACTTTCTTGAATATGGGATGAACCTTGCCTCGCCAAGCTAATGGTAAAGAGGTTCTAAATTTAGTCATCTCCCTTCATTAGTTAATTTATTTTTAACTATTGGGGGACCCAATAAGGGTTTTAATACCTACATGGAGTGAGGTCCCAAAACCTAATGGATGTTGGGTAGCTTTGCTTAAGAATAAAATAAGCTAAGTGCCAATGAAAAGAAAGATAGTCTTGTGCTTATATAAATATAAGTCCACTATTAATGCTTAGAGATAATAATTGTTTACTAAATATGGAGAGAAGAACCCTCCCCAATGGAGTTGCTAGAAAAATGTATGGTGTTTATTTTTTGGATGTGGGGTTAGTTATTGAAGTGATCGGGTATGAAATTAAGGTATGACGTACTATCTTGAGAGATAAAAATATCACCCTACAATGGACCTAATCACATAATAAGGAGTTCTATGGCAGGATGAGTGTTCAAATATACTAGAGATTTTTTTACTACTTTACATGGATGAATAAAACATGGTTTATATTAAACCGAGTCCTTAAGTTCCCTATGGAGGAAAGCCTCCATAGTTAATTATATGTTAGGGAATGAAATTCCCTAAGAATACTCTCAATTAAAGTAGACAATTATCATCTCCAAAGATTTTTGGGTTAGACTATCAAAGGATTATTTATGTTTGGAAAATCAATTGGAAAAGTTCAAAAAGAAGACTAATTTTTGAAATCCAAAGGGAGGAAGTAGGAAATGCTCATGATACTAGGAGGCCTAGTGAGCATTCCAATCTATCCTATGGTTGGGCTTTATATGTTTGAAATTGAATAGAATTATTCATTTGAGTTGAAATTTTATTAGATTCTTATGGCTTATAATCCACCAATACAAGGTTGTGGAAATGCTTAAGAGGTGAGGATTTATGCTTATTGCCCAAAGAAAATAGCTACCTCGGATCCTAAATCTAGGGAGCTTTAGTACGAGCTAAAGCATGATATAAATCTAAGTGACAGGTGGACATAAGGGTTTACCTCCATAAGAGAGAGTAGACCTGTCTGACTTCTAGACTTAGAATCACTTAGAGTGGCTGCCAGCTAACTTCTATAATTTAAAACCATGTAGTCTGATCTTATAAATTGCAAGATAGCTAGGGTAGGTATTTAATTTAAAAAGAGACTAAAGTCCTAAACTCACTCTCTTAGAGTAGAACATGAGTGGTATGAACATATGACTTAATTTACAAATGCAAAATCTTTTCCAATTTTATTTCATATTGACAAAGGGCTTTGGGATTTTTATATGCCTAAATGCATGATGAAGTAGATTATTGGACAAATCAAAAGAGAAAGAGGGTGAAGCTCCATTAGTAGGGGTTGCTCTCATGGGTTAAGTGGTCCTTATCCATGTAAGGACGGAGGCCCTCATTTTGCATGAGTGATTCAAGATGCATGCATGATGTGAAATATTCAACCATTCAGCTAAGGGTTGCTAAATCTTTTAATCATCTTATTTAAGACCTAGGCTTTATAGTGAGGCTATGAGTTGTAGAAAATTTTAGTTATGAGAGATTAATTGAGGTATAAAAAGTAATTTATTTTAAGAGCCTAATGGCATCCAGGCCACACATTAAAGCATCAATCATAAAGGAACTATGAAAAGTATGCCATTTCTAATGCACAATTTAAACATAAAATCAATAAATTTTATAAACTATCATAATAAATAAGAGGCCGGTGCGATCGAGCCCTATCGTACAACTCGAAAAAGGAAAGATAGGTAGCCGAGCTCTATCCTTATTCAACCCGATATATGAAAGAATAATTACAATTAAAAATGAATAGATGTTATGGGGGTCTTCATTCTTCATATCTCCTTTCTTCCTTCTCTTGATTTGGATGTGCTTGCTTCAAAGGCATCACAGGGTACCCAAGGACAAAGCCTTCTAGCCACTACTCATCCTAATCCCCCATAGCACTATCCTAATTCTTATTACAAAATTACATTGAAAATAAGAAAAGTAAATCTAACTAAACCTGCAAAAATAAGTGTTAGCTAAACACACATACAATCTATATACATAATTTTGATTTAGCACCCTTCACATGGCTAACCAAGCCCACCTGTCCTAATTTGGATTATGCTTAAGGGTTTAAGCAACCTGCAAAGAGAGCATTTATATTTATTTTATAGCATCCCCTTAATCACAATCCCCTACAGAAAATACGAATAGGCTAATATCGACCTACCATCCAGTCTACGAAGCATGCACCTTAACATCCAGTCTAAAATATTACATCAAAAAAAAAAAAACATACACCATACATACACTGTCCTAACTTAGGACTAGAAGTGGTGACTTAGTTCTAAGGTGTGTATTAAGGCTTGGTGTGGTATGTCCTACTAGGCATTATAGTTATATTTTTCTAAGTTTGGAGACTATTTAAGTTAACATGATGGTGGATTATTAACATTCAAATACATATAAAACTACACATTAATTAAGGAAAAGAAAGCTTTACTTCACACACCTAAGTTATAAGCACATGCATTTCTTATGTATTTATAACTAGCATCTTAACACATATTATTATTCGTTGATAAGCTTTTAAAAAGTACATTTGGATTTAATAGTAATAATAGCCACACATATATTAAATTAAATCAACACATGCAAGCTTACATAAAAGAAATCCATTTTACTTTACTTGATTTTGAAAAGATGGATGCATGAATTCAAATGACATACCAAATTTAACATAATTGGAAAGATAACAATCAAATATAAGCATGTGATTCATTCAACCAAATTAGTTCCTATGGACAATCAAATCAAATAAGATTATCTAAAGAAAATTGAAGTTTCTTTATTAATTAAGTTTTGGATTTGATTTGATTTAAAGAGGAGAAGAGAAATTATCACTTGTTGTTTTAAACCCATTCCCACATTAGTGATTTGATTTAGTTTAAAGAAAATATAGTTAAGTTGATTTTATGGGTTAATTAGGTTGATGTCTTAATTAGATCAATTAATTATCCTTACCTATGCCACCTTAAAGTAATTAACTAAATAATTATGAGCCAACATGATATGCAAGAAAAATAAATTTGCATTGATCCCAAGAAATAAGGAGGCCTAATGCAATTAGCTCACAATTAATAATTAATTAAATTAACGAATTTAATTAAGTACTTATATGATTTTTCCACACATGTAGGTTAACCATAATTTCCTCAAATGCCTTTAAGTTGTTAAACACTTCAAGATCTTCCAAAGATTTACTTAATTAAGTTCTATTGTGATTATGATTTTAATTTAGTTAAATAAGTGATTTAATTAATTAGTTAAATGTTAATTAATTTCATTTTTGAAAAAAAGAAATGAACTTAGGGGAATAGGTTAAGAAAGAGGTCCCAACCCCATTCCATTAGTCCATTCACTATTGGATAGTGATTAATGAACTTGATTAATGAATTTATTACTGTTTATGGAATTAATTAACCATTATTTTGATTAAGAGGGTAATTAGGGCTTAATTTGTCAATTCCCATAATTAAGTAAGCAATAAATCTCAAGAAAATCAAGAGAGGTAGAGATCATCCCATTAAATTAACCCACACAATTTGGAATTAATTTCTCAAGTAATTAAGGAGTAATTAAGCTAATTAATTTTATAATTAAATATTAATTAAGCCTTAATTACTATTCAAAATTAATTAGAATTATTTTTAATTAATTCTTCTCTGAAATACCTTTAAAATGAATATTTATTTGCATTTTATGATTTTTCTATGATTTGTTATAATTTTTAGAATTTTCAATACATAAAAAAGATTAATTAAGCCTAATTAAAGCCTAATCTCATCAGCACCATGTTGTGTGCTTTCCATATGGCGCTGGGGGATTGGCTACTTAAAACTTATTCAACTCAGCGACTATGTGGCGTGCCGACGCTTTCGTCGTTGTTTGATTTAAGAACAGATGGCTATGATTAATCCTAGGCTTAATAGGATTAAATCATATCTAATCACGACCGTCCATTCCGATCACATGGAATGGACAGTGCATGTTCTATCATCATGCGAGCAAGGGAGAATGGAGTTTGTTCGCCATTTCTCGCTTGATTCGAGCTAGGATCGGCTCCAAATGGATCCCACACCTTTGTGCGGAGAATCCAAAAGAATCCAACGGCTAAGACCACATGGCTAAGATCACACGACATACAAGTTTTCTTCGAAAAGCTCTAACTCATTTCTGCCTAAGGATCAGTTTTAATGGCATACCTCACTGGAGCTCAAGACCAATGGCAAATCTAAGTGAGGAAGCTTCGTCTAGTGGAGACGAAGCCCTACTACACGAGCTTTGATTTGGTATAGTTTGCTCGAAAGATCAACACCTGAAGCTTGGGAGGCCAGCGTTAATCGAAGTCCTATCTTCGGTGGTCGGGAGCTTGGGAGAAGATTCATTCTTGCTCGACGGGCTCTAGGGAAGGTGTGTGCAAAGTTAATTTGACTTTGGTGAAGGTTTGAGCAAATTGGATCAAATGGAGGAGTGCCCTATTTCGGTGTAGGTGAAATCGATAATGGGGGACCTCAAAATGCTTGGGAATGGCTCTAGGAAGGTTGCCTTAATGCTCAAGAACCCTTTGGAATGAATTGGAGGGTATACCCATCGATTTGGCTCAGAAGGTTCCGACCACCAGAGGGTCGTGGGTGGCAAGGAGTGGATGAGGTGGCTCGGTTGGAGTGGGTGATGGTGTGGGAGTGGCTGCCAAGGGAGGAAATGGTTGTTTTTGAGCAATCCAAATGCACTAATGGGGGAGGTGAGGTAATTTCACCTCCCATGGGACACAATCAACCACCTCTCGTTAGGTCCTGTCGTGCCTAGGTGGATCATTTGGGAGAATGCCAAGTGGCCAAGGAATGTAAATGACCACTTACATGGGTGATTTGTCTCATGTGATACCCTTGACCCAAAGGTAGAATTATCATTTGGTATTAGATTTGATTTGGGTAGATTTGAAATGAGTCAAAAGTGGGTCAGCCCAAATTTCAAGTGATTTGGAGTTGATATGATTAGGTTTGGCTCAATTTGGCTAAAATGGGTCAAATTGGATTAGGTCGGGTCAAGTTGACCAATTGGTCAAATTGGGTCAAACTAAGGGTTGGGTCAAGTTCATATGATCAATTGGGATGTGTTGGTGTCATTTATTTGGTTTAGTTTGGCTTAGATTTTATTTTGACCCATTTGAGTTCAAATGGGTCAAATGGGTTAAGTTGACCAATTTGACCAAATTGGCCAAATTGGCTTGGGCTAGGTGTTGGTTTGAGTTTGGTTGACCAATTGAAGATGATTGTAGGCTTTAGTTTTAATTAATTTAGATTTCATTTTGATTTAGGCCAACTTGACCCTTTAGGTTAGTTTGGGCTAAGTAGGTCAATTGGGTCCAATCATGTCTTTGGGTCAAGTTCAATAATCAATTTGGAATGAACTTGTGCCACTGGTTGCAATCATTTTGGTTTATATTTTGATTTGACCCAATTTAGTCTTTTAGGTCAATTTGGGTCAACTTGGGTCAATAGGGCCAATTGGGTTTGGTTTGGCTCAATTGAAGGTTGAGTCATGTTCAAGTATTGATTTTAAGTTGGTATGAATTATTGGATTCAAGAGATTTGGCTTAGGTTGCAATTTGGCTAGTGGAGTTGATTTGGTTTGATAATTGATCAACCTAGGGTAATCAATAATCATGACAGGAGGTCTTGGTGGGCTTGGTTCAATCCAATTTAGGTATGATTAGAACTTGGCTTAAATAGGTAAAATTGGCCACTTTGGGTCAAGTGGACCAATTGGGTTTAGTTGGCTTGATTTTGGCTAAGTTTGATTTAGCGAAGTTTATATATGGATTTGGGTTTGATATATATATAAATTCAATTACAAATGATTTGGGTTTTGATGAGTTTTAGTTTATTTGGATATTTCAAGTCAGAAGGGTTAAATTGGGTTTGACTTGGGTTGCTTTTGGTTTGGCTTGATGATTGCAAATTTCATTTACATTTGGGATGATAATTGAAGGAATAATTGATTCATGAGAAAATCAATTGAAGTTGGGTTTTGGAATGAAAGAATTTGGCTAAGTCCATGAAGTTGGGTAATGTGGCTTAGGTTCAGATTTTTTGATTTAGTTTGATTTAGTTTTGATGATTTAGATGCATATTTCAGTTATATTTATGAAGATGATTGAAGATATGATTGATCTATGAGAAAATCAATTGAGTTTGAAGTGATTTGTATGAGATTTTGGTTAAGTTCATGAAATTAATTCAAATGACTTAGGAAAGATTTCAAGTTTCAATTTGATGATAGGCTTCAATCATTTGGGTTTGGATTTGGATTTGAATTTGAAGTTTGAATTGAACTTGAGGTTTGGTTTGAGAAGATGGACATGGATTGGGTTTAGAGTATAGGGTAGGTGGATCTCCCTAAGTCCTAAGGCATAGCCTAATCCTGTGATTAACCCTTCTAAGTCTCTAGGCTTAGGCTGAGTGTTCACTTAATTGCTAGAAGTGTCTTATGACTAAGTAAGACTTAGTGTCTAGAAGAGTCCTAGATCTATGATGATGAGATTGAGAACTCACTCCAAAAGTGAGGTCAACACCTAACTATCTTGTAAATTTATAAGATCAGACTACATGGATTTAAAGCATAGGAGATGCTAGCTGGCGACCATTCCAAGTGGTTGTAAGTCCAGAAGTCGGACAATTCATCCTCTCTTATGGAGGCGAACCCTTATGTCCACTTGTCGCTTAGATTTAGGTCATGCTTTAGCTTGTACTAAAGCTCACTAGATTTAGGATCTGAGGTAGCTATTTTCTTTGGGTTATGAGTACAAATTCTCACCTCTTAGGCGTTTCCACAACCTTGTGTTGGCAGATTATAAGCCCTAGCAATCTAATAAAAATTCAACTAAAATGAATAAAATCTCTTCACTTTCAAATATATAAAGCCACGCCATAAGATAAATTCGAATGCACACTAGGTCTCCTAGGATCATGAGCATTTCCTACTTCTTACCTTTCAATTTCCAACCATGTACTTTCCTAATTGATTTTCTAAGCATAACCAATCCTTTGATAGTCTAATCTTAAAATCTTTGGAGATAATAATTGTCTACTTTAATCGGGAGTATTCTTAGGGAGATGTAATTAACTATGGAGGCTTGTCTCTATAGGGAACTTAAGAATCCAGCTTAATATAAACCCTACTTTATTATCCATGTAAAGTAGGGGAAAAATCTCTTCAACATTCGAAGACCCATCATGCCTTAAGAATCCTTATTAGGTGATTAGGTTCATTGTAGGGGATGTCCCTTTCTTTCGAGATAGTACATCATAACTCAATTATCGTACTTGATCACTTCAATAAGTACCCCCTATGATCTATGTGGTGTCCCCCCACATCCAAAAATAAACACTGCAACGCTTCAATGAGTCGAGGCGAGCTGCAGTGAGTCAAAATGAGCTTCCCTAGAGCCTTCTCGAGTTCCCTAAGCCTCCCATCCCGGTGAGATCAAACCTGAGTGAAATTGAGCCTCCATTCCATCCAACCTCACATAAACTCTACAAATCCAAATTAACTTCAACCACACCTTCCCCAAGCTTTGATGAGGCGAAATGAATAGATTCCTGATTGATTCAAGTATCGGAGACCACTTCTAGACCAGTTCCTGACTATTCTGACTGCGCTTTGTCCATAGAGCCTCCAACAGGTAGGCAAGTCACAAGCTTCTCAACTGGGCTTTGCCTCTTTCAAGATGAAGCTTCCTCAGTCACTGGACCACCGGTCTTGACCTCCGACGAGGTAAACTCTGGCAAGTCATGGAAAATCCATTAGGAGTTGGTGTTTTGTGAAAGATTTTGTGATTTTGTGTGTTTTCCATGATCAGATCTCCTTAGATCTCTCCCCTAAATATTTTAGAGTCAATTGCGATGCCTCACGAGCTCCGGTGAGCTCAGATCAAGCAAAGGAGGATGGACGGTGTCCATTTTCCAATGCTCAGGAGATGAAAAATCATCCACCATCCATTCTGCCTGATTGGAACAGACGGTTGTGATTAATCCAATTTGATCCATTAAGAACCACATGATTAATCCCCACCATCTGATCCAAGATCGAACGGGGACGAAAGCGTCGCCGCATCAGATAGTTTATGTGGCCAATCCCATGACGCCATGTGGAAAGTGTCACCATGTCAGCTCCCATGTGGTACCAACAGGATTATAGATTAGTTAAAATTAAAAATATAATTAATTACCCAAAACTTTGAAAATTCATAACTAATTGTAAAAAAATCCTAAAAATATGAGTAAACCCATTTTGAAAAGGGCAAATAGAGGAGGTTTTAATAAAAATGATTTCCTTTTGGTTTGAATAGTAAATATATTTTAATTAGAATTTGGATTTGTTTCTTAATTAACTCAATTAAGCTCTAATTACTTGGCCAATTGCTTTCAAATTTGAAATATTGATTTAATGGGATGTTATCTGCCTCTCATAAATTTCTTAAGATTATTGGCTAAGCAATTGGGGGAATTTAAAATTCAAACCCTAATCACCCTAATTAAGTGATTTAATAATTATTTTCTAAATAGTAAAATTAATTAATGAAACTTGATTAATCACTAATTAATAGTGAGATGATGAGGGGAAGTGATTAGGACCTCTTTCCTAATTACTTTCCCAAACTCATTCCATTAAGGAGGGTAATTAATTCATAATATAATTAAGTAATTAATGATGAAATTAAAAACTTAAATTAAATGTGTCCAATAAGATAAATCTTTAAGGAAATTATGATTAGCCCATGGGTATTTGCCTCTCAATTAATTCCTAATTTTAATTCCTCATTTGTATAATCATTGGAAGCTCATAATTAAGTGATTAATTAAATTAAAGAATCATAGGAAAGGGTAATTAATCATTTAATTATGAGCTTAGGATTCCAACTTAATTAAATTAAATAGATTGCCTAAGGATTCCAACTTAATTAATTCATAAAATCCATCTAATTACTTCTCCTTAAACATGTTAAATTGTCAACATGGGATGGGGTAAAAACAACAAATTTATTACTTCTCCTCTTTGAGTTTAATAATTCAAATTCAAAATCAAATTTTATAACAAGCTTTGGTTTTCCTTAAGTGATTTTATTCAACTTGATTGTCCTTAGGAATTAATGTAGTTGAATAAATTATTTGGAACTGTTTAATAATTCATTTTCAAACATTATAAATTTGTATGCCATTTACATAATGTATTCATATTTTTAAATCAAAGAATCAAATGTATATATTTATGTATAATTGCGAGTGTTGAATCAATTATGCTATATGTGTGGCTATTATCACTAATAAATTTTAAAGCTATTTTCAAAAATTATAAATGAAAAGTTAAATTAACATTAGCTTCGAATATTATGTAGGATTCACATGTGTTTATAGCTTAAACATGTTAAGGTATTGCTTTTATCTTTATGATCATGTATGGGTTTTATGTTTGAATGATAATAAGTATATAGTATGGACATCCCGAAAATATGAGGCTTTATGTAGCCCAAAGGAGGTCTTAGATTACCTCACTTCCCTAGTTTAATAATGACACGTACTTATTTAATATTATTTCTATGTGTACTTATACTAGAATTTTGATAGTACTTTACTTTACATGTGTAAATAATCCAATGAAATACAATCTTTTGCATAGTTTTTATTCTCATAGTTGCATGTACATTCATATGTATTTAAGATAGAAAGTATATAATCTAGACATCCCAGGAATATAAGGCTTTAAGTAGCTCCAATGAGGTCTTAGATTATCTTACTTCCCTAGTTTAACAATGGCACGTACTTGCTTAAAACTTTAATACATGTGTTTGTGTGTACTTAGCTATGGAATAAAAATCTCTCTTTTCTACCAAAAAAATACATGCATTCATAATCATCTAAGTGTGCTAAAATACATTGTATGTATAGGTATTCTAAGTTAAAAATCATATGCATGTTATTAATGATGAAAAGAAAAGGTGCAACATTACCCATGTGATGACAATTCAATTTCACTAATCTTAAGATGCCTTTTGTGTTGGATAGGATTCTTTAAGATTAAGCCAAACTTAGGATTAATAAAACACTTAATAAATCATTCACTAAAAGAAACCAAGACATAACAATATGTTTTAGAAAATAACTTAAGGTAGGGATGAAAGAGGTTAAGCCCCTTCCTTTTTGTTACAATACTTATTTGCTAAGTAAATACTAAATGAAATAAAAAAACACAACTTAAAATCCACCAATTCTCTAATTAACTTGAAATGAAACAATCCCTCATGCTTAACTTAAACAATTCTAAACCTTAGCCACTTGAAATCTCAAAGCATAGCTAAGACATACCACATTAAGCCTAAGCACGCACATTAGAATACTAAGTCACCACTTCTAGATTTAGGTTATGACGGTGTATGTAATGAAGTTGTATTTTTTTTTGTGATGTAATGTTTTAGGCTAGATGTTAGGATTGTGGTTCATAGATTGGATGTTAGGCTGTTGTTAGTCTAATATTATTTTTTGCAAGGGATTATGCTAATAGGGTTGCTAAAATAAATATAAATGCTTCTATTTATAAGTTGCTTATGCCCCTAAGCATAATCCATGATTATGATAGGTGGGCTTAGTTACCCATGTATAGAGTTCTAAGTCCAAATTATGAAATATAACTGCTTGGGAAGTATGTATTTTTAGTTAACATCTATTTTGCAAGTGTAATTAGATTCTACATTTTCATAAAAATATAATTCTGCAATAGGAATTAGGATTGGTGCTATGGGGTTTAGAATGAGCAGTGGCTAGAAGGCATAGTCCTAGGAGGCCTTGTGAAGCCTTGAAGCAAATCAAATCAGAGAAAATAAATAAAGAAAGAAGAATGAAGAAAGAAAAGCAAGGAATAAAGACCCTCATAACATCTAATTTAATTTCAATTGTAATATTCTTTTGTAATCCAGGTTGTATAATGGTAGAGCTTGGCAACCCAATTTTCTCTTTTTCAGGGTGTATGATAGTACCCAGTCATTATGGTGTTTATTGTTAAGATGTGTATGGGGGACTCCATGCAGATCTGAGGGGGTACTTATTGAAGTAATCAGGTACGATATTGAGGTATGATGTATTATCTTGAAATATAAGGATATCACCCTTCAATAGATCTAATCACCTAATAAAGACTCATAAGGCATGATGGGTCTTTGAATATACCAGACAATTTTCTCCTACTTTACATGGATGAATAAAGTAGGGTTTATATTAAATCAGGTTCTAAAGTTACCTAAGGGGGTAAGCCTTCATAGGTAATTACATGCTAAGGAAGGTGAGTTCCTTAAGAATACTTTCGATTAAAGTAGGTAATTATTGTCTCCAAAGATTTCAAGGGAAAGACTATCAATAAATTGGCTATGTTTGGAAAAGCAAGTGGGAAAGTCTGAATGGAGAGACTTATTTTGGTAGCTAAAGGAGATAAGTAGGGAATGCTCATGATACTATGAGACATAGTGAGCATTCCAATCTATCCCATGGTTGGGATTTATATCTTTGAAATTGAAGAGAATTATGTGTTTGAGTTGAAATTTTATTAGATTACTAGGGCTTATAATCCGACAATACAAGATTGTGGAAATGCCTAAGAGATGAGGATTTATGCTTATTGCCCGAAGTAAACAACTACCTCAGATCCTAAATTTAGGGAGTTTTGGCATGACCTAAATCTAAGCGGAAGTGGGTATATGGTTTACCTCCAAGAGAGAGTAAACCACCCGACTGCTGGACTTATAATTGCCTGGAGTGGTAGCCGGCTAACTCCTCCTACGCTTTAAAACCATGTCGGCAAGTCATATGATTTTACAATATAGTTGGGTTGTTATTCTTTTAGAAAGAGACTAAAGTCCTTAAACCCATTCCCTAAGAGATTAGAGCATAAGTGGTATGAGTAATGACTTAATCAAATGAGAGATATTTTCAATATTTATTTTATTTTTGACACTTTATTTTGATAAAGGTCATAGGATTTTGTATGCCTAAATGCATGTTGAAATGAGTTATGGGATAAATCGAAAGAGAAGAGGGTGAAGCTCAGTCAGTAGGAGTTGTTCTCATAGGTCAAGCAATTCCCATATATGTAAGGACAGAGGCCCTCATCTTGCTAAAGTGATAATAGAATATGCATGGTGTGAGACACACAACATTCAGCTAAGGAGTTGCTAAATATTTTAATTATCTTAATTTAATGCCTAGGCTTTATGTGAGGTTATGAGTTATTGAAAACTTTAGTTATGAGTTGCCGTTAGGGTAGAAAAATTAATTTTTCTCTAAGAGCCTAATCGCATCCAGCCCATACAATAAACACAAATCATAAAGAAACTATGAAGAGGCATGTAATTTTTAATGCACAAGCTAATCATAACATCAAACATTTTATAACTATCGTAAAAGAATAACAGGCCAGTGCGGTCGGGTACCACCATACAACCCAAAAGATAAAATGGGTAGCCGAGCTCTACGCTTATACAACCTAGAAGATGAAAGAACAATTACAATTTATAAATGAATAAATTCTATGGGAGTCTTCTTCTCTTCATTCTTCATGTCTCTTTTATTTCCTTCATCATTTTGCTTCTTTTCTATTTGGATGTGCTTGCTTTAATGGCATCACAGGGCCTCCCAGGACAAAGCCTTCTAGCCACTACTCATCCTACTCCCCAATAACACTAATCCTAATTCCTAATGCAAAATTACATTAAAAATAGGAAAAATAAATCTAACTACACCTGCAAAATAAGTGTTAGCTAAACACACCATACAACTGAAGCAGTTATATATATAATTTGTACTTAGCACCGACATGGGTAACCAAGCCCACCTCCCAGGACAAAGCCTTGTAGCCACTACTATATTAATTAACCTTTACCTATGTTACCTTAAAGTAATCATCCAAATAATTATGAGTCAATGTAATATGCAAATGAATTAAAAAGTAAATTAGCAATGGTCTTAGGAAATGAAAGGGCCTAATGTAATTGGCTCATAATTAATGGTAAATTAAGCTTAAGGAACTTAATTAATTACTTTTATGATTTTCCTAGACATATGTACAAATCATAATTTCATTAAATCTCTTTAGGTAATTGAATATCTAAAGATCTACCCATGAATTAATTAGATTCAAATGTATTTTAAGATTTAATTGAACTAAATAAGTAATTAATTAATCCAATAATCCTTAATTAATTCCTCTTGAATAAGTGAAGGAAATTTAGGAAAAAGATTAGGAGAGAAGCCCCAATCTAATTCCCTAAGCCTCCTCATTATTAAATAGTGATAGATGATCCTATTAATCAAGCAAGTTATTGTTAATATGATTAATTATCACTTAATTAAGTTAAGAAGGCAATTAGGATTTAATCAATCAATTTCCTCAATTAATCAACCAATAAATCTCAAGAAAAATACAGGAGGTAGAGGTCATCCCCCTAAACAATATCAAAAAAATTTGAGGTTAATTAGTTAATTAATTAGTGAGTAATTAGGGTAATTAACTTTTCAATTAAACCTTAATTAAGCGTAAATTACTTATTCAAAATCAATTAAGGATAATTTTAATGGATTTCGCTCTAAAATATCTTTAAAATGAGCCTTTTTTGTATTTTTATGATTTTTCTATGATTTGTTATAATTTTTCCAAGTTTTAATTGATTTAAATGATTTTTCATGATTTTATAAAATTTATTAATTTATTTCACTAAAATAGACTATTTGAACTTCACAATTCAATATCTCGCAATTTTATAAAATTTATTTATTATGGTAGTTGTATTTTAATTTCAATTTAAACCCCTAAAAATTTTAGATCAATATGATTTGTATTTTCAGTTTAATTAATGAAATTTTATTTTCACTAAAACTTAAATTAAGCTCATAATACTTAGTAAAAATTAGAAATTTTGGGTTTTTTGGACTCTTCTCAAAAAGATGAATCCAACGAGCCCTTACTTGTAATTTTTTTTTGTTAAGTATCTTATTTTCTATGAATTTGTGAAGATTTAGATGATTTTATTAATTTTTAAAAGAAGAAAATCCTAAATTTCTTACTTAACCCAATTAGTGCCATGCGATGCTGAATGGACCACACGGTTCCATGCATCACCGTGAGATTAGCCTGTGTGGTTCCGTGGTACGCTGCACCACCTGGCATGATCTGATTGGGTGTACGGTGCTGACATGGAAAATGAGCGGGAAAAGCTATTTTGATCGACTGGTTCAAGATCAAACCCAGTGATCTAAGGGCTGAAATTGTGTGAATCTAAAATTTAATCGCAACCATTTATCCCTATTTAAGGGAGATCACATGGGAGGAGTCTGGGCTGATGTTTTGGCAATTCTCGCAAGAAAACTTTACAAATTTGCGTTAGGACCGTGTGAAATAAAAAGTGCTGTGGGTATCTATGGAAATTTCTTAAAATTATGCAGACACAGTCATAAATGGAAGCTCATATGGCTGACTATGATTTTCAAAAATTATCTCACCGAGATGGTTTCCGGTGGCAGTGTTGTCCTGAGCATGCTCTTAGGTGCGAGACGAAGCTTTGGGATGAGTCTAAACTCTTTCCTCCACTTAGAATGTTATATCCTCCAATAGCCACCACCTTCATGCTAAAAACCACTTGGTTTTGGTGTTCTTCAGCTCAAGGGAAGTGGGGAAAGGGTGTTGGTTGCTTAGACAAGCCCTTGAAGTGTGGCTAGTGTAGAATAATGTGCTTTAGGGGCTTCTTTTTCTCCTTTCAAGGAGGTGGCCAAAAATCTCATAATGATGATTGGATATGGGCAGTCCTAGCTCACTTAGAGTGGGCTAAGATACTAAGTAGAAACCCATTTAGGGTGTTTGATGGCTATCAAACATGAAGGGAGAGTGGACTTTACCATAAATGGGTGGAATCCTATGTTGGGGGAGGATCCATGTGGGATTTGCCTTGGATTTTTTTTAAAATGGGTTTGGGCTGATTTTGGGCTAATCTTAAGTGGGTTTGGGTTGGGTTTGATTAGCTCCCAAGATGCCATGGGTTGGTTTCAAAGGATTTGGCTCAATTTGGGTCAACTGGGTCATAATGAGTCATGATGGGTTAGGTTGACCAATTGGTCAAATTTGGTCAAACTAAGGCTTAGGTTAAGTTCAAATAATGATTTGAAGTATTTTAGTTCAAGTGGTTTCAATCAATTTGGCTTAGGTTTGATTTTGGCTCATTTGGATTCATATAGGTCAAATGGGTCAAGTTGACCAATTTGACCAAATTGGAAAAATTAGCTTGGGTTGGGTGTTGGCTCAAGTTCAGTTGGTTATTGAAAATTATTATAGGCTTTGGTTTGAATAAATTTGGATTTAATTTAAATTTTGACCGAACTAACCCTTTAGGTCAGTTTGGGCTAAGTGGGTCAATTGTGTTAGTTGGGTCCAATTGATCAAATTGGAGCTTTGGTCAAGTTCAACAAAGAATTTGGAATGAACTTGAGCTATTGGTTGTAATCAATTTGGGTTAGATCATGATTTCACCCATTTTGGCCTTTTAGGCCAAATTAGGTCAACTTGAGCCAAATGAGAAATTGGGTTTGGTTTGGCTCAATTGATGGTCAAGTCATGTTCAATCATTGATTATGAGTTGGAGTGAATTAATGGTTTCAATCAATTTAATGTATGATAGGTTTTGGTTAGTTTGGGGTTCATATGGACTCAGGGTTGACTTGGTCAAATGGCCAAGTCAACTTAGTTTGACCCAATGCAAGGAAATTGATCATCGAGGGTGATCAATTATCATAGTATGAGGTTTGGATAGGTTTGGCTTAATCTAATTTGGGTTGGATTAGAACTTGGTTCAAATGAGTTCTTTAGGCCACTTTGGGTCAAGTAGACCTAAATGGGTCAATTGACTTAGTTTTGGTTTGATTAAGGTTTAGTTAAATTTATATTTGAGTTTAGGACTGAAATATAAATCCAACGACAATCAATTTGGGCTATGATAGGTATTGGTTCATTTGGAAATTTCAAGGCAAAAGGGATAAGTTGGGCTTTACTTGGGTTGATTTCAATTTGGCTTGATGATTGTAGGTTTCATTTATATTTGGATAAATGATTGAAGGAATGATTGATTCAAGAGAAAATCCATTGATTTTGGCTTGGTTTAGGTGGGTTTTAGTTAAGCCCAAGGAATTGGTTTAAAGGGTTTAAATTGGGTTTTGATTTGATTTTAGATTATTTTTTTGGCTATTTGAGTTTATATTTCATTTATATTTGTGAATATAAATGTAGATATAAATGACTTATCAGAAAATCACTTGAGTTTGGAGTGATTTGAAAGCAAATTCGACCAAGCTCGTGGAGGTAGGTCAAAAAGAGCTTAGAAGGAAATCAATTTAGTTTGATTTAGTTTTGATCATTGGAATGTGGGTTTCATTTATATTTGTGAATATAAATGAAGGAATTATTAATTTATGAGAAATTAATTAATTTTAAGTTGATTTGGGTGGGATTTGGCTAAGCTCATGGAGGTAGGTCCATATGGCTTAGGAAGAGTCTTGGTTGGATTTGGATTTAGTTTGGTTTAGTTTTGTTCATTTGAATTTATATTTCATTTATATTTGTGAATATAAATGAAGATATAAATGATTCATGAAGAGATCAATTGATTTTGATTTAGTTTAAAGGGGATTTTGGCTAAGCTTATGAGAGTAGATTATATGGCTTATTAAGAGTTTTGGGAGTTTAAATTTGATTTTGGGTTTCAATCATTTATAATTGAGTTTGGACTTGAATTTGATAAGTGATTGTGAGATATAATTGATCTTGGAGAAAATCAATTGAATTTGAATTGATTTGAATTTGGTTAAGATTAAGTCCACAAGATAAAATCTTATGGCTTAGGTATGGTTTTGATTTTGGATTTGATTATGTGTTTCAATCATTTGATTTGGAATTTGGATTTGGATTTGGTGTTGGATGTGAATTTGAGGTTTGGTTTAAGAAGGTAAACATAGGTTAAGTTTAGGCCATAGGATGTGCAAATCTCCCTAAATCCCTTAGGCATAACCTACCCCTATGGCTAACCCTTCTAAGTCTCTAGGCATAGGTTAAGTGTCCACCTAAAAAGTAGAAGTGCCTTAAGACTAAGGAGCTCTTAGTGTCTATAAGAGTCCTAGATCTATGTTGAAGAGGTTGAGAACTCACTCTAAAAGTGAGGTCAACAAAAGGACCCCTAATATGTGTGGTGTAACTGACAAGGCACACCGCACATATTGTCATTGACCGAGATGATCAATGACATCCAAAGGATTGCAAGTAGTAATGGAAATGATCTATACCTAAACCTGAGATATAGACAAAATCATGATCTTAGTGCAATGCAACTCAAGTTATGCTCAAGGCATAAGAGAGGAAGGAGGGATCCACTGAGGGATCGGGTATATGAACATTCCACTAGGGAAGCAAGCTCGAGTTATCCACTCGGGATAAGGGTTTTAATTTGATCATATGATTTGTGGAGAGAAGATCCATAGGGAATTAAAATATGTAATTTGCCGGGGATTGGTGCATGAACCTTCCACTAGGAAAGAAAGTTCGGGTTATGTGAGTTTGATTTCATGGAGTATCCACTAGGGATAAGAGTTGGTTAGATTTACTTGGCTGACATCTGCTAGGGATGAGAATTTGACTTGATTTGCTTGATTTGGGGCTCCACTGGGGAGAGGATATAATTTGGTTTAATTTGATTTGAGGTTGAGGGCATATCTACTAGCGATATGAGCTCAAATCCACTAGGGATATGGGTTGATTTAATTTATGGACCCTATCGGTGTGTGTTGTCACTTTTGGAATGAGTTGTCAACTTCATCATCATAGATCTAGGACTCTTGTAGACACTAAGAGCTCCTTAGTCTTAAGATACCTCTAGTGATTAGGTGAACACTTAACCTAAGCTTAGAGACTTGGAAGGGTTAGCCATAGGAAGAGGTTATGCCTTAGGAATTTAGAAAGACTTCCCTACCCTATAGCCTTAAACCCAATCCTTGCTTTCTTCTTCCAAACCAAACCTAAAATTCAAATCCAAGATTATAAATCCAATCCCAAATCAAATGATTGAAACCCATGAATAAATTCAAATTCCAAATCCCTTCCTAAACCCTTTGATATTATCTTATGGACTTAGCTTTAACTAAATTCAAATCAACCCCAATTCAATTGATTTTATTAAATATCAAATTCAATCTCAAATCAAATCCCAACAGAAATTCCAAATTAAATCCAACTCCAAATGATTGAAACCCATGATTAAATTCAAATTCCAAATAACTTCCTAAGCCATATGAACCACCTTCATATGCTTAGCCAAAACCCCCTTCAAACCAATTAAAATTTGGTTGATTTCTTTATAAATCAATCATTCCTTCATTTATATTCACAAATATAAATGAAATATAAATTCAAACCATTCAAATCAAATCAAATTAAACCAAACCAAATCAAGGCCTTTCTTAAGCCATATGGACCCACCTCCATAAGCTTGACCAAATCTCAATCCAAATCAACCCAAACTCAATTGATTTTTTTATAAATTAATCATTCCTTCATTTATATTCACATATATAAATGAAGCCCACCCTCCAATGAGTAAAACTAAATCAAACCAAATCAATTCCCTACTGATGCCCTTTTGACCTACATCCCTCAACTTGGTCAAATTTGCTTCCAAATCACTCCAAACCCAAGTGATTTTTTAATGAATCATTTATATATTCATTTATATTCACAAATATAAATCCAAATAACCAAAATCAAACCCAAATCAAATAAAATCCCCAATTTTAACCCTTTTAGCCAATATCTTGAACTTGGCTAAATGATACAAAACCCATGGATTTTCTCATTATTCAATCATTCCTTCAATCATTCTTCCAAATATAAACATAAACTATAATTATCAAACCAAATCCAAGTCAACCCAAGTCAAGCCCATGTTGACCCCTTTTGACTTGAAATTGTCATATGAACCAAAATTCATTTAACTCCAAACCAATTGCAAATTGATTTATTCTTCATCCTAGGCTCATATGTGAGTTCAATTAAACTTGAATCAAGTCATGATAAAGCCAATTGACCCATTTAGGTCCACTTGACCCAAAGTGACCTAAAAGGCCTTTTTGAGCCATGTTCTAATCAAAACCAATTTGGATTGAACTAAGCTCATCAAAATCTCATATCATGATCAAAAATCATCCTAAGGTGATTAATTATCTTGAATTGGGTCAAACCAGGTCAACTTGTTCTTTAGACCAAGTCAACCTTTAGCCCAAATGAAACCTAAACTAGCTAAAACCCACCATATACCAAATTGATTGAAACCATTGACTCAAACTCACACATGATCAATGATTGAACATGACCAAACCATCAATTGAGCTAAACCAAGTCCAATTGGCCATTTGACCTAAGTTGACCCAAATTGGCCTAAAAAGCCAAAATGGGTCAAATCATGATTTGATCCAAATTGATTGCAAACAATGGCTCAAGTTCATTCCAAATCACTTATTGAACTTGGCCAAAGCCATGATTGAGCCCAATTTGACCAATTGGTCAACTTGACCTAACCTAGCCCAAATTGGCCTAAAGGATAAAATTGGCCAAAATCCAAATTAAATCTAAATTAAACCCAACCAAAGCCTACAATTACTTTCAATCAACCAATTGAACTTGAATCAACACCTAACCCAACCCAATTTGGTCAAATTGGTCAACTTGACCCTTTTGAGTCTAATTGAGTCAAATTCAAACATAAGTCAAATTAATCAAAACCAATTGAACCAAAACATCGCAAATCATCATATGAACCTAACCCAAGCCTTGGTTTGACCCAATTTGACCAATTGGTCAACCAAACCTAACCCAAATGAGTCTATTATGACCAAATTGAGCCAAACCACTCAAAGCCACTTTATTGGACCCCAAAAGCTGATCAAACCCAATTCACATCAGCCATAAATCACTCCCAAACTAGCTTAAACCTAAGTGGGACCCAATCCAATGGAATTGACCAATGTGCAAAGCTCTTTGCATAGGATTCTTGCCATAAGTGGCAAAGTACACTTTGTCTTTCTCATAGAAACCCTCCACTTGCCAAATGAGGCATTCCTAAGACATCCTAGCCCAACTTAAACACCTAGCACTTGCCATAGACCAAAGGTAATCTCTCCCTTTCCCCCTCTCATGGTCGAACCCACCATGGACATAAGGAAGGAGCAATCCCATGTTTTCTACCCAAATCCTCCCTTGGGTGGCTTGACATAGCTTTGACCATTCATGGTGAGACACTTGGCACCGATGACCCTCTGACAACCACAAAAATCATCCTGTCCATCCATCAAATGCAATTGATGGGTATACCCCCTCAATTTGATCTGTAAACATCACATTCAACATTCTATGAGTTCCCTAAGTCATTTCAAAATCCCTCTGAGCAATTCCAAGCATTCTCAAAGCTCCCTTAGCCAGAATTCCCCATTCTCGTGGGCAGCTGAAACATGACACCTCCTTCCGATGTAATACTCCTCTGCCACTTGATCAAATCTCAATTCCTTGCACCCTCACCATCCTCATACTTCATCAAAGCCAATCAAATCATCCCTGAGCCTTTTCGACCACTAGAGATCAGAGTTCGATTGAAGCCGAGGTTCATACATGCATGGCTTGGTCGATCGAGCATTCTACACCAAATTAAAGCTAAATCTTCTCAATAAAGCTTTATCTCTACTAGAAGAAGCTACCTCCGTTGATCCCATCACTAAACATTAGCTCCGGTGAGGTAATTTTGCAAAATCGAGCTCCCTAATGAATATAGGTTGGTCCTTTGTGAATGAATATGCATTTGAGCGAATCTTAGCCATTGGACATGTGTGTCTCCCTTCCCCATAGGTGTAGGATGAATTTGCAGATAATTTGAGCTGAGAGCTCAGATTGAATAGGGAAAGACGGACGACATCCGTCTTTGGCCGCTCACGATTGGGACGGATCACGAACCGCCGTTCTACATGATCTAATCACATGTTAGATCCTCTAATTTCTTGTCTAAACTGCAGATTGAATCGTGACCATCCAATCTTAGATCAGATGATACACGGGAAAGTGCATCCGTCACCATCCAAGTCATCGTGATGAATATGACAACTTAAATAGCCAATCTCATCATGCCACGTGGAAAGCACACCACATCAGCATGCCACGTCAGCTGCCACATGGCCCGACAAAATTAAGGCTTTAATTAGGCCTAATTAATCTATTTTAAGCCTAAAACTTCTCAAATTCATAACTAATCCTAGAAAAATCCAAAAAAAATACAAACTATGGCTCATTTTGAAGATATCTCAGAGTAGAATCTAGAAAAATTACTATTAATTAATTTTCAATAATGATTTTGGCTTAATTAAGGTTAAATTAAAATTTAATTAGCTTAATTATTCTTTAATTAATCACCCAATTAATCTCAAATTTTTTGTGGATGTTTAGGGGGATGGCCTTTGCTTCCCCTATTTTTTTGGGATTTTATTGGTTGCTTAATTAGAAAAAGTAATTGATAAGACTTAATCACTCTCTTAATTTAATTAATGATAATTAGTGAATGAACAATGCCTTAATTATTTATTTAAGTCTAATTACCTCTGTTGATCAATAAGGGAGCTTAGGGAATGTGATTGGGATATTTTTCCTAATTCATTTCCTAAGTTTTCTTTACTTTTGAATCAAATTAATTAATGATAATTACTTAATTAATTAATTAATGTTCAAGATAAAATCAGAGCTTAAGTGATCAAATATAGGACTTAGGGATTGAGATTAAGGCCTCTTTCTTGATCTCTTTCCTTAAGTTAATTTTATTTCATTAATCGAACATGCTTAATGCTTAACCAAATAGATTAATCAGCTTAATTAACTCATTCTAAGATTCAATTCACATCTAATTGCCTTTAATTAATCTTGGGTAGCTCTTGGGGTGTTCAATAACCTAAAGAGAGAGCTAATGAAATTATGGTTAGCTCACATGTGTAAGAAAACTATAAAAGTAGTTAAGTGAGCTCCTTAGGCTTAATTTGCTATTAATTATGAGCCAATTGCATTAGGCCCCTTTCATTTCTTAGGAGCATTATCAATTTACTTTTCATGTGGTTGCATCTCATATTGGCTCATCATTATTTAGTTAATTAGCTTAGGTGATGTAGGTAAGGGTTAATTAATTGACTTAATTCATACCCTAAACTAATTAAGACATAAAATCAACCTAATTATTCTTCATTAAACCAAATTTACTCACACATGGGGGATGACATTAGGATTAACAAACCTCTTTCACATTCCTTAACTCAAACCAAACATAAAGATCAAAAATGACATTAAAGAACTTCAGTTTATCTTAAATGAGTTTATTTAGTATGAATGTCCTTAGTACTTAATTGGATTAAATGAAATCACATGCTTGTGTTTATTTATTTCTTTCTAATCATGCTAAATTATTGCATACCACTTATACTCATGCATTCATGTCTTTAAATTAATTAAATGAAAATGATTTCCTTTATGTCAATTTGCATGTGTTGGTTTAATTAAAACTATGTGTGGCTAGTATCACTATTAAATCTTAAATATATTTTCAAAAGTTTATTAATGAATGAATAAACATATATATTGTAACTTTAGTTATATATACATAAGAAATGCAAGTGAATATAAGTTTAGTGTATGAAGTAAAGTTTCATTCTTATATTCTTATGTTGATTTGTATAAGTAAGAATGTTTATTAGTCTGGACATCCCAGGGACACAAGACTTTAAGTAGCCCTTAGGAGGTTCCTACCTTATTCCCTTGGTGCAAAACATTAGTGATGTGCTTGCTTAATATCATTCTTATGCATTTTAACATCAAAATTTAGAAAGAACTTTAATTCAATTACAAAAACTAAATCAATCAAGTCAAAATACAATTTTTGCATGACTTTCTATTCTTGTAGTTGTTTATACATCCATATGTATCTAAGGATAGGAAGTATATTAGTTTAGACATTCCAGGGATGCACAGGTCTAAGTAGCCCTAAGGAGGTTCCTACCTCATTCCCTTGTTGTAGAACAATGGTGACATACTTGTTTAAAACTTTTATACATGTGAATCTGTACTTAACTAATGAATGAAAACCCCCTTTTTCTATTAAAAAAAACATGCATTCATACTTTGTTTAATTATTTGAGTTGATTAGTCATGTGATTCAAGGTTCTTTCCTTATGCTTTTGCATAAGAATTCAGATAGAGCTTTAAATTAATATAATAAAATCATTCAACCTAATGGAATATTAATTCCAAATACATTTATTCACATTCATCATTTAATTATGCTAAGATATAAATTTCATGTATAGTTATGCTTTGGATTTAATCATATGCATGATATACATGATGGAAAGAAATGAACAAACATGTGTTATGTGATAGTAGTTCATTCCAACTAATCTTAAGATGCCTTTCTTATTGAATGAGTTTATTTAAAGTGAACCTAAACTTAGGACTAATTAAAACATGTAATAAGTCATTCACTAAAGAAAATTGATTAACTAATTTACTTTAGATTTGACTTAAGGTAGGGATAAAAGAGAGTGATTCTCTCTTTCTTTCTCTTCATAACACTTAGTTGTTAAGTGTAGAACAATTGAAACAAACAAAAATATTAAGTAAAATTTGCAAATCAATTAAATCATTTAAAGTGAAGCCACCCTTTATAATTAAATCTCTTCATACTTAGAGAATGATAACTCTAAAGCCTAGTTAGGACATACCACACAAGTCTTAACACACATACATTAGATTAAGTCACCACTTTTAGCTTTATGTTAGGGCGGTGTATGGTTTGATGTATATTTTGTTTTGAGATGTAATGTTTTAGACTGGATGTTATGGTGTATATTTTGTAGACTGGATGTTAGGCTGTGATTAGCCTAATCACATTTTTTACAGGAGATTATGCTAAAGAGGCGCTTAAAATAAATATAAATACTCTATTTTGTAGGTTGCTTAATACCTAAGCATAATCTACATTAGGACAGGTGGACTTAGTTACCCATGTGTAGGGTGTTAAGTCCAAATTATTCATATAATTGTTTGGGTTGTATGGTGTGTTTAGCTAACACTTATTTTGCAGGTGTAGTTAGATTTACTTTTTCATTCTTTTAATGTAAATGTGCATTAGGAATTTGGTTAAGTGTTATGGGGGTTAAGGATGAACATTGGCCAGAAGGTTTAATCCTGGGGTGCCATGTGATGCCTAGAATCCCACCAAATCAAATGGAGCAAATTAAATGAAGAAATGGAGGGAACATGAAGACTTAAAAATCCTCCATAACACTTATCATTTTTGTAACTTGTAATTATTCTTTCATATACTAGGTTGTATAAAAGTAGAGCTCGGCTACCCATTTCTTTTTCAGGTTGTACGGCGATCCTCGATCGCACTGGCCTCTTATTCTTTCATGTTGAGTTTATAAATTGTTTGATGATTTGTTTATATTATGCAATAGAAATGGCATGTAATTTTCTAGTTTCTTCTTGTATGATGATTTAATGTGTGGACTGGATTCATTTAGGCTCTTAGGAAAAAATAAATTTGTTATCCTAACTACAACTCATAATTAAACTTTTAAAATAACTCATAACCTCCAATAAAGCCTAGGCATTAAATCAAGATAATAAAATATTTAGAAACCCCTTAGTTGGATGTTGTATGCTTAATATCATGCAAGTCATTTTGTTTCACTCTTGCTAAGAGAGGGTTTCCATCTTTTTCAGATAGAAAAAAGGCTTGACCTTTGAGAGCCTATGATGGAAAATACCTCCTTTTGTTTTGATTTAGCCCATAATCAACTTCATCATATATTTAGGCATATAAAATCCTATAGCCTGTGTCAAAATAAAGAGTCTAAAATTGAATAAAATTTGAAAAAATTTGCATTAGACTAAGTCATTATTCATACCACGAATGCTCTAGTCTCTTAGGGAGTGTGTTTAAGGACTCTAGTTTCTTTCTAAATAATAATAACCAAGCCATCTTGCAAAACATATGACTTGACCATATGGTTTTAAATCATAAGAGTTAGCTAACTGCCACTCCAAGTGATTATAAGTCCAGTAGCTGAGTGGTTTATCCTCTCTTGTGGAGGTAAGCAATATTCCCACTTTATCCTTAGATATAGGTCGTACTTTGGCCCTCACTAAAGCTCCCTTAATTTAGGATTTGAGGTTGTTGTTTCCCTTTGGGACTACAAGGATAAATCTTCACCTCTTAGGGCATTTCCATAATCTTGTATTATGGAATCATATGTCCTAGATTTCTAATAAAATTTCAACTCAAATATATAATTCTCCTCAATTTCAAACATACAAAGCCCAACTATAGGATAGTTTGGGATGCTCAATAGGCTTTCTAGTATCATGAGCATCACCTACGCATCTCCTTTTGGCTTCGATAATAAATCTCTTCTTTCAATCTATCCCATTTGATCTTCTAAACATAACCAATTTATTGATTGTCCTATCTTTGAATTCTTTGGAGACAACAATTGCTTACTTTAATAGAGAGTATTCTTAATGAACTCACTTTTCTTAGGATATAATTAACTATGGGGGCTTGCCCTAATAGGAAACTTTAGAACCCAATTTAAATAAACCCTACTTTATTCATCCATATAAAGTAGGGGTAAAATCTCTAGTATATTAGAAGACCCATCATACCTTAGGAGTCCTTATCAGGTGATTAGGTCCATCATAGGGTAGTGATTTCCCTCTTTCGAGTTGGTGCACTATTCCTTGATGTTATACCCGATCACCATAATAAGTACATCCTCAGATTTGCATGGTGTTCCCTCCCCCTCCCCCTCCTCCATATACACACACACACACATACGCATAACCAAAAATAAACACCATAGTGTGCAATAGATCCACTAAGAAGGGGCTATATTAGCCTTGGCCTATCTCAGGTTTACAAATCCAAAAGGATAGTCTATCGATTGTGAGGTAAGACTATCCAACCTAAGGGTTGCCTTTCGGTGTGCAATGACTGAGCTAGGAAGAAAGGGTAGCAGACTTACATCTTCCAAAGCGGAGGGCAACCGCTGGGGTGATCTGTTGGTAGCATAATAAATCAAACCCGACCTAGTCCGACTACTGAGTGAATGCCGTTATGGACTCATATCAACTCAAAAATAGTTAGAAATATCATTTAATTTAATGGACCATGTCGGTGTCCGATAGATCCACTAAGAAGGGGCTATCTCAGCCTTGTCCTATCTTAGGTTTACAAATCTGAAGGAATAGTCTACCGGTCACGGAGTAGAGCTAACCAACCTAACTGTTTCCTTTCGGTGTGCAATAGTTGAGCTAGGAAGAAAGTATAACATACTTACATCTTCCAAAGCAGGAAACAACTGCTGGGGTGATGGCACAACAATAATCCAACTAAGGGCTGAGAATCAACTTATATCAACTCAAGAGTAATCAAACAATTCCTATATAAAGATTTGTTGATGCCAAAGATAGGATGCTAAAAGATAGTGTCCTTTAATCACACATATATATATATATATATATATATATATATATATATATATATATATATATATATATATATATATATATATATATATATATATATATATATATATATATATATATATATATATATATATATATATATATATATATATATATATATATTTATGTTATCGTGGACCAAGTGTGTGACCACATTGAGAAGGGGCTATATCGCTTATCCTATATTTAGCATTGACTAAGGGATAATCGCATCCGTAAGACATATTTAACCACATGGCAGGAAAGGAAGACTGTCTAATCAAAGAGTAACCTGGGTAGTGTATAAATGGGGTCACAAATGATGTGATCCAAATAGAGTGCCATAAGGGAGGAGCATTATTTTGGACCCTATAAAAGAACACTTATAGGTGTACGGTGGCCAACTCAGGGAGAAGGTGTGTAAACTTACATCTACCATGAATGGTGTATCCACTCGGTGGGTCGCTGTTAGCATAGCAAGAACCAACCTAAGGTGCCCGTCGGTGTGCGATGATCAATCTAAGAAGAAGGCTTATAGACTTACATCTTCAGAGATGAAAATGATCATCGGGATTGTCTATCATCGGAGGGACAGATATTGTCTGACCTAGGGTGCCTACTAAGCGGGGAGTCCCATGGGAGGAATAGACCGAGACTTAAAGTAGTCAGGAGGAAAGAAACCATTGGGGGACTTATCTTAAACCTCAAATATACTCGACCCAGTCAGTGCATGATGGCTAGTCCAAGAAGAAAGCATGTAGACTTACATCTTCTTAAATAAAGTCAACATGAGGTAGCTTACCAACTGTGCTGTAAGGTCTACCAAACTAACAAGGCACTCGTTGATTTATAATGATCAAGTCAGGAAGAAAGTGTGTAGACTTACATCCTCCTAAATAAGGAATCACTAGGGTGACACACTAGCAGAGTAGCATGTCAGCCTGACCTAGAGCAGCTAATGAGTGAGTGCCACAAGAGGCGTTATCCCACATCAAAGTAGCCTGAGACAAAAGATATGTGTTTGTTTTATATGTGGTTGTGTGTAGTTTGTGTTT
The DNA here is from genome assembly GCA_021442155.1 of Cymbidium sinense. Classification (NCBI taxonomy): domain Eukaryota; kingdom Viridiplantae; phylum Streptophyta; class Magnoliopsida; order Asparagales; family Orchidaceae; genus Cymbidium; species Cymbidium sinense. Next base: position 77,354,398 of record CM038226.1, read on the forward strand.
ATGTTGTGTTGATAAAGGATAGGATGCTGCACAAGTTCCTTACACCTACCCTAAACACATTGTGGTGGATTCATGAACAAAGACATTTTCAAAATGGAAGAGATGGAATTTGAGATGAAAAATTTCATTGATAATTATTTTCAAACAAGATTTATGAATAATATTTCTTTAGGTAGAGTTTGTTGATTGGAAGCATCAGGTGCTCTCCCTTATGATTTATGAGCAGATACGATCCTCCTTGGTAGGCCTTCTCTATGGAAAAAGGGTCTTCCCAAGTGAGTTCAAACTTGCCTCCCATCTTATGACGGGTAACAATTTGTCTCCTTAAAAGCTCTAGGATGGAACAACTTATTGTTTTCTTGAATCATTTTGACTTTGTATAACTCGAGGTTCTGGCATGCCCATAGGCATCTCTCCTCCAAACCTTTAAGCTCTTCTAATTGTAACTTGGCGTTCTGCTCCATTCTGATCTTGCTACCCACAACTATCCTCAGTCATGGGAGTTAGACTTCTAATGGTATAACGGCTTTGGACCCATACACTAAGGAGAATGGGGTAGATTGAGTTGGAGTTCTGTATGTGGTGCGGTAAGCCCACAAGGCTTCAACTAACTACTCATACCACTATCACTTGTTATCATCGAGCATCTTCTTTAATATCTGGATGAAAGTTTTATTGAAGGCTTTTGCCAAACCATTTTCCCTCGAGTAATAGATAGTAGAATTTCTCCAATCTATGTTGTGTCTCTAGGAAAAGCTATTGATTTTGGTGCTCTCCAATGTAGTACCATTTTCGGATATAATTTTTCAAGGCACCCTGAACCTATATATAATATGGTTCCTGAAAACTGGAGCACATGCTAAGTTGTGACCTATCTGAGTGGGATTGTCTTCACACATTTGGAAAAGTAGTCAGTGGCAGTTAGGATGAATTGATGACCTTTGGAAGAAGGAGGATCAATCTGACCCACTATGTCAGTACCCCCAATACACAAATGGCCTTGAGGCTAATGTAGGGTTTAGAATGTTAGGTGGTTGGTGTACAACCACACCATGTGCTTGACATTGGTGGCATCACCTAGCTACATCCATGCAGTCTATGATCATCAACGACCAGTAGTATCCTAATATCTTAATCTTGGCTTTCATCTTCAGACAGGATTGGTGCGCTCTGCATAAATCTGAGTGTACCTCAGTCTTAATCTTATGAGATTCATGTCCAAACAACATAAGCACATATGATCAAAGGATCACTGATATAAGGTGCCATCCATGAGAGAGTAGGAAAGAGCCCTCTGCTTCATCTGATGGGCTTGTGACTTCTATTAAGGTAGTTTTCCTATATTTAGATAATCCATGAATGGTTGCCTCCAATCTGACTCATCATCCTTTTTGGCAACAGCAACCTCCCCTTCAAGTGAGAATATCAAAATGAGTTCAATATCAATAAGGGATAAGACCCATCTATTTTGGACTCTTATTGGTATGGACTCATCTTCTGGACATGCCTACTCCTTGGCCAGTTTAGCTAAAGCATATGCTACGATATTTTGTCCTTGAGGAATCTTGTAAATGGTAACCTCTGGGATTCGGGCCAACAACTCTATAGTGTACTTGTGGTAATGATGGAGCTTAGGCTTTAAAACTTTATGGGATCCAGCAATTTGGTTGATGACTAACTGAGAATCACCAAAGATGTTGATGTTTTAGATGCTTAGAGTAACAGATAACTCCAAACTCATAATTAGATCCTCATATTTGGCTTTATTATTGGTGCATAGATTGGACATATGATATAAGAATCTCACCACATCACGGTCTGAAGTTAGAAGAACAATTCCTACCCTTGAGTTTCTTAGGATAGTTGATCGTGGCTCTTCTCCCTTTCGTGAGGAAGCCGCACCATCAAAGTACATCTCCCAGTGGTGAATACTAGTGTCCCATAAGCTTATAATTTGTTCATCTGGGAGGTCATCACTAAGCGGAGATTCAGCAGGAAGTGGGTGTGCTGCTAAAAAATATGCTAGTGCTTGTCCTTTCACCACACAAAGGGGTACGAAAGTGATGTCAAACTGTAATAAAATCATGGACCAACACGCCAACTGTCTAGATAGTGTTGACTGTGTCATGAGTTATTGCAGTGGATTGATCTTAGAGATCAAGTTCACTTTATGAGAAAGCATGTAATATTGTAGCTTTTGGGATGCAAAGATTAAAGCTAGGCAATGCTTCTCAATGGGTGGATAGTTTGCCTCAATAGGGATTAGATGATTGCTGAGATAGTAAAGTGCATTCTCTTTCCCTTCATCATCAGCTTGGGTCAACAGAGTGTGAAGGGAGTCATCTATTGCAACAGCATAGAGGATCAATGGCTTGCTCAGGATAGGTGTTATCACTAGTGGCATCATCAGGTTGTGTTTGATGTCTTCAAAAGAATGCTGACACTTGTCATCCCAGTGGAACTTGGCATCCTTTTTGATAAGTATTGAAAATAGCTGGCATCTTCCTGATAGGTTGGGAATAAAGTGTCTTAGATAAACCAATCGCCTTTGGAATGATCTAAGTTGAGTTAAACTTTTAGAAGGTGGCAATTCTAATATCGCCTTGATCTTCTTCGGATCGATTTCAATTCCCTGATGTTGGACAACAAACCCAAGGAATTTTCCCAAAGCTACTCCGAATGCACACTTCAAGAGATTCATTTTGAGGTTAAATTATCTTAACTGTTCGAAAACTACTCTCAAGTCAAAGAGATGATCTCCCTTTTTTTACTTTTGACTACATCAATATATACTTTTCGACTTGATGATGAATGAGTTCATCAAAGATTTGAGTCATAGCTTGCTAGTATGTAGCACCGACATTTTTAAGGTTGAAAGGCATGACCCTATAGCAAAAGATTCTGATCGAGGTTCAAAAGGTAGTGTTTCTTTCATCCTTAGGGGCCATATTTATTTGGTTATTTCTACGTGAGTCATCCATGAAAGAGAAGACTACATGAGATGAGGTAATGCCCACCATCAATTATGATATTGGTAGTAAAAATTCATCTTTTAGATATGCTTTATTCACATCCCCAAAATTGATGCATATGTGAATTTGGCCATTCTTTTTCTTAATTGGGATGACACTGGCTAACCAGGTAAGATATTTTTCTTCCCTGATGAAGCCAAGATCAATCAATTTCTTGACTTCAGAAATGACCTGTTGTTCAATGTCTAACCGCATGCGTCTAAGAACTTTCTTGATAGGGTTAATGTTAAGCTCTATTGCTAGTTTGTGGACTACTACATCATGAGATAAACTGGGCATCTCTTCATAACTCTATGTGAAGCAGCCCTTAAACTTAGTCAATAACCTAACTAAGTCATTAGTTTTAGTATCATTCAACAAAGAACTGATGTATGTCAGATGTGGATTGTCTTCAGGGAACATCATCCTCAAGTCAAGAAATCAAGTAAAGTAAATGGATACATTTATGCTTTGCTTTGGATGATTTCTTTTGGGGTGAAGGTATATGATAGAAATCAAGTAAAGTAAATAGATTAAGGGATTTAATGTCCTTGTCCACTGATACAATGCTCTTGCTAGTAGAGGATGAGCTAGCAGAAAAAGAAGTAGTAGCTGCAACGGTGGATGGAGTGCTGGACTCGGGCAATGGTTGTGCTACTGGACTATCCCGAGCAGGTATGGTGAGCAGCTGCTAGGCTATTGCCTTCTTTATGTTGTCTTTAAAAACTTGCAAATATTCTTTGATATTAGAGGTTTGAGCTACCTCAGGCACCTATGAGTTTCTTGATCTTATAATTAACTTTTAAAGGTTTAGGATAAGGTAATATCCTAACCTTCTTTTGTCATAAGAGGATCACAAGTATCCCCAAGAATTACCCTAATATAACTAGATGGTTGTTCTGATAAGTATTCCTTGGGGATAACTATAGCACCTGACTTATAGCTATGCTCAAGACAATCCTTAAAAGTGAGACATTCCTCTAAGACATGGCTAATCATGCAATGGTAGGGGCAATATTTTGAATCATTACTCTTGCCCACCTACCACTTGGGCTCTGGTAACTGAAAGTCAAGTTTCTTCAAGAGATTCTTAAAGATTTTCCTAACTACATCCCTCTTGAATGAATATGACTTATTCAATTTATCGGCAAGAGTAGGTGTGTAATTGCTACCTGGCTTGGGTTGAGATGATTGGTCTGGAAAGGGAAACTATTTGGCTTCCTCTTATAGGCTAGCCACCTTATTAATTAGTTTCTCTAATGTTTTGATGGTAAAGCCCTTAAGCATGAAGGTGACCAGGCCATGGATATTCTTAAGAAGAATCTCAATGGCATGTTGTTCAGACAACTGTGGCTCGCATTTCATGCTCAAGTTGCATCACTTGAGAATATAATCAATAAGGGACTCATTGGGATTCTGCTTTACTACAACGAGGTCGCCTACAGTCACTCTCTATTGAACTCCAGCAAACTTTTTGATGAAGAGGTGCTCCAACTCAATAAAGTCCCTGAACGGTTTGATGTACCAATCAAATGCAACTACTGTGACAAAAAAAACAGAGGCGCCACTACCTAACATTGCAATAGCCGACCCTAAAGTGTGCAATATGCTGACGTGGCTTCCCACTACCATCAAAGATCTTGAAGGAAGGTGGCACAAAACCCTTGGGGTATTGAACTATAATGAATTCATCTAGTTATGGTCTACCCTTTGGAATGGATGAGCTCCCCCTGGCTTGCGCCATTGCTTCCCTCACCTGCTGTTCTACCATTTGTTTAATTACTTTTTTCATGCATGGAGGTGCCATCTGTGACCTTCCTATGCAAGCTACCAGCATCATCCTCCTTGGGAGCTCACCTAGGATTGTCTAAGGTATGTACCAACTATGGCCAGTCAGCTACCATAGGAGAAGGCTATGAAACTAGGGTTGAGGTCTGCAATACTAAAACCACTAACATTAACTCCTCTACTTTCTTCTCCATCATATCAATATGATCATCCTTCTGCCTAAGCTAGTGGAGGAGGTGCTGAGTCAAGTGAGAAGTGTCACCTTCCTTGAACAAGACACCTTCCTGGCTATGCTGATCCCGCTATAAGGACCCCGACATGTCAACCATGTGGACCTCAGCTGTATTGTCCAACATGTCATCCTCATCAGGATCAAAGTGGACTCTATCCTCCTCCTGATCTGAATGGTCACTCCTGAGAATTTATCTCTTCTTTACAAAGTAGCTTTCTAAGATGACATCTAAGATCGATCTACTACTCAGCCTAGCTGAACTAACATGAACATCCACTAACGGCTGATCGTAGGGTTGTGTTCATCTGACTCTATACACCGGATACTACCTACTGATAGAACTTCCTTATTGGGAGGATCAACTATCATGAGGACTATGTCTGTGTCCCCTTCCCTCTCTCCCTCTATCTATGATGGAGGTGGTGCGATCATGACACTCTTGGGTCACCACTCCCTCCTAACCATAGTTAAGGCAGGGGATCGAGCAGGGGAGCTTAATCTCATCTCAATAGGTGGAATGAATGGAGTGGGATCCTTAGGTCATAACTGGATCACCAGTGGGGATGGTCTTTCCCTCGATGGGGGCTTCTGAAGCTTGGTGGGGGCTTCTAAAGCTGAATGGGTGATGGTGGACTGTGAGTGGAGCAGTGCGATGGCAACACCAACTGCCTCTCAGTTGGAGATCTCCTCCTACATCAAACTATTCTCGTGAGAATAATGTTGTCTAAATGATTGGCCCCAAGGGCATGAATTAGAAAATCCATTGGGTGGAGGCGCTGGGTGTACCTCCGTCTCTCTTGAACTTTGATACTGAGCCTCTGACTCTCTATGGATGGTCACTAACGCTCCTAGGAATCACAGATCTCAAGTCAAACAATGCTCTAGACTCTGAGCATTTGTAGGCTCTGCCAACCTGGCGAAGAATAGTCCTAAGACTGACATAGGGCCTCCTACACTCCCTAGCAAGTACCTCAAAGTGTGCTGATGGTGGAGGAGATACAGTGATCCTCCTATAATCCTCCTCTCCATCTGAGGTCAAGAGAGGGTGAAATCTGCTACCACTCAAGAGTGGAGAGGTCTCACGGGGAGAACCATCCTCAGCGATGTGGGAGGCAACATCGATCTCCTGGTTGCTCACTCATGATGCCACTTGACCTTCCTATTTTTATTGTGGCACTGGGTGTGACTGGGCAAAGTAGAGCGAGAACTGGAACCTACCTCAAAGATAGAGGAGACTATCTCGGAAGCCAAGATAGCCTTCCCCTTTGACATGACCAAAGAGGAGGTAATACTTCTCACTAGAGCTATGGCGGGCAACTGACTAAACAGGCACTAAAGTAGTTGGTATTCACACTAACACTGATCGAGGTGTGGGAACCACAATAGACATCCTCTTTAATGAGGGGAACTCGGAGTCAGACGGAATGTCAAAGCGGATAAGTGGCATCTGTCCTGCCACCTCCTCCCTGCTAATAGTTGTGAGGGTTATCCCCTCACAAGTAACTCAGACTCCCTCAAAGCTGAGGCCAAGAAAATCAGATGTGTGATGGTGGTCATGGTGAGATTGGCCTGATCCAAGGCTAGATCCACACCATAAGGGAAGGAGAAAATAAATTTGCCGGAAGCCATAATAACTGCATTGACTGAAGGCTAAAAAAATTGACTGTGCTAAAATCACTGCATTTGTTAAAACATAACTGAGTCAGACCCTTACTTTGATATGTGTCTTCAATCATTAACTTCTAAATTAGACTTGGAATTTGAACCCACGCTTAACAAATTTAGGTATGCTAAGTGGGGTTCATTGAATTTTGGAGATATTTTTGATATTTGGAGGAGAGAGTTTGCCATATGATTTTGATTTAGAACCCATACTCAACAAATTAGTATGTTGAGCGGGGTTCAAATTCTTAGAGAGACTTTAGAGATATATATATATATATATATATGTTGTATGTCTTGTTTGAAAATTTGATTTGGAAAACCTTTACTTAATAAATTTAGGTATGCTAAAAGGTTTTCAATTATATGTTTGAAAATTTTATGAAAACATCTTTGTTTGTGATGATTGTTTGTCATGTGTGTGATATATGTTGATTTGATTTAAAAATAGGGCTCTTGCTTAACAAATTTGGTATGTTAAGTAGAGGTCAAATGTGTTTGATATGTGTTGATTTGATTTGAAAATGAGGCTCTAAACAAATTTTGTATGTTAAGTAGGAGCCAAGTGTGTTTGATATGTGTTGATTTGATTATGAGGCTCCTACTTAACAAATTTGGTATGTTAAGTATGAGCCAAGTGTGTTTGATATGTGTTGATTTGATTATGAGGCTTTTACTCAACAAATTTGGTATGTTAAGTAGGAGCCAAATGTGTTTGATATGTGTTGATTTGATTTAAAAATGTGGCTCTTACTTAATAAATTTGGTATGTTAAGTAGGAGCCAAGTGTGTTTAACAAATATATTGATTTGATTTGAAAATGAGTCTCTTACTTAACAAAGGTATGTTAAGTAGGAGCCAAGTGTGTTTAATATGTATTGATTTGATTTCTATGAAAAAGTGGGGAACTCTTTACTTGACAAATATGGTATGTCAAATAGAGTTCAAATGTGTTATGATTTTGAAATAGAGAGATCTATTTAACAAATTTAGGTATGTTAAATAGAGGTCAGTTGTTTTTTTTTTTTTTTTTTTTTTTTTTGAAAATGGGACTCTCATTTGACAAATTTGGGTATACCAAATGGTGTCCAAATGTGTTTTGATTTTCAAGACTTAAGAAAAGAGGAATTCTACTTAACAAATGTGGGTATATTAAAAAAAATTCAATTTGTTTTGATTTATGAAAAAGAAAGAACGGGAACTCTCATCTGACAAATTTGGTTATGTCAAATGGAGTTTAAATATGTCTTGATTTTGTGTGTGATTTTTTCTTTTGAAAGAGGGAAACTCCAACTCTAGCACATATAAAATATGTTAAGTGGAGTTTCAATTTAATGTCTGTGGTGAAACTTTTATACATTCCTGTCTTCATTTATCCTTTTTGAAGAGGATAAATGAAAACAAAAATATACGCCTTTTAGGACACCACGTAGATCCACAGATGTTTTTATTATGGTGATCAGGTATGAAATTAAGGAGAGGTGTATTATCTCGAAAGATAGAAGTCACCACCCTACAATGGACCTAATCACCTGAATAAGGACTCCTAAGGACAATCGGTCTGCATATGTACCAAAGATTCTTCTCCTACTTTATATAAAAAAGTAAAGCGTTTATTTTAAACCGAGTTTATTAAGTTCCCTACAGGGGAAAGCCCCCATAGTTAACTACATCCTAAGGGACGGGATCCCTTATGAATACTCTTGATTAAGGTAAATGATCATTGTTTCCAAAGATTTCAATAGGTAGGACTATCAATCGATTAGTTTATTTTAGAAGATCAAATGAGATTGATCAAGGAGAGGGAGTTATTATCGAAGCCAAAAGGAAGATGAGTAGGAGATGCCCATGATGCTAGGAAACCTAGCGAGCATCTCAAACTATCCTATGATTGGGCTTTACATTTTGAAATTGATTTAATTTATTTTAATTGAATTTTTTATTAGAAATTTAGGACTTATGATTCCACAACACAAGGTTATAGAAATGCCTAAGAGGTGAGGAATTATATTTATTGCCCATAAAGGGAAGAAGCAACCTCAGAACTGAAATCTAGGGTGCTTTGGCGAGGGCCAAAAGCACAACCTAAATCTAAGGTGAAAGATGGGTATTTGGTTTTCCTCCATAAGAGAGGACAAACCACCCAATTGCTTGGACTTACAACCACCTGGGGATGGCTTCCAACTAACTCTTCCTATCATTTTAAATTCATGTAGGCAAGTCATATGCTTTATGCAAGATGGCTAAGCTGTTATTTATTTAGAAATAGACTAAGTCATTAAACTCACTCCCTAAAGAGACTATATCATGTGAGGCATGCTTCAAATGACCTAAATCTAATGCAATTCAGATTTCATTTTATTTTCATTTTTGGACAATCATTTTGACTTAGGCTAATAGGATTCATATGCCTAACACATGAGAAACAAGGTTATTGGCCAAAATCAGTGAGAAGAGAGGAGGTGTGTTTCCACCATGGTTCTCAAAGGTCAAGCCAAGTTTCTCTGGCAAAGGTGGAAGCCCTCCAATCAAGAGCGAAAATAATATGCATTTGTGCATGATGTTATAAATGAAGTACTCATCTAGCTAAGGGGTTACTAATTCTTTTATCTTGATTTTTAGCCTAAGCTTTAGGTGAGATTATGAATTCTTTAATTTAGTTTTGAATTATTAAATTTGGTAAAAGTTTTATTTTTGTCTAAGAGCCTAATCCACATTTAGGCCATACATAAAGCAAGGAAGAAACTAGGAAAATGATGCCACTTAATGCACAAGCTAAACAAATCATCAATCAATTTATAAAGCTAATCGCAAAATAATAAGAGGCCATTGTGGTTGGGTACCATCGCATAAATCTGAAAACAAATTGGGTAGCCAAGCTCTACCCTTATACAACCCGGATTACAAATGAATTAAATATAATTAAGCAAGGAATTCATTCTTTTTTTTCTTTTTTTTTTCTTCTTTCTTCTTCTTTTCTTCTTTGGTTCCTTCTTTTGGATGCTTGGAAGGTGGATGCTCTAAAGGCTTCACATGGTGGATAAGATAGGATCTTATGACCAATGTTCATTCTAATCCTCATAACAATCATTTCAAAATCCTAATTATAAAATTTACATGAAAAAGAAAAGTAAATATAGCTACCACCTACAAAACAAAGGTTAGCTAAACAAACCACATAAAATCCCAAGCATGAATATTAGACTTATCACCCCACACATGGGTGACTAAGTCCACCTGGCCTATTTGATTATGCTAAGGGATATAAGCACCTGCACAACAAAAGCATTTATAATTTTATTTCTTACAGCGCCCCTTAAGCACAATCCCCTATAGAAGATAATGGTTAGACTAGGATCGCCCTACCACTCATTCCATGCACATTCATTCTAATATCTAGTCTAAAACATGTATCACAAAATAAAACCAAGTATCAAACCAAGCACTGCCCTAACCTAAAGCTAGAAGTTGTGACTTAGCCTAATATGTGTACTTTGGAGGTTTGTGTGGTATGCTTGCCTATGGCTTTAAGTTAGAATTTTCTACGTATAAAAAGATGTTCAACTTAGAGGGGGGTTTTATTTAAGTAATTTAATTATTTTGGATTGATTTTATTTCATGTTTTGATTAGGTTCAGGTGAATCCTACAATTAATTATTGTTGGCCTCATTTTTAGGATGAGCTCTCAACCCCTCCATCTTAGACATAGGACTCCTCTTATACTTTAAGAGTTCCTTAGTATTAAGACACATCTAGTGATTAGGTGGACACTCAACCTAGCCCTAGAGACTTAGAAGAGTTAGCCATAGTAATAGGTCATGCCTTAGGGGTATTAGGAAATTTGCTACCCTTAGCTTAAACCTTTCCTCACTTTCCTGCTTTCAAGTTAAACTCCACATCAATCTTAATTGATTTTCTACAAACTCAAATCAACTACATATGATTAAAAAAATCCATGATTGAAACCCTTGATCAAAATCCATCAAAATTCATAAATCCAAAATTTTCTAAATTCTTAATCCTCTATTAAGGGCTTAACCAAATTCATGATCTAAATCAATTCAAATCCTTGGGGTTTTCTCAAAGCTCATTTGTATTCTCATTTATATTCACATATATAAATAAAATATAAATTCGAATCCATAAAATCAAACTCAAAATTCCAAATCAATTCATGAAATTTTCTAAAGTCCTTAATTTTCCATTAATGGACTTGCCAAAATCATGATCCAAATCAATTCAAATCCTTGGGATTTTCTCAAAACTCATTTATATTCTCATTTATATTCACATATAAAAATGAAATATAGATATAAATTAATCAAATCAAATCCAAGAATTAAGTTCCCAATTTAAATTTATCATAAGTCCTTAATTTTCCATTAACGGACTTAGCCAAAATCATGATCTAAATTAATTCAAATCCTTGGGATTTTCTCAAAACTTATTTATATTCATATTTATATTCAGATATATAAATGAAACATAAATATAAATCAATCAAATCAAACCCTCAAATTAAATTCCCAATCTAAAAATTTCTTAAGTCCCTTAATTTTCCATTAAAGGACTTATCCAAAACCTTGATCAAACCATCTCAAATTCATGGGAATTTCTCATAATTCATTTATATCCTCATTTATATTCATATATATATATATATATATATATATATATATATATATATATATATATATATATATATATATATATATATATATATAAAATCAATCAAACCAAATTCAAAATTTCAAATCCCTACTCCAAATTTTCCTAAGTCCCTTAAATCCTTCTTAATGGACTTAGCCTAAATCATGATCAAACCACTTCAAATCCTTGAAATTTTCTCATGATCAATTTATATTCACATATATAAATGAAATATAAATTCAAACAATCAAAACCAATTCCAAAAATCAAACTCAAATCAAGTCAAAATCCAATCTAAGACATTCAAGTCAAAAATCTTGAACTTAGCCAAATCAATCTCAAATCAAGTCAAACTTGATTTTCTCTATAATTCAATCAACCTTACAATCATGAACCCATATATAAATCCAAACTTCAATCAAACAATCAAAACCTAGTTCAAAAATCAAAGCCAAAACCCCTTCATATTCTTCCTTTGAATATGAAATTGTTAAATGGATCAAAACCCATTTGACTTCAAACCACTTGTAAATGGATTTATATTTCAATCATAAGTCCATATACAAGATCAATCAAGTTCAAATCAAGCTTTGACCAATCCATTTGACCCACTTATGCTCACTTGACCCAAAGTGACCTAAAGTACCCTTATGAGCCAAATTTCAATTCTAACCAAATTGGATTGAACCAAACTCACCTATGCCTCTCATCATGATCAACAATCATCATGGGATGATCAATCAATCTAATTGGGTTAAACCAAGTCAAACCTAAGGGTTGATGAAGTCAACACTTAGCCCAAAATGAAACTTAAAATAGCCAAATTCCACCATAGGCCAAATTGATTGAAACCATTGATCTAATTTCACTCATGACCTATGTTTGAACTTGACCAAAACATTTGAGCTAACCTAGCCCAATTGGCCACTTGACCAAGTTGACCCAACTTGACCTAAAAAGTCAAAATGTGTCAAAACTTGATATAAGCCAAATGGATTGAAACCAATGGGTCAAGTCCATTCCAAATCACTTGTGAAACTTGACCAAAGCAAACTAGACCTAACTTAGCCCACTGACTTAGACCCAACATGACCTAAAGAGATCATGTTGAGCCAATTTGAACTTAACCAAAATTGATTAAAAAAAAAGATGCCAATCAAGTCCATATGACTAACCAAACCTAAACCTACCCTTGACCTACCTAAAATAGGTCAAATGGGTCAAATTGGTCAACTTGACCCATTTGACCTAAATGAAGTCATATGAGCCAAATTCAAAACTAATCCAAATTGAATCAAACTAAAGCCACCAAAATATTTAAAATGGTCATATGAACTTGACCCAACCCTTGGCTTGACCCAATTTGACCAATTGGTCAACTTGACCTAGGTTGACCCATTTTGACCTAAATGGGTCAACATGAGCCAAACCCTATCAAATGAATTCAAAATTTAATGAAACTTGGTAAAACCTAGTTTCTCCACATACCCAACATACCCAACATATCCAAAGTTAAAAATAAGCAAAATGACCATTCTACCCCTAGGCCATAGAACAAATTTTAGCTTAATCCATGGGTAATTTGGTCATACCCTCTTCATATCCACTTGAGGCTTTCCTAAGCTCAAGGGGACCTAGTGAAGAGGGTGCACCCAACTCAATGGGTTTGGATCAGCCCAAATGTTCCCTAGACCAAACCTGACCCCATGGGTCAAAACTCAAAATTCAAACTTCCTCTCCCACTCAAATTCAAGCACATGGAAGGTTGGAAATCCACTCCTTGGCTCAAATTGACCATGTGCACACTGTAAACTAATCAAACAACCCACTGCCTAAGCTCCATTGATCAAAAATGGCAAGTGAATGGACGATCGTCCGATCCTTCAAGGGGTAGATATACTCCCCCTAATTCATTTCAATTCTAACTCCCCTTCGTCGATTAAAGCTAAGAAACTCAGAGCAAGTATTAGAGAGTATTCCCAAGCTTCTTAGAGAGGATTTGAAGACTCTATTTCTTGGTTTTCAGAGTTTTAAAAAAGGGGAGGTCTTTTGAAGAGCCAACTTCCTCTTCACTCAATTTCACTTCAATTGCTTTTGCATACTCCATCAGAGAGGCAAGTCGAGTGTACCCAAGCTCTCTTCAAAGTTCCAAAGGAAAAGGGAGACCTAGCTCGATCGAAGCTGCAAGCTAGCTAAGGAGGAGGTGGCCAATATACCAATCCACTCAACCTCAAGTGCTCAAATCTTCAGCAAGGCTTTGTCTTAATAAGACAAAACTTCTCCATGGGAATTGAGCATTGTGATCACCTCCAGCGAGGTATGGGATTTTTCGACCATTAAACTCAAAGTGGTGTATAGCTTTGTGAAAGAAATTTTAATCCCATGGAGTTTTGACCGTTGGATGTGCTGCTCTTTGGATTTATATGGTGTGGGTTGAGTTTGGTTTGAATCTGAGCTCAATCGAGCTCGGATCTTCCCCTTAATCATGGATGGTCTCTATTGATCAAGGGGAAGAACTTGGGAGATCTCAGCTTTCTATCTGCACATTTTGGATGGATGGATGAGAGAACTCCCCAAGTTTAGAAATCCCTTATCCATTTTAAAGCTGGGAGATCTGGTCGAATCTTTGATGAGAGAATCAAACCGCTGCATCAGCCATTTTGGATTTGACATTTAAGTAAATCCCTCATGGTGTGACACATGTAAAGCGCACTAACCGCCTCCACCACGCATCGCGTCGTGAGCTAGTGGATTAGTTAGGATGTTTTAATTTCTTCTAATTAATCTAGGGACTTATACAATTTATAACTCTCTCTAGAAAATTCAAAAAAATATGAAATAAAATCCAATGGAAAGATAATTCAACTTAGAATATTTGAAAATTAATTTCAATGGGTTTTGAATTATAAATTTCTCTAATTTTGGGTTTTATTGGAAACATTATTTTGTTAATTACTTTTTAATTAAGCCTCTAATTAATCCCAAATTTCTTGGGTATGTTTTAGGGGATGATTTCTACCTTCTCTAATTTTCATGGGATTTATTGAAGGCTTGATTAGAGAAATTGCATATGGATTTTTTAATTACTCTCCTTATGTAATTAAGCATAATTAAAATATGATTAGTTGTTTTAATCCATGATTAGGGTTGATTAAGGTCAGATCTAGTAAGCAGAAGGTTTATAGAATAATTTTAGGATATTTTCCTTAAGCTATTATCTAAATCCTCATTTTTCTCTCCTTAATCCTCTCTTAATTAAGGGTTAATTCATTAATTATCCCCCTAATTAATTTCTAAAAATTTTAAAAAGTTTCAGAACTTAATTAATCTACTTTGGGTAGATGCTTAGGTGTTCAATTGCCTAAGTTCAATTAAAAAAAATCAAAACCCAATTCATAAGTATGAAATGATGTTTTGAAATTACTTAAGCTAAACCCCTTAGCTTAATTAACCTTTAATTGTGAGCCAAATTGCATTAGGCCTCTTTCTTATTAGGTGCATTGCAAATTTAAATTCCTTGTCAGTTTTTATGTCATCTCATTGGCTCATAATTATTTGGTTAATTATTCTAAGGTGGTGTATGTAAGGTTTAATTAAGTTACTTAATTCATACCTTAACCTAATTAATACATAAAAATGGATTTAATTATCTAAAAATTAAATAAAAATATCAAACACATGTGGCAATGGGTTAGGAACAGTAAACTCAACTCAACTTTTCAAAATTAAATCAAACTCCAAACCAAACAAAAATCAATTTGAATTCACTTTGATTTATTTTAAGCTTTCTTATTCTATAAGAATGTCTTTAGGATATAAGTGAAGTGAACTTGTTTACATGATTTCATTACTTTGAATCTTTCCCCAACATGTTAAATTTGTATGTCACATGGTTTCATGCATTTATAATTTTTAAATTCAAATTTAAAAATGAAATTATTTACTTTATGTCAAATTTGCATGTGTTGGCTAAAATAGAAATATGAATGGCTATTATCACTACTAAATCCAAATTATTTTTAAAAAAAACATAAATCAAACACCAAATCTAAAAGTATGCTACTTATATTTTAATTATAAGCTTTCATGTGAAAGATTATAAAGGTATGCTTAGCATAGGTTTCCTTTCTCCTTTATGTTGGTATAGTTTTGAATAGGAATTTGGTGAGATATATGGTTCATTTGAAAAGGACCTAATGCACCTAATTTCATATCCTATTCATTCTATGCTACCACTTAAGAAGGGTTACCTATATTTACATACATAAATTGCATAAAAAAAATGAATCCATTAATACAACTTTTGCATTCTCCTTTTCTATTTCATTTCTTTTATACATATGTTTGTATTTAAGGAAAGTGATATAATAGTCTGGACAACCCCGAGATTGCGAGGCTTTAAGTAGCCCAAGTAGGTCTTGTACCTTACACCTCTGGTTAACAATGGTGCTGTACTCACTTATGTCTTTCTTACTTTCATGTATGTATGTGAACATTTGGATAAGGAAATCCCTTTCTACTTAAGAAAAATCGTGCATATTCAACTTCTAAGTTTCCTTAAAATGGATTACTTAGCATGCATCATAAAGTGTGTTTAATACTCTCATTTGTATGTATAGATATGCTTAGGGTCCACACATATGCATGTTATATATGTTGGGAAAGAAATGAAGTAATGTGTGTTGTGTAAATTTTAATTCATTTAATTTAATCTTAAAATGTCTTTCTTTTTGAATAAGTTTGTTTAAATTTTATCTAAACTTAGGATTAATTAAAAGATCTAATCAAAATATTCACATAAACAAAACTAAAATGTGAATCTACTTTAGAAATTACTTAGATTAGGGAAGGAATGAGAAGCCTCATTCTCTTTTCCTATCATCATAACTTAGTAACTAATTGTAGGATCCATTTAAACCAAATCAAAACATAAAATAAAATTAACCCAAAATAATTAAACAACTTAAATGAAACCTTCCTCTAAGTTGAACATGTTCTTCACACTTAGAAAATTTTAACTTAAAGCCATAGCTAAGGATACCACACAGGCCTTCAAAACACACACATTAGCCTAAGTCACCCTTCTAGCCTAAAGTAAGGTCAGTGCATGGTTTGATGTTTATTTTATTTTATGATATATGTTTTGGACTGGATGTTAGGGTGTATGCTCATAGAATGATTGGTAGGATACTCTTAGTCTAACTATTCTTTTTTGCAGTGGATTATGCTTAAGGGGTGCTATCATAAATAAAAATATAAATGCTTTTGCTTACAGGTGCTTTATACCCCTAAGAATAATCCAATAGGCCATATGGACTTAGTCATCCATGTGTGGGGTGATAAGTCCAATATACTTGATTGGGATTTGTGTGAATTATTTTGGCAATCCTTTATTTTGCAGGTGTTAGTTAGATTTCTACTTTTCCATTTCATGTAATTTTGTGTAATTAGGATTTTGGAATGATTGTTATGGGGATTAGGATGAGCATTGATCATAAGATCTTATCTTATGCTCCATGTAAAGCCTTGGAGCATCCACCTTCCAACCATCCAAAAGAAGGAACCAAAAAGAAGAAAAGAAGAAAGAAAGAAAAGAAGAAGAAAGAAGAGATAAAGCTTGTAGACCCCTATAACAATGAATTCCTTGCTTAATTATAATTTAATTTATTTGTAATCCGGGTTGTATAAGGATAGAGCTCAGCTACCCACATTTGATATTTTCAGGTTTGTGCTGTGGTGCCTGACCACAACGGCCTTTAATTCTTTTTACGATTAGCTTTATAAATTAGTTGATGATTTATTTAGCTTTTTGCATTAAGTGGCATGCTTTTCTTAGTTTCTTCATTGCTTTATGTATGGCCTAGATGTGGATTAGGCTCTTTAGGGAAAAATAAATCTTTTACCCAACTTAACAACTCAAAAAAAAATAATTAAATAGCTCATAACCTCACCTAAAGCTTAGGTTTAAAATCAAGATAAAAGAATTAACAACCCCTTAGCTGGATGAGTACTTCTTTTATAATATCATGCACAAATGCATATTATTTTACTCTAAATTGGAGGGCTTCCACCTTTACCAAAGAAACTTAGCTTGACCTTTGAGAGCCATGGTGGAAACTCACCTCCTCCCTTTTCGCTAATTTTGGCCAGTAACCTTCTTTCTCATGCATTAGTCATATGAAACCTATTAGTCTAAGTCAAAATAATTTTCCAAAAATGAAAATAAAATGAAATTTAAATTGCATTAGATTTAGGTTATTTGAAGCATGTCCCTTTATATGATCTAGTCTCTTTAGGGAGTGAGTTTAAGGATTTAGTCTCTTTCTAAATAAATAATAGTCTAGCAATCATGCATAAGCATAAAGACTTTCCTACATGTATTAAAAATCGTAGGAGGAGTTAATTGGTGGCCACCCCCAGACGATTGCAAGTCCAAGCTGTCGAGTGATTTGTCCTCTCTTGTGGAGGCAAACCAATAACCCATTTTTGCCTTAGATTTAAATTATATTTTTGGCCCTCGCCAAAGCTCCCTAGATTTAGGTTTTGAGGTTCCTTCTCCCCTTTGTGGGCCATAAGCTTAATTTCTCACCTCTTAAGCATTTCCTTAATCTTGTGTTAAGGAATCATAAGTCCTAAATTTCTAATAAAAAATGCAACTCAAACAAACTAAATCAATTTCAAAAATATAAAGCCCAACTATAGGATATTTTTTAAGGTGCTCGCTAGGTTTCCAAGCATCATGGGCATCTCCTACTTATCTTCCATTTTGGCTTCGATAATAACTCCCTCTTTTGATCAATCCCTTTTGATATTTTAAAAATAAACTAATCGATTGATAGTCCTTCCTATTGAAATCTTCAAAGATGACGATCATTTACCTTAATCGAGAGTTTTTTTAAGGAATCCCCATTTCTTAGGATGTAATTAAATATGGGGGCTTTCCCTGTAGGGAACTTATCGAACACACTTTTCCATATAAATTAGGAGAAGAATATCTGGTACATATGTAGACCCATCATCTTTAGGACTCCTTATTGGGGTGATTAGGTCCATTAAAGGGTAGTGACTTCTATCTTTCGAGATAGTACACTATTTCCTTGATGACATACTCGATCACCTAAATAAGTACATCTACATATCTACATGGCATCTTAAAAAGATGAATTTCTATAAAGTTTCCTCTTTCATTTCTTCCCACAGATTTGAAAGGTGACTCATATAGAAATTTTTTACCACAATTACTAAGTTATAAAGAGAGAGAAAGAAAAGAAAACTTCTTTTTTCTTCCTTAACCTAAGTAATTTCTAAAGTGGATTCATGTTTTTAGTTTTGTTTAGTGAATGTTTTGATTAAGTGTTTTAATTAATCCTAAGTTTAGATGAACTCTAAACAAACCTATTCAAAAAGAAAGGCATTTTAAGATTAAATAAAATGAACTAAATTCACAAAACATACATCACTTCATTTCTTTCCCAACATGTATAACATACATATGGATGAGTCCTAAGCATATATATACATACAAATGAGAATGTTTAACACACTTTATGATGCATGCTAAGTGATTCATTTAAGAAAATTTGAAAGTTTATGATGCATGATTTTCATTAAGTAAAAAAGGGATTTCTTATCCAATTTTCACATGCACACATGAAGGTAAGAAAGGCATAAGTGTTTATAGTGCCATTGTTAACCAGAGGTGTAAGATACAAGTCCTACTTAGGGCTACTTAAACCCTCACAATCTCAGGGTTGTCTAGACTAATATGCCACTTCCCTTAAATACAAACATGTGCACAAAAGAAATGAATGGAAAAGAAAGAATGCAAAAATTTGTATTAGTTGATTTATTTTATTTATGCAATTTATATATGCAAGCATAGGTATCCTTCTTAAGTGATAATATGGGAATGAATAGGATATGGAATTAAAGCAAGTGTTAGGTTCTTTTTCAAATAAACCATGCACCTTGCCAAATCCTATTCAAAATCATACTAAAAGAGAAGAGAAGGAAGACCTACACTAAGCACATTCTTATATTTTACTCACATGCAAGCCTATAATTAAGATATAAGTAACACACTTTTAGTTTTGATAATTGATTCATATATTTTGAAAATAATCTGAATTTAATAATGATAATAGCCATTCATATTCTTACTTTAGCCAACACATACAATTTGACATAAAGAAAATATTTTCATTTTAAATTTAAATTTTGAAAAGTATGGATGCATGAAACCACATGACACACATTTAGCATGTTGGGAAAGAGCCAAATTAATGAAAGCATGTAAACACATTCACTTTAATTAAATCCTAAAGACAATCTTATGAAATAAGAAAGCTTAAAGTAAATCAAATTTTATTTAATATGATTTTTATTCGGTTTAGAATTTGATTGAATTTTTAAAATGTGGATTGACTTTGTTGTTCCTAACCCATTCCCACATGTGTTTGAAATATTTTTTTAATTTTTAGGTGATTAGATTTATTTTAGATTTTGATTAGGTTAAGGTATGAATTAGCATGTTAATTAACCCTTACCTACACCACCTTAGCATAGTTAACCAAATAATTATGAGCCAATGAATGACATAAAACCTCACAAAGAATTTAAATTTGTAATGCACCTAGGAACAAAGGGGCCTAATGCAATTTGGCTCATGATTAATGGTTAATTAAGCTAAAGGGTTTAACTTAAGTAATTTCAAAACCCCCCTCACACATATGAGTTGAATTTTGATTTTCTTAATTGAACTTAGGCTCTTGAACACCTAAGCATCTACCCAAAGTAGAATAATTAAGTTCTAAAAGGTTTTAGAATTTTTTTCAGAAATTAATTAAGAGGGTAATTAATGAATTAACCCTTAATTAAAAGAGGATTAAGAAAGAAAAAAGGGGGTTTAGGGAATAGCTTAGGGGAAATACCCCAAAATTATTCCCCAAGCCTCCTATTCACTGGATCAAACCTTAATCAACTTCAATAAGGGATTAAAACACTAATCAAACCCTCAATTATCTTTAATTACATAAAGTGGTAAGTAGGAATTGAATTAGCAATTACGGCAATTAAGACATAAAAAAATCCCAAAAAAATTAGGGGAGGTAGAAGTCATCCCCTAAAATATACCCAAGAAGTTTGAGATTAATCAGTGGATTAATTAGGGAGTAATTAGTAAATTAAAATTTCTAATAAAACCTAAAATTAGAGAAAGATAATATTCAAAATCCATTAAAACTAATTTCAGAATATTTTAGATTGAAGTATCTTTCAATGGCAATTTACCTCATTTTTTTTATTTTTCTTTAGAGAGATATGAATTTTTGAAGTTTAGAGGATTAATTAGAATTATTTAAAACCTAATTAATCCATTAATCTAATGGCGTGACATGCGGCGGCTGAGTCAAGTGCTCTTTACACACATCATCCAATGAGCGGCCACTTAAACATCACATCACAACATGTGTGGCGGCGGTGCTACGCAGTTTTATATCCACTGTTCAATCAAGGATCGAACGGCCAGAAATTAACTTGCGATTTTAAAAGGTAAAATAAGATTTAAAATGTGTGTTTAATCTCAGTCGTCCATCCAAAATGCACAGATGGATAGTTGAGATCATCCCTGTTCTTCCATTAGGAGTAATGGAGATCATCCACTTTCAAAGGGAAGATCCTAGCTCAATCGAGTTCAGATTGGAATGAAAACTTGCACACACCATCTAACCCTAATGGCAAGCCCATCTAATGGCCAAAATCTCATGCCATTAAACTTTCTTTCACAAAGGACCAACACACATTGAGCTTAGTGGTTAAAAAATGTCTAACCTCATCTGGAGGTGATCATCGGCTCTCGATTCTCTTGGATTACGTATTGCTATTATTATTGTGGTGAGTGTTAACTCGAGGTTGAGTAGATGGCTCTATGGACCAACCCCTCCTTAGCTTCTTTGCTTTGATGGAATGGATCTCCTCTCTTTTAGGAAAGATGTTGGGTAAGGCTTCGATTTGGCCCTCGGTGGAGTATGCAAAGTGAATTTGGTGGAGTTTGAGTGTAGAGGAAGTTTAGGATTCAATGGACCTCCCTATTTTCAAAGGATGAAAATCGAGAAATGCCAAATTCAAATCCCTTCTAGAGAGCTTATAATCACTCTAAAATGGCTCCTATGACTCTCCCTTACTCAATTGACAGTGAGGAAGTTAGAATTGAAGTGAATTAGGGGGAGTATATCTCCCCTTATGGCAATCGAATGACCAAAGCATTGTTTTCCATTTTGATCAATTGCCAAGATTGAAAGGGTTGTTTGAGCTATTAGAAATTTGCACATGGTCGGTTTGGGCAAAGGAGTGGAGTGGTAACCTCCCTTGTGCTTCAGATCAAGTGGAGGGAAGTTTTCCAAATGGTCAATTTGAGCCATGTACTCGATTTTGGCCTTGGGTCAATTTGGGCTAACCCAAACCCATTGGGTTGGGTGCACCACCCTCCATAGGGTCTACTTGACCTATTAAAAAGGTATCAGTAGTATATGGAGGGCTTGACCAAATTCCCATGGATTTGACCAAAATTTATTCTATGGCCTAGGGTAGAATAGGTCATTTGGCTGATTTTTTTGAATTGAATATGTTGGGTATGTTGCGAAAATAGGTTTGGCCAAGTTTCATTGGATTTGGAGTTCATTTGGTATGGTTTGGCTCATGTTGACCCATTTAGGTCAAAATGGGTCAACTTTGATCAAGTTGACCAATTGGTAAAATTGGGTCAAACCAAGGGTTGAGTCAAGTTCATATGACCATTTGAAATGTTTTGGCTTTGGTTTGATTCAATTTCGTTTAGGTTTGAATTTGGTTCATATGACTTCATTTAGGTCAAATGGGTCAAGTTGACCAATTTGACCCATTTGACCTATTTGAGCTAGGTCATGGGTAGGTTTAGGTTTGGTTAGTCATATGAAGTGGATTGGTATCTTTGTTTCCAATCAATTTTGGTTAAGTTTGAATTTGGCTCAACACATGACCCTTTAGGTCAAGTTGGGTTCAAGGTCAATTGGGCTAGGTTAGGTCTAGTTGGCCAATTGAGGCTTTGGTCAAGTTCAACAAGTGATTTGGAATGAACTTGACCCATTGGTTTCAATCAATTTGGCTTAGATCAAGTTTTGACACATTTTGACTTTTAGGTCAAGTTGGGTCTTGGGTCAAGTGGCCAATTGGGCTAGGTTAGGGTCAAATGTTAACTTGGTCAAGTTCAAACATAGTACATGAATGAACTTAGATCAATGGTTTCAATCAATTTAGCCTATGGTGGATTTTGGCTATGTTAGGTTTCATTTTGGCTAAGTGTTGACTTGGTCAACCCTTAGGTTTGACTTGGTTTGACCCAATTTGGGTGATTGATCATCTCATGATGATTGTTGATCATGATGAGAGGCATAGGTGAGTTTGATTCAATCCAATTTGGTTAGGATTAGAATTTGGCTCATAAGGGTACTTTAGGTCACTTTGGGTCAAGTGAGCCTAAGTGGGTCAAATGGCTTAAAGCTTGATTTGAGTTTGATTGAACTTGTATATGGACTTATTGAAATATAAATCCATTTGCAAGTGGTTTGAAGTCAAATGGGTTTTGATTCATTTGACAATTTCATATTCAAAGGAAGAATATGAATGAATTTTGCTTGATTTGAATTGAGTTTTGATTTAGTGATTGAAGTTTGTATTTATATTTGGATTCATGATTGTAGGTTGATTGAATCATGAAGGAAAATCAAAGTTTGGCTTGATTTGAAGTTGATTTGGCTAAGTTCAAGATTTTGACTTGAAAGGCTTAGGTTAGATTTTGAGTGGATTTGAGTTTGATTTTTTGGAAGTGGTTTTGATTGTTTGAATTTATATTTCATTTATATATGTGAATATAAATGAGAATATAAATGGTTTATGAGAAAATTTGATGAATTTGAAGTGATTTGATCATGATCTAAGCTAAGTCTTTTATGCAGGAATTTAAATAACTTAGGAAATTTTTGGAGTTTGGAGCCTAAATTTTGGATTTAGTTTGATTGATTTATATTTATATTTCATTTATATATGTGAATATAAATTAAAATATAAATGGGTTATGAGAAAATTTCATGAATTTGAATTGATTTGAACATGATTTAGGCTAAATCCTTAAGAGGGAAATTAAGGACTTAAAAAAAATTTTAAATTTGGAATTTAATTTTTGGATTTGATTTGATTGATTTGTATTTATATTTCATTTATATATGTAAATATAAATGAGAATATAAATGAGTTATGAGAAAATCATGAATTTAAATTGATTTGGTTGATTTTATAAGTCCTTAAGAAGAAAGGACTTAGAAATTTATTGGAATTTCATTCATGGGTTTCAATCATGGATTTCAATCATATGAGTTGATTTGAGTTTGGAGAAAATTAAATAAGATTGATTTGAGTTTGACTTGAAGGAAGGAAGTGAGGAATGGTTCAAGCTAAGGGTAGGCAAATTTTTTAACACCAAGGCATGACCTATTCCTATAACTTTTCTAAGTTGGGTATGAACTAGATGTGTCTTTAAGAAGGAACTCTTAAAGTCTAAGAGAAGTCCTATGTCTAAGATGGAGGGGTTGAGAGCTCAATCAAAAAAATAAGGTCAACAAAGGGCATAGTGTGGTGTGAGAACAATGCATATTGGTGTTGACAAATGATCAACAACATAGAAATCACAAGCTAATAGAAACATCTATCCTCCAAGGTGTAGAAGAATCTAGAGCTTAATGCAATGTGGCTCTACATGTCCAAGACATAAGAGAGGAAGGAAGAATCCACTAAGGGATAGAGTGAACCTTCCACTAGGGGGTTCAAGTCATGAGGGATGAGAGGTTTGATTTGATTTGAGTCTGGAGAAATTTCCACTAGGGAAGAGGGTTGAATTTGTTTCAATTTTTAGATTTGGATTTTGAGATGGACCTGTTGGTTTGCGATGGACTGCACTGAGTAGGTGCCAGGAGAGACCTAACTCAGTTACCAATCAAAGGGGTAGTCTACTAAACACATAGTTGGACTAGTAACCAAAGGGATGCCTTTCGATATGCAGCTTAGAAGAAAGCAAAACATCCTCAAAGTAGAGAAGTTCTTTGGGTAATCTATTGGCAAGACAATTGAACAACCTAGGCGACTATTGAGTGAATGTCTTTGGGGACTTAGATCTCAAAGATAGTCAAGATTAATTTCATTTTTTTTGATTTGTTTATTTTGATGATTGTTGGTTTGCGATGGATCACAGAAGGAGCTCATATCCTAGGCCTATCTCAATTTGAACCAAAGGGAGTAGCTTTCCGAGATGGGAGAACTATCTAACAAAGGTGCCTTTTGCAATGATCAATTTATGAAAGAAAGCTGAGACTCATCTTCCACTATAAAGACCACTGGGGTGATTGGTTGCTTTGAAAATGAATCGACCTAAGGCTTCGGTTTACAATAATCATAGAAAGAATGTGTCATAGTCTTACATCTTCCAAAGGAGAATGGTGGTAACTTTTGGAAAAATAGATTGAACCTAAATTAAGACTACAGGGGACATATACTCGTAGTCGGCAATTCCATAGGGAGTTCTTTGCCTTAAAGATAGGATGCCTTCTTGGGAAAAGGGGCCCTTTGGGGCTTGAATTCCTAATCCACAAGTGAACTAATTTTATTTATTTTGTTTAGTTTATTTATCATGGACCCTATTAGTTTGTGAGGGATCAAATTGAGAAGGAGCTTATATCAGCCTAGACCTATCTTTGATTTACTGAACCAAGGGAGAATCTGCATCCACAAATTCTCCAACCAACGGGGTGGTTACTAGGAAAGGGGCTAATCCAAAGTAACCAGGTGTCTATAAATGGGGTCAGGACATGATCCAAATAGAGTGCCCCAGGGATGGGGCACTAAGGGCTTAATCCAAACCTAGAGAAAATGACATGGCTAGTCATATATAGGTATTAGGTGTCAACTCAAGGAGAAAGCTGGGGACTCATCAAGAGTGGTGTATCCATGAGTGAGTTCACCATCATGCTACATCAATCACTAGGAAGAAAGCTGGTTTTACAATTAGTCGGCTTGGGACTCACATCCTCCCATGCTGATGTGGGATAATTTGTCTTGGCTCGATAAAACATGGAGGAAGACCTCTTATCCATTGAACTTATACTATAGCTAGTAGAGAGGAAAGAGCCTCACAGGTGACTTCTAAACCTCAAATATCTTTTCTTAGTTAGTTGCGTGGTAAGTTCAATAAAAGACTCATCTTCAACAAATCATGACATACTAGTTTGGTAAGTAGACCCACTTTATAGCTAATGAGTGAGTACAGACTTGCTCCCACATCAAAATAGCTCCTGACAAAAGATATGTGTTTGTTATGCATGTGTTAAGAGGAATAGGATGCTTCTAGGGGACTCTTACACTTACCTTAAACATGCTAGCGGATTGGTGAAATGGTGCCATGAATGGCAAAAGGATCTTGGGTTCTTCACTTTATCTTAGTGCTTCAAAATAGGATGCCTCTGGGTTCTCTTACACTATTCTAATAGCATTGAGATTGTGTTTGTGTTATGTGAAAGAGGGATAGGATGGGGGACTCTTACACCTACCCTAACACATCACGCATTAAAGACAAAACAAATAATGCTTCAAAGAAGAGATTTGATGAATGGAATCAAATTTTGTTCTTTTATTAATAATTTTTCAAACATGATTTATTTATGGGTAATATTTCTTTAGATAGAGCCCATTAATTGGAAGCATCGGTGTTCCCCTTTACAATCAATAAGGATAAGATCCTCCTTGGTAGGCCTTCTCTCTATGACATAGGGGCCTTCCCAAGTGGGTTCAAACTTGCCTCCCATCTTTGATGGCAAAATTGGTCTCCTTAGGACTAACACAAGTTCTCTACTCAAAAGACCTAGGGGTGGACAGCTTGTTGTGAGCTTGAATCATTTTGGCCTTGTACAACTCGAGGTTACGGCCACAGGTGACTCTCCTCAAACCTTGAGCTCTTCTAACGCAACTTTGCATTATTTAGTGATCTTGCTACCCAATGCTATCCTTAGTGATGGGAGTTGAACTTCTAAAGGTAGAAACGCTTGACCCATACAAGGAAAATGGGGTAGATTGAGTTGGAGTTGGTATGTGGTGCGGTAGGCCCACACAAAGCTTCAACCAACTGCTCATTCCATTGTCGGTTATTATCAAGAGTCTTCTTCAATATTTGGATGAGAGTTTTGTTGAATTTTTCTGCTAAGCCATTTGCACTGGGATAATAGATGGTGGAGTATCTCCAATCTATATCATGTATTTTGGCAAAAGTGTTGATCTTCATGCTTTTAAATGCAGTACCACTATCAAATATAACTCATCGAGGCACCCCGAACCTATATACGATATGGTTCCTAAAAAATTGAAGCACATGTTGAGTTGTGACCTCTCTAAGTGGGATGGCTTCTGCCCACTTGGAAAAGTAGTCAGTGGCAACTAAGATGAACTGATGCCCCTTGGAAGAAAGAGGATCAATCGGACCCATAATGTTGGTACCCCAACACTCGAATGTCCATGAGGCCAATCTAGGGTGCAGAATGTTGGCAGGTTGGTGGAGGATCAAACCATGCACCTGACATTGATGGCATCTCCTAGCTACATCCATGCAATTGAATCATCGAAGGGTAGTATCCTAGTGATCTTCATCTTCATCTTTGGATCATTGATGTGCTCACATAGACTAATGTACCTCATTATAATGCCATGGGCTTCATGTTTGTCTAAGTAACCACATTTGGTCAAAGGACCGGCGTATAGGTGCCATCAACAAGAGCATAGGAGAGCTCTCTTTCACGATGGGCTTGTGACTTTTCTTGAGGTAGTTTGCGATGTTCAAGTGCTATGAATGGTTGCCTCCAATCTCCTTGTCCATTTTGGCGACAACCTCCCTTCAAGAAAGTCTCTCGATGAGTTCAACATTAATAAGGGATAGGACTTGTCTATTTTGGACCCTTATTGAAATGGACTCATCTTATGGACATGCCAATTCTTTGGCACTTTGGAAAAGCATCACATCTGGTTCTATAATAGAGGCGCTTGTCGATTGATGACCAACTTAGAATCCCCAAAGATGTTGATGCTCTTGATAATGATAGTTATGGCTAACTCTAGACTGGTAATCAAAGCCTCATACTTGGCTTCATTGTTGGTGTAGGGGTTGGAAAGATAGTATGAAAATCTCATCAAATCCTACCCCTGTCTTTCTTGGGAGAATAGATCGTGGTGCTTCCCCTTTATGAAAAGAAGCTGCACCATCAAAAAACATCTCCCACCAATGGTTATCGACCTCCCCTAAGTTCATGATTTGTTCATCAAGGAGATCATCACTAAGCGAGAATGAAGTGGGTGTGCTGCTAAGAAATCTGCTAGTGCCTATCCTTTTATCGCATGGAGGGGTACGAATGTGATATCAAACTCTCAGAGAATCAAGGACCATCATGCCAAATGTCTGAATAGTATTTGCCATGTCATGAGGTACTATAGTGGATTTATTCTGGAGATTAAGTTCACCTTATGAGAAAGCATGTAGTGCCATAGCTTTTGGGAGGCAAAGATCTAAGCTAGGCAATGTTTCTCAATAGGTGGTTAGCTTACTTCAGCAGGAATTAGACGATGATTGAGGTAGTAGAGCGCATTCTCTTTCCCTTCATCATTGGCTTGGGCCAGAGCGAGAGTCATCAATGAGTGTAGAATGGCAAGATAGGGCCGCTAGAACTGGCAGCTTCAATAAATACTACTTGATATCTTTGAAGGCATGCTGACACTTGTCATCCCACTTGAACTTGGTATCCTTTTTGACAAGTGTTGAGAATGATTTGCATCTCCCTGATAGGTTGGAGATAAAGTGTCTTAGATACGCCAGCCATCCTTGGAAGAATTTGAGTTGAGCTAAACTCTTAGGAGGTGGCATTTCTAAGATAGATTTGATCTTTTTTGGATCTATTTCTATTCCCTGGTGTCGAACAATGAACCCAAGGAATTTCCCCGAAGCTACTCTGAATGCACATTTCAGAGGATTCATTTTAAGGTTATATTATCTTAACCATTTAAAAACTACTCTCAAGTCAAAGAGGTGGTCTTCCTTTTCCTCTTACTAGATCATCAACAAGCACTCAACCTAATGATGGATGAGTTCATTGAAGATCTGAGTCATGGCCCATTGGTATGTAGCACCAACATTTTTAAGGCCGAAAGGCATGACCCTATAACAAAAGATTTCTCTAATGAAAAGCGTGTTTCTTTCATCTTCGGAGACATCTTGATTTGGTTATACCAAATGACCCATCCATGAAAGAGAAGATCGCATGAGATGAGGTGATGTCCACCATTAATTCGTATAGGAAGAGAAACTCATCCTTAGGACATGCCTTATTTAAGTCCCTTGACAATATGCAAATTTGGCCATTCTTCTTCTTAACTGGATGACAGCTAACCATGGTAGGATATTTTTCTTCCTTGATAAAAACATCGATTAGTTTCTTGACTTCAAAATGACCGTTGTTCAATTTCTAATCGCATGCATTTAGGAGCTTGCTTAATGTGGGGTAGCGCTAGATCTATTGCTAGCTTGTGGGCCATGTCGAAGATAATCCGCATCTTCATAACTCCATGTGAAGCAGTCTTTAAACTCAGTCAATAGCCTAACTAAGTTATTGATTTCTTCTTTATTTAGCAACAAACTGATGTATGTCGGGCATGGATTTTCTTCTATCCCGAGATTGATTTCTTTAAGCTTGTCAATTATTGAATAAATCTTCTCTTCAAATTCTAGCGGTGCCTCTTTGATTTGGAGGTCATTTGGATCATCTGAGATTTCTGAACACATATTCTCATACGAGTTGATGTTGTGTGAAAAGAACTTATCAGACTCCAAATAATTGATAACAACTAAGCAATAATCATCATCATCGGACCCACGCATCAATCCTAGTCCTCTTGATTGTGCTTCCTGCCTATGTTGTTCCATAATTTTTTCAAAATACTCTATGCGTGACCATGTATGAGGAACTAAACCTTTCAGTATAAGATTATGAACACAAGGCAAGTAAAAGTCAAATGATAATTCCATTAATTCTTTAAATGTATCCTTCTCAAGTTTTACATCAACTTCAAGACTTGAGGATGATGATCCCAAAAAGAATCTCTTCTACTTCATGTCACTGGAAGACTTAGGGGCATTCTCAACTACCGAACTTTCAACTTTCTAAGATGTAAGTGAGATTAGAGCTAAGATTCCCAACTGCTACCTAATAGTTTCACATAAACCTGATTTGAATACTTTGCTTCATCTGGAGGGCTAGTCTTCGTCTCTATTTGAATTGAAAGTCATTTCCAATGGAACCCGCTGAGAGGCGTTGACTGGTATACTAATCACATTAGACTCATCCTCCGAGCTGGATTTCAAATCTATGTGAATAGTAGGGGTACTCCTATGAACTGGAACACAACCTCTATTGGCTGATGGCCAACTGGGGTCTCCACCTAGAACTGCCTCTACCTCCTCTACTAGTGGAGGTTGAGCCACCCACATGTCCATATGATGGAATGAACTGGGTGGAATGTGATATGATCTATTTCTTCTTCAATTCCTCTTCTTGTTCACTTGGACTTTCATTTTTTTTCTTTTCTTTTTCTTTTCTTTTCTTCATTTTCTTTTGATTTTGAGTTTGAATTTTGTCCAAGTTCATGAAAGGGTGTTTTGAGGAAGATAGTAGGTCGCATCCTCATAAATCTCAACCTCTCTAACTGAAAATGTCTTTCCATCTCCATTGACACGGTATTCAATCCCATCTTTTTTGAACTTAATACACTAATAGAGGGAGGATGGAATTATCTTGTTCTAATGTATCCAAGGCCTATCGAGCAAAGGAATGAATGAATTATTTGAATCGATGATGTAAAACTTGGCTTCAGTCTTCCAATCACATATCTACAAATGTAACACTATAGAACCTAAAGCCCACTCACCTTATTCATTGAATTCTCTCAACATAATCTGATCTCCTCAGAGCGTGGAGATGTCAATCCTTAAATAGGCAAGGGTCTATAGACTCGTTATGTTCATCGATGCACCTAGATCTATGAGAACTCTGGCAAGTCTAAACCTATCCATGTCAACAGATGTAGATGGTTGTGCTCAAGTCCCCAAGAAGGTCTTCATCTGAAGGTGATCCCTGAGCTTCTTTTGTATAATGTGCCTCCTCACCTAGTCTGAGCTAAGCATATTTCAGAATCAAGGAGAGCCTTGATTAGTGATTCCCTCATCTCTTTGGATAAGATAATGGCATCGTATATTCTTAGCTTAGATGAAAAGTTTCTTAGATGAGAAAGGACATTGTAGTCCACCTTGGGCTGGTCCTCCATAAGCATATCCAAGGGTGGAGCATCCTGTGGAGGGGCTTCTCGATCCTTTGTACCAATGACTTATTTTCCTCTATCTTGAGGTGTTGTCCTAGGAAGTAGAACCTTACCACTATGGAGGTTGACTTCGGTGATCTCTTGTGGCAACGTAATGGAAGGTTCTACCTGTACATCAAGCTCACCTACAGCTTCTTCTATGGGACTCTCAGAATCGAATGATTCCAAGTCTATCTTAAGAGGAAAACCCGTAGTATTTAGAGTAGGAAATTCCAACTCTGAATCAGAATGAGGAAGATCAAAATTTCTATAGTTATTTTGACTTGAAGAGTTATCATTAGGATTAGAAGAAGACAACCTATCAAAAGGGACATAAATGTAACACAAACTAGCTTTATACTTTAATTTCTTGGATTTGTTTGAAGGTACAAAATAGAAATCAAGTAAAGTTAGTGGGGTAGGGGATTTGATGCCCTTATCTACTGATATAAGAGTTCTACCAGTAGAAGAAGAAGAGCTAGTTGAAGTGGAAGAAGTCATCGATGTGGAAGTTGCAACTGTAGGTTGGAGGCTGGACTCGATTGGTGGTTGTGCTAATGGGCTATCCCGGCGACACATGTCTTATTGCTGCGCCACTAGCTCCCTTTCCTAGTTGCACTAAACTTGCAAACCTTCCTTGATGTTGGTGGTTTGAGTTGACTCAGGCACCTACAAGGAAAGTTTTTTTATCTTTTGGATGATCTTCTTAAAGGTTTTGGATAAAGAAATATCCCAACCTTCTTTAGTATTGGAAGGATCACATGTATCCCCAAGGATTACCCTAATGGAACTAGATGGCTGTTCCATAAGGTATTTCTTTGGGATAACTACAGGACTGGTCTTGAAGCTATGTTCAAGTCAATCCTTGAATGTGAAGCAATCCTCCAAAACATGGCCTAGCATATGGTGGTAGGGCCAAAAGTTTGGATCATGACTTTTGCCTACTTCCTCCGATCTCCTAGGCTTGGGTAGCTAAAAATCAGGCTTCTTTAAGAGATTCTTAAAGATCTTCCTGATTACCTCCCTCTTAAATGAATAAGGTTTGTTAAGCTTATCTAAAAGAGTAGGTGGACCATAGCTACCTGGCGGGGTATGTGTGCCGCTACTGCTGGTGGTATGGTTGAGGAGGAGGCGGTGCTGGCCGTAGAGGCTGTTGCGGAGGCCGATAGGGCAACCTCGGTGGTGGCAAAGGAGGTGGAGGCTACTAAGGTCATGGTCTCTCAGACTAATCTCTAGCTCCCCTTATCTACCACTGTCACTGCTCCCAGCTTCTTCTCATAGACCTTTTGTGGCTTTGCTTTAGGCAACTGTTTGGCCTCTCCTTGTAGACTAGTCACCTTGTTGATTAGCTTCTTAAATCTTGATAGTGAAGCCCTTAAGCATGAAGGCGACTGGGCCATGGATATACTTTAAAAGAATCTTAATGGCATGCTACTCAGACAGCTGCAGCTTGTATTTCATACTCATATTACACCAATTAAGAATATAATCAACAAGGGACTCACCGGGGTGTTGTTGTGCTACAACGAGATCACCTAAAGTAACCCTTTACTGAGCCCCAACAAACCTCTAATAAAGAGTTTCTCTAACTCAGCAAATGTCTTTACTGAACTATTGGACAGTTCTGCATACCAATCGAATGAAATCCCTGCTAGGCTACTAAGAAGAAGTAGAAAAGCAAAGCATCGCCACAACAAATAAAAAGCTATGTGTGTTGCCTTGGTTTCACCGCCATCAAAGATTTTGAAGGAAGGTGGTATGAAACCCTTGGTATTGGATTGAATTGAATTCCTGGTAGGTCTACCCTTTGGAATGATGATCCTCCCCAGGCTTGAGCCAACGCTTCCTTCACTTACTGTTCAACCATGGATCTGATATCTTTTTCTTGTATGGAGGTACTTTCCACTACCTTCCTATACATGCTAATGCTACCTTGCTCAATGAGAGGTAAGGTCTTGGCTGGGTCCAAGTCATGCACTAACTCAGGCTGACTAATGTCAGCTGTAGTAGAATGAACTGCTGGGGCTTATTTCTGAAGTACTGAAATTGCTACTAACAAGTCCTCTAACTGTCATGCCATCCTATCTATCTGCTCATCTTTTGTTCAACTAATGTTAGGTGTTGCTGATTGGGGTGGTCTTCTGATCAACCTCATCACATGGCTTGTTGCCCTCGAGAAGAGATCCTCTAGTATCTACCATATAGACTCTAGCTGAGTCTCCCAATAAGTCATCTTCGTTGGGATCGAAGCTGACCTTCTCCTCATCTGACCAATCATACCCCAAGATCTCCTTCTTCTCTATAAGATAATGTGCTACTATCTCTTCGAGAGAATGATCTATCTAAATGAAAACAAATGATCTCGACTGATCGGTGTAATCACTGTCAAGCACTGAGAGGCACCGAATCTCACCTACTGCTATGAAGTCAATCCTATGAGGATTATACTCACTAGATGAGAGACACTCCTGACTAACACTAGCTATGAGAGGGGTGACATTCCTAGGAGGTTCCACTATCATTGGTGCAGCTGAGCTATCATCTGTTACCTCTGAAATAATTGATACTATCTCCACATCCAGCTGAACTAGTGGAGTTGGTGATGGGATGACCACTATGCCACACTTTTCGCACCACTACCAGGGCGTACAGTGAGAGCTCGCCTTGCCATATAGGAGGTGTGTAGATAGAGTAGGATCCCTTGTCCATAGTCAGATCACCAATGGGGTATGCTTCTCCCCGGATATGTCCTTCATAGCCTTTGATGGAACTGGAGATGATGTGACTTGGACTGGTGATGGTGAACAAGGGGGTGGTGGAGACACCACCGACTCTCTATTAACAGGAGCTGTCCTCCTATGATGATTGGTCCTAGCAAGTAGGATGCTATATGTATGGTCGATGTGGGTAGAGCACCGAGCTGGAAAATCAATATGTACAGAAGTTATCGGCTGGCAACTGCACATCCGCCTCTCCCTACTGGTAATGTGAGCAGATGTATGGGCCTCTCTGGCCCTCTCCTGGTGAATATGTTTCCCCACACTACAGGGGATGATGGATCTCAGATCAAATTGAGCTCCTTATGAATCGTAAGCTCCAACTTTGCAAGATCGACGGAGAGTCGGCAAAACCTCACCGTCATTCACGATGCTAGACCATTGCTGGAGGTGATGTGAGAATCCTTCTAACATCCTCTCTATCTGACCTAGAGAGAGGATGAAACTAGTTTCTTGTAACCAGTGGCAAAGTGAAAATAGGAAACTCCTCAATAGCTGAATGGAGGGCTGCCTCCATCTCCCTGGCAATACTAGTGTGATACCGCTTGATCATGAAATTTTTGTTCCTTCGTTGTGTTTTGGTAGGATGGGAGGAGTGAGAGCTAGATCCACACTCAAAGTAGGGGAGGCAATCCCTGAGATCAGGAGAGCCTTACCCTTAGAGGATACTGATGAGAGGGGTCACTAGGGCAAGAGAAACCATATGCACCAACTGGTCATACTGGTACCACCGGCTGGTGGACCGCCACTATTTTCCTTTCCAATAAGGAGATGTTAGAATCAGAAGGCAGATCAATCTAGATGACCATCTTCTGCCCGACAAACGTGGTCCTACTAACAGTCGTGAGGGGAGTGCCACATGTAATTCTCACTCCCTCAAATCCCCTACCAAAATTGATAAGGTGTGTATGATCCAATTGGGGGAAGTTGGATTGGTCCAAAGCCAAGTCCATGCAATGAGGGAAAGTGAGAATAAATTTCTATGAGCCTGCCATTTCAAATCAACTACAAAAATTGGAAAACTAAACTATCACAGAATCGATGGTGAGAATCATATGAAAATGAGCTTGGATCGATTTCTTTGTTGATTCTTAAATTTAAATTGAAAATTTGAACACACATCCAACATCTTGGAAGTGTTAAGTGGGGTTCAAATGGATTTGAGAATATTTAGAAATTTGATTGAAAGAGGAATCTTTTAATATGAATCCAACTTCAACAAATTTAGGTATGTTGAAAAGTGGATTCAAATATTTTGAGAAGGATGCATCCATATGTTCATGTTTGTTTGAATTTAGATTTTTTTTTTATTTGAGGACCCTTTCCTTTAACAAATTTGAGTACGTTAAAGTAAGGGTCAATTGATTTTGTTTTTGATTTGGTGTTTTTACTAACTTAGCAAATTTGGGTATGCTAAGTAAAGTGTTTTTGAAAAAAAATTTTCTTTTTCGTGAATTATTATTTAATTTTGAAAATTGGAATTCCCACTTAGCAAATTTAGGTATGCTAAGTGAGGAAACCAAGTGTGTTTTATTTGATTTTTGAAAATAGGATTCCTAGCAAATTTGGGTATGCTAAGAAAATCCTAAGTATTTCATTTGTGTTTTGGATGTTTTGATTTTTTTATTTATTATTTTTTTTTTGAAAGAGTAGGATCCTTAGCAAATTTGGGTATGCTAAGGAAATCCTAATGTCTTTTATTTTTATTTTGGTTTATTTTTCATTGAAGGTGGAGACTTTACTTTAGCAAATATGGTATGCTAAAGAGGAAGTTCCACTTAATTTTATGAATTGTAAATTTCACTTAGCAAATTTGAGTATGCTAAATAAAATTCCAAATGATGTATCCAAAATTTTTGATTTGGTACTATTTTGAAAATAGAAACTTCTCTTTAGCAAATTTGGTATGCTAAAGAATGAAGTTCCAAATGTGCTTGAAAAAAAATTTTATTTTGAATTTGGAGTCTTCACTTAGAAAATTTGAGTATGCTAAATGAAGTTCTAAATGTGTTTGAAAATTTTTGGTTTTGAATTTGGAGACTTTACTTAACAAATTTGAGTATGCAAAATAAAGTTTCTAATATGTTTGAAAAATTTTGGTTTTGAATTTGGAGACTTCACTTAGCAATTTGAGTATGCTAAATGAAGTTCCAAATGTGTTTGAAAATTTTTGATTTTGAATTTGGAGACTTCACTTAGCAAATTTGAGTATGCTAAATGAAGTTCCAAATGTGTTTGAATTTTGAAAATATGATTGTTAAGTTTTGATTTTTGAAAAGGAGACTTCCATTCAACAAATTTGGGTATGTAGAAATAGAAATCAATCTTTTTTTTGAAATGCAAAAAAATTTTGTTTCGTGTGTGATTATTGCTTTTTGAAAAAGGGGAATTTCAAATTAATCATATGTGGGATATGTTTAAGTGGGATTTCCAAATGATGTTATTTTTATTTGGGAATGAAATCTTCATTCAATAAATTTGAGTATATTAAATGAAGATGTTCATATATGTTTTTGCAAAATTTATTTTTTTTGAAAATGAAACTTTCATTCAATAGGTGTGAGTGCGTTGAATGGAAAGGTTCATGTGTGCTTTTTTGAAAGTTTTATTTTTAATTTTGATTTTGATTTTTTGGAAAGATGATTGTTCATTTTATTTTGTGAAAATGAAATCTTAATCAAAATGAGTTGAAAGAAGATATTCATTTATGCTTTTGGAAAAGATTGCTAGTTTCATTTTTAAAAATTCTTACATGTAACAATTATAAAAATTGTTAAATGAGGGTGATTTAAGAAAATTTTGTGGAAAATATTTTATTATGTGCATTTTTGAAAGAGTGCTTTTTGAAAAGAAATATTTTTATGAAAAAATTATTTTGTCTTTATTATTTTAGAATGAACCTTTCCTTATCATAAAAATGATAAGGATGAAGTCTTTAAATGTTTTCTTTTTATTTAGATCTTTTTATTTTTTACCCAATAAAGAACCCAATGGGGTTTTAAGACCAATGTGGGTTGAGGTCCTAAAACCTAAAGATGTTGGCTAATTCAACTTAAGGATGAAAAAAGCTTAGTGCCAATGGAAAGAAAGATAGTCTTGAATTCACACCAAAGTACAAACCCACTTGATCAAAGACAATGATCATTTACCAAAGATGGAGAGAGGAGCTGTCCCCAGCAGAGTCACCAAAAAAATCAGTGGTGAAAATTTTATACATTCCTGCCTTCATCTATCCTTTTTGAAGAGGATAAATGAAAATAGAAATATATGCCTTCTGGGACACCATGTAGATCCTCATATGTTCTTACTAAGGTCATCTAGTATGACATTGAGGAGAGGTGTACTATCTCGAAAGATAGAAGTCACGACTCTATAATAGACCTAATCACTAAGGACAATGGGTCGATATGTACCAAAAGATTCTTCCCTACTTTACATGGAAAAGTAAAGTGTGGGTTTATTTTAAATCGAGTTCAAGAGCCCTACTGGGCAAGCCCCAGGAATACTTAAGGTAAATGATCATTGTCTCCAAAGATTTCAATAGGTATGACTATCAATCGATTAGTTTATTTTGAAAGATCAAATGGGATTAATCAAGGAGAGGGAGTTATTATTGAAACCAAAAGGAAGATGAGTAGGAGATGCCCATGATGCTAGGAAATCTAGCGAGCATCTCAAACTATCTTATGATTGGGCTTTACATTTTTGAAATTGATTTAATTTATTTGAGTTGAATTTTTCATTAGAAATTTAGGACATGATTTTGCAACACAAGGTTATGGAAATGCCTAAGAGGTGAGAAATTATGCTTATGGCCCACAAAGGAGAGAAGCAACCTCAGAACCTAAATCTAGGGAGCTTTAGCGAGGGCTGAAAGCATAACCTAAATCTAAGATGAAAGAGAGAGACACCACCCCTTGACTTACAACCGCCTGGCAACTCCTAAATTCATGTAGGCAAGTCATATGCTTTATGCAAGATAAAGTATTTTATTTAGAAAGAGATTAAGTCCTTAAACTCACTCCCTAAAGAAACTAACATGTGAGGGCATGCTTTAAATGGCCTAAATCTAATGTAATTCAGATTTCATTTTATTTTCATTTTTGGACTATAATTTTGACACATGCTAATAGGATTCATATGCCTAATGCATGAGAAATAAGGTTATTGGCCAAAATCAGCAGGAAGGGAGGACATGTGTTTCCACCATGACTCTCAAAGGTCAAGCCAAGTTTCTCTAGCAATGGTGGAAGCCCTCTAATCAAGAGTGAAACTAATATGTATTTTTGCATGATGTTATTAAAGAAGTACTCATCTAGAGAAGGGGTTGCTAATTTTTTTATCTTGATTTTTAGCCTAAGCTTTAGGTGAGGTTATGAATTCTTTAATTTAGTTTTGAATTATTAAATTTGGTAAAAAATTTATTTTTCCCTGAGAGCCTAATCCACATCTAGGCCATACATAAAGTAAGGAAGAAACTAGGAAAATGATGCCACTTAATGCACAAGCTAAACAAATCATCAATCAATTTATAAAGTTAATCACAAAAGAATAAGAGGCCATTATCACTGGGTACCACCGCACAAAAAAACAAATTGGGTAGCCGAGCTCTACCCTTATACAACCCAGATTACAAATGAATTAAATACAATTAAGCAAGGAATTCATTATTATCGGGGCCTTCAAGCTTCATTTCTTCATTCTTCTTTTCTTCTTTCTCCTTCTTTTCTTCTTTTGTTCCTTCTTTTGGTTGGTTGGAAGGTGGATGCTCTAAAGGCTTCACATGGTGCATAAGATAGGGCCTTATGACCAATGTTCATCCTAATCCTCATAACAATCATTTCTAAATCTTAATTGCAAAATTTACATGAAAATGAAAAGTAAATCTAGCTATCACCTATGAAATAAAGGTTAGTTAAATAAATCACACAAAATCCCAAGCATGTATATTGGACTTATCACCCCACACATGGGTGACTAAGTCCACCTGGCCTATTGGATTATGCTTAGGGTATAAGCACCTGCACAGCAAAAGCATTTATATTTTTATTTATTACAGTGCCCCTTAAGCATAATCCCTAGAAGATAATGGTTAGACTAAGATCGTCCTACCATTCATTCTACGCATACATCCTAACATCCATAAAACATATATCATAAAATAAAAAAAGTAAGCATCAAACCATTGACTGTCCTAACCTAAAGCTAGAAGTGGTGACTTAGCCTAATGTGTGTGCTTTGGAGGTTTGTGTGGTATGCTTAGCTATGGCTTTAAGTTAGAATTTTTTAAGTATGAAAAGATGTTCAACTTAGAGGAGGGTTTCATTTAAGTAATTTAATTATTTTGGATTAATTTTATTTTATGCTTTGATTAGGTTCAGGTGAATCCTACAATTAATTACTAAGTTATAAAGAGAGGGAAAGAGAAGAAAACTTTTTTTTCCTTCCCTAACCTAAGTAATTTTTAAAGTGGATTCATGTGTTTAGTTTTGTTTAGTGAATATTTTGATTAAGTGTTTTAATTAATCCTAAGTTTAGATGAACTCTAAATAAACCTATTCAAAAATAAAGGCATTTTAAGATTAAATAAATTGAACTAAATTCATAAAACATACATCACTTCATTTCTTTCCCAACATGTATAGCATGCATATGAAAGAGTTCTAAGAATATCTATACACACAAATGAGAACGTTTAACACACTTTATGATGCATGCTAAGTGATTCATTTAAGGAAATTTGAAAGTTTATGATGCATGATTTTCATTAAGTAGAAAAGGGATTTCTTATCCAATTTT
The DNA here is from genome assembly GCA_021442155.1 of Cymbidium sinense. NCBI lineage: Eukaryota > Viridiplantae > Streptophyta > Magnoliopsida > Asparagales > Orchidaceae > Cymbidium > Cymbidium sinense. The sequence continues at coordinate 77,393,787 of CM038226.1, forward strand.
CACATGCACACATGAAGGTACGAAAGGCATAAGTGTGTACAACACCATTGTTAACCAGAGGTGTAAGGTACAATACCTACTTAAGGCTACTTAAAGTCTCACAACCTCAGAGTTGTCCAACTAATATACACTTTCCTTAAATACAAACATGTTGACAAAAGAAATGAATGGAAAAAAAAAAAGAATGCAAAAAATTATATTAGTTGATTTATTTTATTTAGGCAATTTATATGTGCAAGCATAGGTATCCTTCTAAAGTGATAGTATGGGAGTGAATAGGATATAGAATTAAGCAAGTGTTAGGTTCTTTTCAAATGAACCATGCACCTTGCCAAATCCTATTCAAAACCATACTAAAAGAGAAGAGAAGGAAGACCTACACTAACCACATCCTTATATTTTACTCACATGAAAGCTTATAATTAAGATACAAGCAACACACTTTCAGTTTTGATAATTGATTCATATATTTTGAAAATAATTTGAATTTAATAGTGATAATAGCCACTCATATTCTTACTTTAGCCAACACATGCAATTTGACATAAAGAAAACATTTTCATTTTAAATTTGAATTTTGAAAAGTATGGATGCATGAAACCACATGACACACATATTTATCATGTTAGGAAAGAGCCAAAGCAATGAAAGCATGTAAACACATTCACTTTAATTAAATCCTAAAGACAATCTTATGAGATAAGAAAGCTTAAAATAAATCAAATTTTATTTAATATGATTTTTGTTTGATTTAGGATTTGATTGAATTTTGAAAATGTGGATTGAGTTTACTGTTCCTAACCCATTCCCACATGTGTTTGACATTTTTTAAATTTTTAGATGATTAGATTCATTTTAGATTTTGATTAGGTTAAGGTATGAATTAAGTATGTTAATTAACCCTTACTTACACCACCTTAGCATAATTAACCAAATAATTATGAGCCAATGAGATGACATAAAACCTCACAAGGAATTTAAATTTGTAATGCACCTAGCAATAAAGGGGTCTAATGCAATTTGTCTCATGATTAATGGTTAATTAAGCTAAGGGATTTAACTTAAGTAATTTCAAAATGCCCCTCACACATATGAGTTGAATTTTGATTTCTTCAATTGAACTTAGGCTCTTGAACACCTAAGCATCTACCCAAAGTAGATTAATTAAGTTTTGCAAGGTTTTAGTATTTTTTTAGAAATTAATTAAGAGGGTAATTAATGAATTACCCTTTAATTAAAAGAGGATTAAGAAAGAAAAAGGGAGTTTAGATAATAGGTTAGGGGAAATACCACAAAATTATTCCCTAAGCCTCCTATTCATTGGATCAAACCTTAATCAACTTCAATAAGGGATTAAAACACTAATCAAACCCTTAATTATCTTTAATTACATAAAGGGGATAATTAGGAAATGAATTAATAATTACCCCAATTAAGACACCAATAAATCCCAAGAAAGCTAGGGGAGGCAGAAGTCATCCCCTAAAATATACCCAAGAAGTTTGAGATTAATCAATGGATTAATTAGGGAGTAATTAGAAAATTAAATTACCAATAAAATCCAAAATTAGAAAAAGATAATATTTAAAATCCATTAAAACCAATTTTAGAATATTCTAGATTGAAGTATCTTTTCAGTGGCAATTTACCTCATATTTTTCTGATTTTTTTTAGAGGTATATGAATTTTTGAAGTTTAGAGGAATAATTAGAATTATTTAAAACCCAATTAATCCCATAATCTAATGGAGTGACACGCAATGGCTGAGTCAAGTGCTTTACATGCATCACCCAATGAGTGACTTAAAACGCATCCGATCTGTGGCGCATACGATTTTATATCGGATTCGATCAAGGATCGAATAGCCAAGAATTAACCCACGATTTTAAAAGGTAAAATAGGATTTTAAACGTGCATTTAATCTCTACCATCCATCCAAAATGCATGGATAGACGGCCGAGATCATCTCTGTTCTTCCCTGAGGAATAATAAACATCATCCACTTTCAAAGGGAAGATCCAAGCTCGATCAAGCTCAGATTGGAATGAAAACTTGCACACACCATCTAACCCTAATGGCAAGCCTATCTAATGGTCAAAATCTCATGCCATTAAACTTTCTTTCATGAAGGACCAACACACATTGAGCTTAGTAGTCGGGAAATGTCTAACGTCACCGAAGGTGATCATCGGCGCTCGATTCCCTTGGAGGAGCTTCGTCTGGTTGAGACAAAGTTGCGGTGAAAGTATTAGCTCCTAAGGTTGAGTAGATTTCTCTATGGACCAACTCCTCCTTAGCTTCTTTGTGGTTTTGATGGAATTGGATCTCCTCTTACCTTTGGAGCTTAGGAATGATGTTGGGTAGGCTCGACTTGATCCTCTGGTGGAGTGTGCAAAGTGAATTTGGTGAAGTTTGAGTGTAGAGGAAGTTTAAGATATAATGGACCTCCCCTATTTCAAAGGATGAAAATCGAGAAATGCTAAATTCAAATCCCTTAAAGAGAGCTTAGTATCACTCTAAGATGCTCCTATGACTCTCCCTTACTCAATCGACAGTAAGGAAGTTAGAATTGAAGAGAATAAGGGGGGGATATATCTCCCCCTATGTCAATCGAATGGTCGAAGCATTGTTTGTCATTTTGATCCAATTTTCCAAGATTGAAAGGGTTGTTTGAGCTATTAGAAGTTTGCACATGGCCGGTTTGGGCTAAGGAGTAGAGTGGTAACCTCCCATGTGCTTCAAATCAAGTGGAGGGAAGTTTTCCAATTGGTCAATTTGAGCCATTTCTCGGTTTTGGACTTGGGTCAATTTGGGCTGACCCAAACCCATTGGGTTGGGTTAACCACCCTCCATAGGGTCTACTTGACCTATTATGAAGGTATCAAGTAGATATGAAGAGGGCTTAACCAACTTCCCCATGGATTTGACCAAACTTTGTTCTATGGCCTAGGGGTAGAATGGTCATTTGGCTAATTTTGAATTTGAATATGTTGGGTATGTTGAGAAAATAGGTTTGGCCAAGTTTCATTTGATTTGTAGTTCATTTGATATGGTTTGGCTCATGTTGACCCATTTAGGTCAAAATGGGTCAACTTTGGTCAAGTTGACCAATTGGTCAAATTGGGTCAAACCAAGGGTTGGGTCAAGTTTATATGACCATTTGAAATGTTTTGGTGCTTTTGGATTGATTAAATTTGGTTTAGTTTTGAGTTTTTCTCATATGACTTCATTTAGGGCAAATGGGTCAAGTTGACCAATTTGATCCATTTGACCTATTTGAGCTAGGTCATGGGTAGTTTTAGGTTTGGTTAGTCATATGAAGTGGATTGGTATCTTTGTTTCCGATCAATTTTAGTTAAGTTTTAATTTGGCTCATCATGACCCTTTAGGTCAAGTTGGGTTCAAGGTCAATTGGGCTAGGTTAGGTCTAGTGGCCAATTGAGGCTTTGGTAAAGTTCAACAAATGATTTGGAATGAACTTGACCCATTGGTTTCAATCAATTTTTCTTAGATCAAGTTTTGACACATTTTGATCCTTTAGGTCAAGTTGGGTCAACTTTGCTCAAGTGGCCAATTGGGCCAGGTTAGGCTCAAATGTTAACTTGGTCAAGTTCAAACATAGGTCATGAATGAACTTAGATCAATGGTTTCAATCAATTTGGCCAATGGTGGATTTTGGCTATGTTAGGTTTCATTTTAGCTAAGTGTTGACTTGGTCAACCATGAGGTTTGACTTAGTTTGACCCAATTTGGGTGATTGATCATCTCATGATGAGAGACATAGGTGAGTTTGATTCAATCCAATTTGGTAAGGATTAGAATTTGGCTCATGAGGGTACTTTAGGTCACTTTGGGTCAAGTGAGCTTAAGTGGGTCAAATGGCTTGGTCAAAGCTTGATTGAACTTGTATATGGACTTATGATTAAAATATAAATCCATTTGCAAGTGATTTGAAGTCAAATGGGTTTTGATTCAATTGAAAATTTCATATTTAAAGGAAAAATATGAATGAATTTGGGCTTGACTTTTGAATTGAGTTTTGATTTAGTGATTGAAGTTTGTATTTATATTTGAATTCATGATTGTAGAGGTGATTGAATCATGAAGGAAAAAATAAGAGTTTGGCTTGATTTGAAGTTGATTTGGCTAGGTTCAAGATTTTGACTTGAAAGGCTTAGGTTGGATTTTGAGTGGATTTGAGTTTGATTTTTGGAAGTGGTTTTGATTGTTTGAATTTATATTTCATTTATATATGTGAATACAAATGAGAATATAAATGGGTCATGAGAAAATTTGATGAATTTGAAGTGATTTGATCATTATCTAAGCTAAGTCTTTTAAGAGAGAATTTAAAGGACTTAGGAAATTTTTGGAGTTTGGAGCTTGAATTTTGGATTTAGTTTGATTGATTTATATTTATATTTCATTTATATATGTGAATATAAATGAGAATATAATTGGGTTATGAGGAAATTCCATGAATTTGAATATATTTGAACATGATTTAGGCTTAAGTCCTTAAGAGGGAAATTAAGGACTTAAGAAGGATTTTAAATTTAGAATTTAATTTTTGGATTTGATTTGATTGATTTGTATTTATATTTAATTTATATATGTGAATATAAATGAGCTATGAGAAAATCCCATGAATCTAAATTGATTTAGATTTGATTTTGGATAAGTCCTTAACAAGGAAATTAAGGGACTTACGAAATTTTAGGCTTAGGAATTTCATGCATGGTTTCAATCATGGATTTCAATTATGGATTTCAATCATATGGAGTTGATTTGAGTTTAGAAAAAATTAAATAAGATTGATTTGGAGCTTGACTTGAAGGAAGGAAGGTGAGGAATGGTTCAAGCTAAAGGTAGGAAAATTTTCCACCAGAGCATGACCTCTAAGTGGCTAACTCTCTCCTAAGTCTCCTAGGGCTAGAATGAGGGTCCACCAATCAGATGTCTTTAAGACTAGGGAACTCTTAAAGTCTAAGAGAATTCCTATGTCTAAGATAGAGGGGTTGAGAGCTCATTCTAAAAATGAGGTCAACAATGTCATAATTTCATTTGAAAGTAGAATCTTCATTCAACAAATTTGGGTACATTGAATGGAGATAGCTATTTTAAAAATTATGCTTTTGAAAAAGGGATTTTAAAATTTGTTAAATGAGGTTTGATTATTTTTATGCTTTTTGAAAACTTCTAATGAATTTTGTGCAAATCTTTTGTTATGTGAATTTTGAAAAAGTCATATTAAAAAGTGCTATTTTGCAAAATGGGTTATTTTCTTAAGTATAAGATGAACCTTGCCTCACCAAGCTAGTGGTAAAGAGGTTTTAAGTTTTAGTCATCTCTTTTCATTGGTTAATTTTATCATTCACTTATTGGGGGACCCAATAGGGGTTTCAAGACCTACATGGAGTGAGGTCCTAAAACCTAAAGAATGTTGGCTAGCTTTGCTTAAGGATGAAATAAGCTAAGTGCCAATTGAAAGAAAGATAGTCTTAGACTTATATAAAATATAAGTTCACTATTGATGCTTGGAGACAACAATTGTCTACTAGAGATGGAGAGAAGAACCATCCCCAGCGGAGTCGCCAGAAAAATCTGTGGTGTTTATTTTTGAGATGTGTATGGGTGACACCACACATATCTGAGGGGGTACTTATTGAAGTGATTAGGTACGACATTGAGGTATGATGTACTATCTCAAAATATAGGGATATCACCCTTAAATGGACATAATCACCTAATGAAGACTCCTAAAGAATGATGGATCTTTGAATATACTAGAGATTTTTTTTCCTATTTTACATATATTAATAAAGTAGAGTTTATATTAAATCGAGTTCTAAAGTTTCCTGTGGAGGCAAGACCCCATAGTTAATTACATCATAAGAAAGGTGTGTTCCTTGTGAATACTCTCGATTAAAGCAGGTAATTATTGTCTCCAAAGATTTCAAGGGTGAGATTATCAATAAATTAGCTATGTTTGGAAAAGCAAGTGAGAAAGTGCAAATGGAGAGACTTATTTTGGAAGCCAAAAGAGATAAGTAGGGAATGCTCATGATACTATTAGACTTAGTGAGCATTACAATCTAACCTATGGTTGGGCTTTATATATTTAAAATTGAAGAGAATTATATGTTTGAGTTGAAATTTTATTAGATTGTTAGGGCTTATAATCCAACAATATAAAATTACAAAAATACCTAAGAGGTGAGGATTTATGCTTGTAGCCCGAAGGAAACAACTACCTCAGATCCTAAATCTAGGAAGTTTGGCATAAGCCAAGGAATGACCTAAATCTAAGAGAAAGTGGGTAAAGGGTTTACCTCCATAAGACAGAGTAAATCACCCGACTGCTGGACTTATAACCGCCTAGAATGGCAGCTAGCTAACTCCTCCTATGATTTAAAACCATGTAGGCAAGTCATATGAGTTTGCAAGATAGTTGGGTTGTTATTCTTTTATAAAGAGACTAGAGTCCTTAAACCCACTCCCAAAGAAACTAGAGCATGAGTGGTACGAGTAATGACTTAATCTAATGAGAAATATTTTCAGTTTTTATCTAATTTTTGACACTTCATTTTGACAAATGTCATAGGATTTTGTTTGTCTAAATGCATGTTGAAATGAGTTATGGGTTAAATCAAAAGAGAAGAGGGTGAAGCTCTGTCAGTAGGAGTTGCTCTCACAGGTCAAGCGGTTCCCATACGTGTAAGGACGGAGACCCTCATTTTGCAAAAGTAATATAATATGATATGAATGGTGAGAGACATACAATATTTAGCTAAGGGGTTGATAAATCATTTAATTATCTTGATTTAATTTCTAGACTTTATGTGAGGTTATGAGTTATTTAAAACTTTAATTATGAGTTATAATTGAAAAATTAATTTTTTTTCCTAAGAGCCTAATCGCAAACAGACCATACAACAAATAATAATCATAAAGAAACTATGAAGAGGCATGTAATTTCTAATGCACAAGCTAATCATAACATCAAACATTTTATAGCTATCACAAAAGAATAATAGGGTGTGGTGTACCAGTAGCCCAAAAAAAAGAAAATGGCAACTCACTCTATTTATACAACCCAGAAAATGAAAGAATACTTATAATTTACAAATGAATAAATACTATGGGGGTCTTCTTTTCGTCATTCTTCATGTCTCCTTTATTTTCTTCATCTTTTTTGCTTCTTTTTTATTTGGATGTGCTTGCTTTAAAGGCATCACAAGGCCTCCCAGGACAAAGCCTTCTAGCCACTGCTCAACCTATTCTCCTATAACACTAATCCTAATTCTTAATACAAAATTTGAAACCTGCAAAAGAGAGCATTTATATATATTTTTTGAGCACCCCATAAGCACAATCCCCTACAGAAAATATGATCAGGTTAATATCGCCTAACATCCAATCTATGAAACATACACCCTAAAATCTAGTCTAAAATAATACATCATAAAATAAAATATACATCATACCATGCATCATCCTAACATAAAGCTAAAAGTGGTGACTTAGTTCTAATGTGTGTGTATCAAGGCTTGTGTGGTATGTCCTAACTAGGCATTAAGGCTATGATTTTCTAAATGTGAAAGACCATTTAATCATATGAGGTTGATTTCACATTAAGTGGTTTAATTAATTTGGGAATTTTACTTAGTATTTTATTTTGTTTTAATTGAATTACACTTAGCAACTAATTGTTAAAAATAGAAGAAGGAAAGAGGATTACTCCGTTTCATCCCTATCTTAAGTCATTTCTAAATCATAATAATTAGCTCAATTCTCTTTAGTGAATGACTTATTACATTTTTTTAAATTAATCCTAAGCTTAAGTTTACTTTAAATAATGATATTTGATATGAAAGATATCTTAAGATTAATTTGATTGAATTACTATCACATGACACATGTTAACTCATTCCTTTCCATCATATGTAACATGCATATGATTAAATTCTAAGTATACCTACACATATAATATATTTTAGCACACTTGAATGATAGATATGAGTATGTACATTTAGAGTTTATATTTTTCATTTGATTGAATTATCTTATCATTTTAACTTAAATTTTTATCTAAATTCTTATAAAAAAAAATACATAAGGATGAAATTAAATAGATACGTGCCATTGTTAACCTAGAAAGTGAGGTAATCTAATGACCTCCTTGGAGCTAATTAAAGCCTCATATTTTCAGGATGTCCAGACTATATACCATTACATTCAAACTATATGAAAATTTGTATACATGAATCATAAGAAAGAGGACTTCAAATCATGTGATCAATTAATTCAATCATTTGAACAATTGCAAATGCATGTGTTTTTGATAAAAGAAAAGCGGTTTCAATTCCATAATTAAATACACACACATGTATAAGAGACATAAGCTAGTACATGTCATTATTAACTAGGGAAGTGAGGTAATCAAATGACCTCCTTGAGGCTTCTTAAACCTTGTATTCCCAGGATGTTCAAACTAAATATTAGCTTTTCTCAAATACATATGGATGTACACATAATTAAAGGAAGTAAAACCATGCAAAGATTATATTTTTACTTGATTAAAATATTTATGCATATGGATTAAAGTTCTTATTCAAATTCTAATGTAGAAATACATGTAAATGAAATCAAATAAGTGCTTGTCATTGTTAATAAAAAAGAGTGAGATAATCAAATGACCTCCTTGGGGCTAACTGAAGCCTTGTATTCCCAGGATGTGTGAACTATATACCTATTAACATTCAAATGCATGTAAAGCTACACATGAATCAAAGAAAAGAAAGCTTCAATCCATACACTTAAGGTTTAAGCACATACATCTCCTATGTATTTATAACTAGTACTCATAGCATATGTAATCATTTATTTATAAGATTTGGAAAGATACATTTGAATTTAATAGTGATAATAGCTGCACATATATCAAATTAAATTAACACATGCAGGCTTAACATAAAGGAAACCATTTGGTTTAATTAATTTTACAAAAGATGAATACATGAATCAAATGGCATACAACATTTAATATGAATGGAGAGGAATAAATAAACATAAGCATATGATTTCATTCAACCAAACTAATTCCTAAGGATAATCATATCTAATAAAATTATTTAAAGCAAATCAAAGTTTTTTAATATCATTTGTAACTTGATGTTTAACTTGATTTAAGAATAGAGAGAAAGAGGGAAAGAGGTTTGCTAATCCTAATCCCGTCCCATGTTTGTAGGTTAATTTCATTTAATGAGAAGGTAATTAGGTTGATTTTATAAATTAATTAAGTTAAGATATGAATTAACTCAATTAATTAACTCTTACATATGTTATCTTAAAGTAATCATCCAAATAATTATGGGCCAACGTAATATGCAAATGAATTGAAAAGTAAATTAGCAATGGTCCTAGGAAATGAAAGGGCCTAATGTAATTAGCACATAATTAATGGTAAATTAAGCTTAAGGAACTAATTAATTACTTTTATGACTTTCCTACACATGTGGACAAATCATAATTTCATTAAATCTCTTTAGGTTATTGAACACTTAAAGATCTACCCATGAATTAATTAGGTTCAGATGTATTTTAAGATTTAATTAAACTAATTAATCCATTAATCCTTAATTAATTCTTCTTGAAAAAGTGAAGGAAATTTAGGAAAATGATTAGGAGAGAAGCCCCAATCCAATTCTCTAAGCCTCCTCACTATTAAACAGTGATAGATGACCTTATTAATTAAGCAAGTTACTGTTCATATGGTTAATTATCACTTAATTGAGTTAAGAAGGTAATTAAGGATTAATCAATCAATTTTCTCAATTAATCAACCAATAAATCTTAAGTAAAATAGGGGAAGTAGAGGTCATGCCCCTGAACAATCTCAAAAAATTTGAGGTTAATAAGTTGATTAATTATGGAGTAATGAATTATTTAATTAAACTTTAATTAAGCCTAAATTACTTTTTATAATCAATTAAGGATAATTTTAATAGATTCCACTCTGAAATATCTTTAAAATGAGCTTTTCTTGTATTTTTATGATTTTTTCTATAATTTGTTATAATTTTTCAAAGTTTCAGCAGATTTAAATACTTTTTCATGATTTTATAAAATCTATTAATTTATTTCACTAAAATAGACTGTTTGAATTTCAAAATTCATTATCTCCTTATCCAAAAAAATTTAACTTGAAATTATTATGGTATGTTTATTTTAACTTCAATTTTAATTCCCAAAATTTTCAAGTCAATCTTATTTGTATTTTTGATTTAATTAATGAATTTTTTTTTCACTAAAACCTAAATTAAGCTCAGAATACTTCATAAAAATTAGATAATTTGGGTTTTTTGGATTCCTCCTAAAAGGACGAATCCAACGAGCCCTTACTTAGAATATTTTGTTAAGTATCTTATTTTCTATGATGTTTTGAAGTTCCAGGTGATTTTAATAATTTTTAAAAGCCAAAAATCCTTAATTTCTTACTTAACCCAACGTCGTGCGACGTTGACAGGACCACATGGTTCCACACATCACGCAGATTGGCTTTACACTGTGGCACACAAGCGCGTGGAAGCATCGATTGACAAAGGTCGACGCGATAAATGAGTCGGAAAAGCCGCAATTTTGATCGACGATTCGATCAAACTCTGAGTGCATCTAATGTTTAATCGTAGCCGTCCGTCCCTACTTAAGGGAGATTGGATGGCTTCCAGATTTCTCCCTCCCAGCGAATGAAATTGATGCCTCGGAATGAAAAATCGAACGGGAGGGTCCGTCTGAGCTTGATTTTTTGGTGATTCTCACTAAAAACTTCCCAAATTCACATTAAGATTGTGTGAAATGAAAAGTGCAGTTGGTATCTATGGAAATTTCCTAAAATTATGCAAATACCATCACAAATGGAAGCTCCTATGGCCGACTACGGTTTTCAAAAATTACATCATCGGGGAATATTTTCGGTGGTTGTGTTGACTTGAGCACGCTCCTAGCTGTGTGACAGAGCTTTGGGATGAGTCTAGACTCCTACCTCCACCTGGAATGATGTATCTACCAGTAGCCACAACCTTCTCTCTAGAAACAGCTCATTTTGGTGTTCTTCAGCTCAAGGGAAGTGAGGAAAGGGTGATGGTTGCTTAGAGGAGCTCTTGGAGTGCAGCTAGTGTAGAATAATGTGGTTTTGGGGATTTTTTTTTATTCTTTCAAGGAGGTGGACGAAAATCCCATTAAGATGATGGGATGTGGGCAGTCCAAGCTCACTTAGAGTGGGCTAAGAGACTAGGTAGAACCCTAGTTGGGGTGTTTGATGGCTGCCAAAGGTAATGGGAAAGTGGACTTTGCCATAAATGGGTGGAATCCTATGTGGGGGTCTATGAGAGATTTGCCTTGGATTTGGTTCCAATTGGGTTTGGGCTAATTTTGGGCTGATCTTAAATGGGTTTGATCAGATCCAAAGATGTCATGGGTTGGTTTCAAAGGATTTGGCTCAATTTGGGTCATTTTAGTCATGTTGGGTTAGGTTGACCAATTAATCAAATTGGGCCAAACCAAAGATTAAGTCAGGTTCAAATGATGATTTGAAGTATTTTAGTTCAAGTGGTTCAATCAATTTGGCTTAGGATTGATTTTGGTTCAATTGGATTCATATAGGTTAAATGAGTCAAGTTGACCAATTTGACCAAATTGGCCAACCAAATTGGCCAAATTGGCTTGGGTTGGGTGTTGGTTCAAGTTCAATTGGCAAATTGAAAATGATTGTATGCTTTGGTTTGAATCAATTTGGATTTAATTTAGATTTTGGTCAAATTGACCCTTTAGGTCAATTTAAGCTAAGTGGGTCAATTGGGCTAGGTTGAGTCTAATTGATCAAATTGAGCTTTATTCAAGTTCAACAATGAATTTAAAATGAACTTGAGCCATTGGTTACAACCAATTTGGGTTAGATCATGATTTGACCCATTTTGGCCTTTAGGCCAATTTGGGTCAACTTGAGTCAAATGGCCAATTGGGTTTGGTTTGGCTCAATTGATGGTCAAGTCATGTTCAATCAATGATAATGAGTTGGTGTGAATAAATGGTTTCAATCAATTTAGGGTAGGATAGGTTTTGGCTAGTTTGGGTTTCATATGGGCTAAGGGTTGACTTGGTCAAATGATCAAGTCGACTTGCCCAATTCAAGGCAATTGATCATCCTAGGGTGATTAATGATCATGGTATGAGGTTTGGATGGGCTTGGCTCAATCCAATTTGGGTTAGATTAGAACTTGGTCCAAATGGGTTCTTTAGGCCACTTTAGGTCAAGTGGACCTAAATGGGTCAATTGGCTTAGTTTTAGTTTGATTAAGGTTTAGTTGGATTTATATATGATTTTAAGATTGAAATATAAATCCAATTGTAATCAATTGGGGCTATGATAAGTTTTGGTTCATTTGGAAATTTCAATTCAAAAGGGCTAAGTTGGGCTTGACTTGGGTTGATTTTAATTTGACTTGATGATTATAGGCTTCATTTATATTTAGATAGATGATTGAAGGAATGATTGATTCAAGAGAAAATCCATTGATTTTGGCTTAATTCAGGTGGGTTTTGGTTAAGTCCAAGGAATTAGCTTAAATGATTTAAATTTGGTTTTAACTTTATTTTGGATTAGGTTTTGGCTATTTTAGTTTATATTTCATTTATATTTGTTAATATAAATGAAGATATAAGTTACTTATGAGAAAATCACTTGAGTTTGGAGTGATTTGAAAGCAAATTTGACCAAGCTCATGGAGGTCGGTCAAAAAGGGCTTAGAAGGAAATTGATTTAGCTTGATTTAGTTTGATATAATTTTGATCATTGGAATGTGGGTTTCATTTATATTTGTGAATATAAATGAAGTAATAATTAATTTATAAAGAAATCAATTGATTTTAGGTTAATTTGGGTGGGATTTGGCTAAGCTCATGGAGGTAGGTCCATATGGCTTAGAAAGGGTCTTAGTTGGATTTGGATTTAGTTTGGTTTAGTTTTGGTCATTTAACTTAAATTTCATTTATATTTTGAATATAAATGAGGATATAAATGATTTATGAAGAGATCAATTGATTTTGACTTGGCTTAAAAGGGATTTTGGCTAAGCTTATGAGAGTGGATCATATGGCTTAGAAAGGGTTTGGGAGTTTAAATTTGATTTTGGGTTTCAATCATTTTGAATTGAGTTTGGACTTGAATTTGATAAGTGATTGGGGGATTGAATTGATCTTGGAGAAAATCAATTGAATTTGAACTAATTTGAATTTGGTTAAGGCTAAGTCCACAAGATAAAATCATAGGGCTAAGGCAGGGTTTTGATTTTAGATTTGATTATGGGTTTCAATCATTCGATTTGGAATTTGGAATTTGGATTTGGATTTGGTGTTGGATGTGAATTTGAGGTTCGGTTTGAGAAAGTAAACATAAGTTGGGTTTAGGCCATAGGATGGGCAAGTCTCCTAAATCAAATCCCCTGCTTCTAAATGTGTCCACCCAATCACTAGAAGTGTCTTAAGACTAAGCTCCAAGGTCTGGCTATAAGAGATCTATGAGGAGGTTGAGAACTCACTCTAAAAGTGAGGTCAACAGTCACATCGGTCTTTTATTTTTTTATGAAATCTATATGAATTATTATTGTTATGTTTAGATTACGCAATAGAAATTATAATTTCTTCATAGTTTCTTAAACGTGATGTTTGAATGTGTGGCCTAGATGTAATAGGCTCTTAGGATAAATTAATTTTTCTACTTAATTAACAACTCATAACTAAAATTTTAAAGCAACTCACAACTTCATTCTAAATCCTAGGATATAATCGAGATAATTAAAAGATTTAGTAACTCCTTAGCTGGATGTTGAATGTCTAACATTATGCATGTCATCTTATTTCACTCTTGAGTAGGGAGGGTCTCCAACCTTGCACTTTAGTGAACACTTGACCTATGAGAGCACCCCCTTTATGGTGGAGAAACATGTCATCTCTCTGATTTTGTCCAATAACTCTATTTCATTATGCGTTTAGGCATAATTGTCCCAAACTTGTGTTAAAATGATATAAAATTTATAAATTTTGCATTTAGCTTAAGTCATGCTTTCATACCAATCATGGTCTAGTCTCTTAGGGAGTGAGTTTAAGACTCTAGTCTCTTTTCAATTAAATAACAGCCTAGTTATCTTATAATTACATAAGATCAGCCTATATTATTTTGAATAATAAGAGGTATTATCTGGTGACCAATCTAGGCGGTTGTAAGTCCAGAAGAGTCAGACAGTTTATCCTCTCTTTTGGAGGTAAACCCTTATGTCCCCATTCTACTTAGATTTAGGTCATGCTTCTAGCTTGTGCTAAAGCTCCTTAGATTTAGGATTCGAGAGTGGTTGTTTCCTTCGGGCTACGAGTATAATTTTTCATCTCTTAAGAATTTTCACAATCTTATGTTGATGGACTATAAGCCCTAGCATTCTAATAAAATTTCAACTCAAACTATAATAAACTCTCTCTTTCAAACATATAAAGCCTCACCATAGAATAGATTGGAGTGCTCACTAGGTTTCCTAGTATCATGAGTGCTCCCTAGTTATCTTCCTTTGAATCTAAAAATAAGTATTTCTGAATTGAACATTCCCACTTGATTTTCTAGAAATAACCAATCCTTTGATAGTCTAACCTTGAAATCTTTGGAGATAATTGACTAATACTAATTCTAAAATTCTTCTAAGATGTAATTAACAATGGAAGCTTGCTTCCATAGAACCAAAGAATTTATTAAATAAACCACTTATTTTCTATATGTAAAGAGTCTTATTAGAAGTCCATTAGGTAGATGATTTTCTATCTTTCGAGATAGTACATTATATCTCAATATCATACCTGGTCACTTCAATAAGTACCCTCTAAGATCAACGTGTTGTCCACCCAGCATCCAAAATAAAACACAACAGGGGAGGTAACTCAATTGCTTCTTCCCAGATACTCGTTGCATCTTTCCAAAGCTAATCGAGTCAACTCCATTATGTCTGTTTATTTTTTGGTTTCATTTTTGTGTGTATATGTGAGGGGACACCATGTAGATTTGAGGATATACTTATTGAGGTAATCGAGTATGACATCAAGGAACAGTGCACTATCTCGAAAGATTGAAATCACTACCCAGCGATGAACCTAATCACCTAATAAGGTCTCCTAAGGCATGATGGGTCTTCGAATATACCAGAGATTTTTTCCCTACTTTACATGAAAAAGTAAAGCAGGGTTTATTTAAACCAAGTTTGTTAAGTTTCCTATGGAGGCAAGCCTCCATTGTTAATTACATCTTATGGAAATTGAATCCCTTAAGAATACTCTTGATTAAACTAGGTGATTATTGTCTCCAAAGAATTCAAAGATAGGACTATCAATAAATTGGATGTATTTTTGATAATTAAGTGGGATGGATCAAAAAAAGAGAGTTATTATCAAAATCATAGGAGATGAGTAGGGAGTTCTCATGATACTAGAAAGCCTAGTGAGCACTCCAATCTATCCGATGGTTAGGCTTTATATATTTGAAGTTGAGGAGAATTATATGTTTGAGTTAGAATTTTATTAGAAATCTAGGGCTTATAAATCCACACTACAAGATTATGGAAATGCCTAAGAGGTAAGGATTTATGCTTGTGGCCCGTAGGAAATAACAACCTCATATCCTAAATCTAGGGAGCTTTGGCTAGGGCCAAGGCACGGCCTAAACTAAAGCGAAAGTGGTATATGATTTACCTCGATAAGAGAGAGTAAATCACCCGACTGTTGGGCTTATTACTGCATGGAGTGGCAGCCAGCTAACTCCTCATATGCTTTAAATCCATGTAAGCAAGTTATATGCTTTTGCAAGATGGCTAGGTTGTTATCATTTAGAAAAGAAATTAAGTCCTTAAACCGACTCCTTAAGAGACTAGAGCATGAGGGGTATGAATAATGACTTAGATCTAATGCAAGTTTTTATCAAATTTTTTTTTAATTTTGAGACTCTTTATTTTGACTTAAGCTATGGGATTTTATATGCCTAAATGCATGAGAAATTGATTATGGGCCAAAACAAAAGAGAAAGAGGTGTTCTTCTATCATAGGCTCTTAAAGTTTAAGCCCATTCTATCTGGCAAAGATGGAAACTCTCTCTTAACAAGAGTGAGACAAGATGGTTATGCACGATATTTCAACATACAACATCCAGCTAAGAGGTTGCTAAATATTTTATTATCTTGATTTAATACCTAGGCTTTTATGTAAGATTATGAGTTATTTTAAAAGTTTAGTTATGAGTTGTTAATGGGATAGAAATTTTATTTTTATTCTAAGAGCCTAATCACATCCAAGCCATACAATAATCATCAATCATAAATAAACTATGAAAAGGCATGCTTTTTCTAATGCACAAGCTAAACAAAATATCAAACAATTTTATAAAACTATCGCAAAAAAATAAAAGGCTAATACGGTCGGGTACCGCCAAACAATTTGAAAAGAAATGTGGGTAGCCAAGCTCTACCCTTATACAACTCAGATTACAAGAAAATAATTACAATTACAAATGATGAATGTTATGGGGGTCTTCATTCTTCATTCATCCTTCTCCATTTCTTCACCTTCCATTTCTTCATTTGATTTACTCCATTTCTTTCTTCTTTTTGGCTTGATTTGGATATGCTTGCTCTAAAGGCATCACATGGTACATAAGACTTGGTCTTATAACCAATGCTCAGCCTGATCTCCCATAAAATTCATCATAATTCTAATGCAAAATTACATTAAAGAAGGAAAGTAAATCTAGTTAAAACCTAAAAAACAAACGTTAGCTAAACATACCATACACCCCCAAGAAGTTATATGAATAAATTGGACTTAGCACCCCACACCTAGGTAACCAAGTATACTATCTTAACTTGGGTTATGCTTAGGGGCTAAGCAACCTACACAGGAAAGGCATTTATATTTTCATTTAATAGCCCCTTAAGCACAACCCCTTGCAGAAAACATAATTAAGTTAATATCAGCCTAACATCTGACTACGTATATACGCCCGAATATCTAGTCTAAAATAATACATCACAAAATAAGCATACATCAAACCATGCACCCTCATAACATAAAGTTAGAAATGGTGACTTAGTCTAATGTGTGTAAATTAAAGCTTGTATGGCATGTCCTAACTGGGCTTTAGGACTATAATTTGCTAAGTGTGAGGGATTTAATTTATAAAAGGGTTGATTTCTCTTTAAGTGATTTAATTGATTTAAGATTTTTTACTTAGCATTTTCTTTTATTTCATATAGCCAACACTTGATCACTAAGTGTTACAAAGAGAAGAAAAAGAGGGAACCTCTCTTTCATCCCTACCTTAAGTCATTTCTAAAGCAAATTAATTAATCAATTTCCTTTAATAAATGGCTTATTATATGTTTTAATCAATCCTAAGTTTAGGTTCACTCTAAATGATCTTATTCAATAGGAAAGATAACTTAAGATTAATTAGAATGGATTACTATCACATAACACATATTCATTCATTTATTTCCATCATGTATATCATGCATATGAGTGAATCTTAAGCATACCTATACGTGCAATTCATATTTTTAGCATACTTGAATGATGAATGCAAAGAAGTGTATTTGGAATTTAAATATTTCATTTGATTGAATTATGAATGCATGCCTTTTTAGTAGAAAATAGGGATTTTTCATCCATTAGCTAAATACACATTCACATCTATAAAAGTTTTAAGTTAGTACGTCATCATTATTTTTTGTACCAAGGGTGTAAGGTACAAGACCTACTTAGGGCTACTTAAAGCCTCATAGCCCTGGGGTGTCCAGACTAATATACCACTTTTCATAGATACATGTAGATGTATAAGCAACTATAAGGATAGAAAAACCCATGTAAAAGTTATGTTTGATTAAATTGATTTATGATTCTTATTCATTGGCCACATCATACATACATATGTATAATAATTTTAAGTGAGTACAATACCATTATATTTTACACTGTGGGTACAAGACCTACTTTTAAAGCCTCACGCAGGTGTCTAGACTAATATACCACTTTGTTAAGATACATATGAATGTACAAAAAGATCCATAAGAATAAGAAGCCATGCAAGAAGTCATGTTTGATTTGATTATATGATTTACATATGTGATATGAAATTCTTCCTAAGTCTTAACATGGAGATGCATAAGAATAGATTTAGGCAAATGTTGTGTTCTTTTCAAATGAACTATATATTTATAAATCCTATATGAATCCATGTAAGATAAAGAAAGAGAACTTCATATTGCATATCTTATATTATCAACACATGAAAACTTATAGATACTTGTAATTAACATCACTTCATTTATGATAATTGATTTATAGGTTTTTCAAAATAACATTTGATTTAATAGTGATAATAGCCATACTTATTTAATTTCAATCAACACATGCAATTAGACATAAAAGAAACTATTTTATTTTGTTAATTTAAAAGAAATGAATGCATGATTACATATGGAAAGCAACATTTAACATGATTGGAAAGAAATAAAGGAACATAAGCACATGATCTCATTCATTCCAATTAATTTCTAAGGACAATCATACTAAATAAATCCACTTACCATAAACCAAAGTTCTTTAATGAGATTTTTAGTTTTGAGTTTGATTTGAGTTAAGGAAATGAAAGAGGTTTGCTGCACCTAATCTCATTCCCCCATGTGTGAGTTAATTTTGATTCAAGGAAGATGTAATTAGGTTGATTTTATAGTTTAATTAGGTTAAGGTATGAATTAAGTGAATTAATTAACCCTTACCTACATCACCTTAAGTTAATTAACTGATTAATAATGAGCCAATATGATATGCAACCACATGGAAAGTAAATTTTCAATGCTCTGAAGAAATGAAGGGGCCTAATGCAATTGAATAATAGTTTAATGGATCTCACTTAACTACTATTATGGTTTTCTCACACATGGGAGCTAACCATAATTTCATTATCTCCCCCTTTAGGTTATTGAACACCCAAAGAGATACCCAAGATTAAATTAGAGAAATAGATTAAATTGAAATAATTAACTTCATTAATTAACTAATTAAACCTTAATTAACCTTAACCAACCCAAAATGTGATGGCTTAGAGAAAGAGACAAAGAAGAGAGCCAAATCTCAATCCCTAAATCCTTTCAATTGGTTAATTAAGGTTCAGGTATGATTTGGATTTTGATTAATATTATTAATTATTTAATTAAGGGGTGTTAATTAATTAATTATTTAAGAGGGGTTAGAGAAGACTTAAAAAAAAGATTGGAAGAGGTGGTCTCAATCCATTTCCCTAGACTTCATCATCATTAATATAGGTTAATAAGCTTAATTAATTGATTAATTTATTGTTCATTTGCTTAATTATCACCAATCACATTAAGAGGGTGATTACGACTTAATCAAGGGGTTTCCCAAATTAAGCAAACAATAAAATCCCAAAAAATAGGGGTGGCAGAGATCATCCCCCTAAACTTGCATAAAAGGTTTGAGACAAATTGGATGATTAATTAGGGAATAATTAAGCTAATAACATTTCCAATTAAACCTTAAGTAAGCCAAATTCACTGTTCAAAATCAATTAATAATATTTTTTTGAATTCTACTCTGAAATTTCTTTAAGATGAGCTTAAGTTTGTATTATTTGGATTTTTATAGAATTAGTTATGAATTTAGGAAGTTTCGTTAAAACTACTAATTAGCCATACTAAAGCCTTAATCCCATCGCCACGTGCGTGACGCCATGCTTTTCACGATGATCCGTTATTTAAGTTGTCACATCCACGTGCTAACTTGGATGGCGACACACGTAGTATCTCCATGGACTATCTGATCTAAGATCAATGCGATCAAACCTACTATTCCGAAGGATTAATCAAGGGCTCTAAGCATGATTTGATCAGGACCGTCCTTCCCGATCACACGAGTCGAACGGTCCATGATCTATCTCCTCCTAAGTGTCAAACCATGGCTACCGTCCATCAATCATTGCTTGATCTGAGCTCACCCAAGCTCGAATGGAGATGAAAATGATCCCACACCTTCGGGGAAGCACAAAAATCCAACGATGGAAATCACATTATATTAAATTTCTTTCACAAGGCCAACTTATTTTCATTCAAGGATCAGTTTCAATGGAATACCTCACCAAAGCTTATGACCAATAGTTCCAATGATTGAGGAAGCTTTGTTTGGTAGAAACGAAGCTCTGTTGAGCCACACGAGCTTTGATTTGGTGTAGTTTGCTCAAAAAATCAATCCACTAGGCATAAGTGGTCGGGCTTGATTGAACTCTATCCTCCGGCCATTGAGAAGCTTGGGAGAAGATTCATTCTCACTCGTTTAGTTCCAAGGAAGGTGTGTGCAAAGTTAATTGCACTTTGGTGGAGATTTGAGCAAATAGGAATCGAAGGTGGCCTCCCCTATTTTGATTTTGCATTAAATCGAGAATGGGGATTTTGGGGAGCTTGGAAATCCTTGGAAATGGCTCTGGGATTCCTCTCCTTGGTTTCTAGGGTTGAATCAAGTGTGAGTGTGTGAGTTTGAGTGAGAACGAGCGGGGTATACCCCCTCATTCCTTGGATCAAGTGGTCACGGCTTGTTTGGCTCTTCCTTGATCAATTGGCCACATTAGAGGCTAATGGAGGTCCTTGGGTGCATGATGTGGCTCGATTTGGTTGGGTGAGGGTGTGGAGATGGCTGCCAAGGAAGGAGGTGCTTGTCCTTGACGGTTTGGAAAGCTCCAATGTGGATGGTTAGGTGATTTCACCTCCTCATGGATCATGGCTAACCCAACTGCCTTTGGGTTAGGTCAACCATGATCCAAGATGCCTAAGTGGACCTATGAATGGGTGCCAAGTGGATAGAGTGAGGAAATGACCCAATGAGCATGTGTTTCATCTCATGGGATGCCCTAAACCCAAGGGAAAAATGGTCATTTGGCTATGAGTTTGATTTGGGTAGATTTGGATTGGGCTAAAAGTAGGTTAGCCCAAATTTCAAGTGGTTTGGAGCTTGTTTGGTTTGATTTGGCTTGATTTGACCTATTTAGGTCAAATTGGGTTAGGTTTGGTCAAGTTGACCGATTGGTCAAATTTGGTCAAACCAAGGGTTGGGTCAAGTTCACATGACCAATTGGAGTGTATTGGTGTCATTGGTTTGATTTAAATTGCTTTGAATTTGATTATGGCTCATTTGGGTTCATATAGGTCAAGTTGACCAATTTGACAAATTTACAAGTGTTGAGTCAAGTTCAATTGGATAATTGAAAATGAGTGTAGGCTTTGGTTTGGTTTAATTTAGAATTAATTTAGATTTTGGCAAATTTGACCCTTTAGATCAATTTGGCCTAAGTTAGGTCAAGTTGACCAATTGGTCAACTTGGGCTCAATCATGGCTTTGATCAAGTTCAATAAGTAATTTGGAATGAACTTGAACCATTGGTTACAATCAATTTGGGTTGAATTGGGATTTGACCAATTTTGGCCTTTTAGGCCACTTTGGGTCAACTTGGGTCAAATGGCTAATTAGGCTTAGTTTGGCTCACTTGGGGGTTTGGTCATGTTTAATCATTAATTATGGATAGGTTTGAACCAATGATTTTATTTAATTTATTCTATGGTAGATTTTGGCTAGTTTAGGTTTCATTTGGGCTAAGTATTGACTTGGTCAATGGTCTAGGTTGACTTGGTTTGACCCGATTAAAGACAATTGATTAACCTAGGATGATTGTTGATTACGTTGTGAGGTTTGGATGGGCTTAGTTCAATCCAATTTGGGTTGAATTAGAACTTGGCTCAAAAGGGTCTTTTGGGTCACTTTGGGTCAAGTGGACCTAAATGGGTTGATTGGCTTGACCATGGCTTGATTCAAGTTTAGTTATATTGATAAATGGGTTTTAGATGGAAATATAAATCCAATTGCAAGTGATTTGGATCTATATGGATTTTGGTTCACATGACAATTTCAAGTCAAAAGGGCAAACTTGGGTTTGATTTGGGTTAGCTTGGATTTGGTTTGATAATTATAGTTTGTATTTATATTTAGGTTAATGATTGTAGGAATGATTGAATCAAAAAGAAATCCATGGGTTTTTATTTGGTTTGGGTAGGTTTTGACCATGTTCAAGGACTTAGCTTAAAAGGGTATAAATTAGATTTTGATTTGATTTTTTGGATTTAGTTTTGGTTGTTTGAATTCATACTCCATTATATTCAGAAATATAAATGATGATATAAATGATGCATGAGAAAAATCACTTAGGTTTGGAGTGATTTGGATTTGGTTAAGGCTAAGTCCATAAGATGAAATCGAAGGGCTTAGGAAAGATTTTAGAATTTAAATTCAATCATGGGTTTCAATCATTTGATTTGGAATTGATTTTTGAATTGGGATTTGGAATTTGTATTTAAGGTTTGGTTTGAAAGAAGGAAGCAATGATTTGGTTTGGCCTATAGGGTAAGCAAGTTTTCTTAAATCCCTAAGGCACAACCTATCCCTATGTCTAACTCTTCTAAGTCGCTAGGCTTAAGTTAAGTGTTCACCTAATCACTAGAAGTGGCTTAAGACTAAGGAACTTTTAGTGTCTAAAGAGAATCCTAGATCTATGACAATGAGGTTGAGAGCTCACTCCAAAAGTGAGGTCAACACCTGTCGCCTGAGATCGCCGCCCGTGAGGTACGCACTAAACCCGACCCCATTTCATTTTGCTTTGATCCTTTGTGAAAGAAACTTGATCTCAAGGGAGATCAAGCCATATAGATGTGATATACATGAAGTCTTGATGGTTTTGAAAGTGAAATCGAGTGATTTCAATGGTTGGATCACCAAAATTCATCTCAAATCAACAGACGGATCTTGGCTTTCGCTGTCACTGAGAGAGGTGAAATCTATGTCATCCATTCCTTTCATTAGGAATAGATGGCTAAGATTTAGCTGAACCGCTTGATTAAACCTCATGGAGCTCGAAACATCGAGCCGTTGATCTGAATTCCGAATCAATATCGCAATTTTAACACGTGATCCCACATGGATAAATGGCATGGCACCATGTGGCGCTGGCACGTTTAAATGAAAAAATAGGGATTTCCAATTTTAAAAATAAAAAGGTTAAAACTTCAAAAAAAAATCATAATAAATAAAATATTAAGCAAAAAATTTCAAATAAAAGCTCTATGGATGCATCTCAATGAGAAGAATCTATTAAAATTAAAATCCCCAATTAATTTTCTAGATTTTTAAATTAATTTAACTTTAAATAAAAAATTAAAGTCAAATTAGTTTCAAATCAATATTCAAATTGATTTAAAACTTTAGAGAACTGAAATTAAGGTTAAGATACACATAAGGTGATTTTTTTTCATAATTTATTGAAGAATAAATATAAAGATATGAAATTTTTAATCTTAAACCCTAATTATAAAAAATAAAGAAAAATAAATCAGATAAATTAACAAAACTATGAAAATAAATCAAAATATTATAATAGTTCATAATGAACTTAAATACATTATTAAAGTTCTCTGAAACCTAATAAACCCTATAATAGTCTAATTATATGATTAATTGACTTAATTAATGTAAATAAATGTGAACTTAGAAAAATTATAATAAATAAGCAAAAAATTTAAAAATTATAATTAAACCCTCTATAAAAGCATCTTATAGAGAGGAATCTAGAAAAAATAAAACCCTTAAGTGGTTCTCTTTAAACTAACCTTAATTTATGTTTTAATGAAATAAATAAAATCTTAATTAAACTCAGATTATATATTTGATCAAGATGAAATTTTAGAAAAATTAAATTGGCAAAGAACCCCATTATCCATAAAAATTTCAAGCTAATTGACCTCTAGAATGGGAGTTATTGAATTTCTAATTCCCTAGGTCAATTTATATGAAATAGTAAATAAAAAAAATGTAAAGATCATAAAACTTAGAAAAATCAACTTAGAATATTTCAATAAACTTCATACCACTCAAAAGAAATTTTTAACCCTCTAATGTTAATAAAATCAATTGATTACATATTTGAAGAAGCTTAATAAAGTGATTAAAGGAATGAAAATTAATTAAATAATCACTTTAGCCAATTAGGATTATGATTATCCAATAAATTTTAAATCTAAACAAAAATTTCATTGACATGTAAATCCTCACAACCCATTCAACTTGAGTGAACAATATAATCCTAAACCATTAACAAATATAATCAAATTAATTAATTATACTTACATAATTTGAAACTTAGAAAATTGAATCCATAACATATAATCAACTAACCTAAACCAACAAATGGAATCATAAGTTGAAGCTAATGAAATTAATCCAAACTTCATAATGAAATGAAATGATTATATGAATGTGAATAAATTCAAATTAATTAAAAATATAATTATGAAATTAAAATGTGATAAATTATTTAAGTAATGAAATTAAATTAAAATGTAAAATATAAATCTAAGTTATTAAACCTAACATAAACATAAAGCAAATATACAATGAACATGGATTAAACAAAACATAAATATAAAACAAACATATAATAAACATAACATAAACATTAACCAACAAATAAAATTAACCTAAAGCCAAAATTTAAATGAATAAGAAATTGAATAAAAATATAAATCAAAAGCCATAAAAAGAACAATAAAGTAAATCTAAATAAACTAAACATACTACGGGTAAGGAAATCAAAATGAAAATTAAATCAAAGTAAATTACAATAACATAAACACTAATGTAATAAATAAACCTAATTAATCTAAGTTAAAAAATAATACAAATAAAATAAATGAAATGACTCTAATCAAATGAATGAATAAAATAAAATTATAAAACTCAAACTATAATAAATGAATTAGACTTAAAGTGAAAACCAACTCAAATCAAATTATGATAAAAGAACCTTAATTGAACTTAATTGAAGAAACATACTTTAAAGAACCCAAACTAAATTAAAATGTGATCAATCACACAAAAAAAGAACAAATGAATGAAGAAAAGAATTCAAAATAAACAAAATTAAAACATCCACTAAACTAAATTCAAACTAAATTCAAAAGAGATTAATTAAGATACTTAGGATCTTAGTTAGACCTTTCGAATAAACCTTCATCTTAGGGTGAAAGTTTCAATCTATTAGGATTTAGGAGGTTGAATAGAATAGGTTCCACTCAAAATAAAACTTTTTGTATTCTTTATTCTTTAAAACTTAATTTTATCTTAATAAAAATGCATCTAAAATGAAAATAAAATTATAAATCATTAAACCACTTAAATTGAAACCACTTGTGGTAAATTAAATCAATTTTAAAACTAAAAAAAGTTAAAATAATAAAAACAAAAAGTTTTATAATTAGCAATATATGGTATTTTGTCTAGACACTCGAGGTCGTAGGGCTACTAACCCGAAGGAGGCCTTGATACCTCGAATATCTAGTATAACATTGACAAGTACTTATGCAGCAAAATTATAAAAATTAAAGAGCCTTAAAATCAAATTAAATTAAATATCAAAAACCCAAATTAAAACTTGAATCTAAAAAGGCTTAGCAAAGTCTTACCACACAAACCCATTTCCTTCACACATTAGATTATTAAGTCACTTACCTTAGACTTAGGTTAGGTTGATCTATGATGTTTTGTGATGTGATGTATTTTTCTTATTTTATGATGTACTATTTTAGATTGGATGGCTATGATTATTTATTGTTAGTCTGAATGGTAGGACGTGCTATTTTTATAATTAATATTATCTTTTGTAGAGGGTTGTGCTAAAAAGGGATCGTCGTCATAAATTATCTATAAATGTTTTTTTTATAGGTTTGCTTAAGTCCCTAAGCATAGCCTAATAGGATAGACGATCTTGGCAAGCAATTAATGTTAAACCCGTATGCTTGCAAATATAACTACTGGTGTGCTCTTTGTATTTTCCTAAAGTTTGTTTTTCTTGGCTTAGGATATATTTTTAAATTTAAAATGTAATTTGATGCTTAAAATTAGTTAGGATATATATGTCGTTGTTGACCTCATCTTTAGAATGACCTCTCAACCCCTCCATCTTAGACATAGGGTTTCTCTTAGACTTTAAGAGTTTCTTAGTCTTAAAACACATCTAGTGATTAGGTGGACACTCAACCTAGCCCTAGAAACTTAGAAGAGTTAGCCACAGGAATAGGTCATGCCTTAGGGGTGTTAGAAGAATTTTCCTACCCTTTGAACCACTCCTCACCTTCCTTCCTTCAAGTCAAACTACCAATCAATCTTATTTTATTTTCTCCAAATTCAAATCAATGCCACATGATTGAAATCCATGATCAAAATCTATGATTGAAATCCATGATTGAATTCCAAGTTGAAATTCCAAAACTCCAAAATTTCCTAAGTCCTTTAAATCTCCCCTTAAGGAGTTAGACTAAATCATATTCAAACCAATTCAAACTCATGAGATTTTCTCATAATTCATTTATATTCTCATTTATATTCACATATATAAATGAAATATAAATTCAAATCAATCAAACTAAATTCAAAAATTCAAATCTAAAACTCAAAATCTCTTTTAAGTCCTTAATTCCCTCTTAAGGACTTAATCTAAATCATATTCAAATCAATTTAAACACATGAGATGTTCTCATAACTCATTTATATTCTCATTTATATTCACATATATAAATGAAATATAAATTCAAATCAATCTAATCAAATTCAAAAATTCCAATTCAAAACACCAAATCTTTCCTAAGTCCTTAATTTCCCTCTTAAGGACTTAGCCAAAATCAACTTCAAATCAATTCAAATCCTTGAAACTTTCTCATTACTAATTTATATTCTCATTCATATTCACATATATAAATGAAATATAAATTCAAATCAATCAAACCAAATTCAAAAATTCAAAATTTTTTCTAAGTTCCTTAATTTTCCCTTAAAGACTTAGCCTAGATCATGATCAAATCACTTCAAATTCATCAAATTTTCTCATAATCCATTTATATTCTCATTTATGTTCACATATATAAATGAAATATAAATTCAAACAATCAAAACCAATTCCAAAAATCAAACTCAAATTCACTCAAAATCCAACCTAAGCCTTTCAAGTCAAAATCTTGAACTTAGCCAAATGAATTTCAAATCAAGCCAAACTCTTGATTTTTCTTCATGATTCGATCAATCCTGCAATCATGAATCCAAATATAAATACAAACTTCAATCACTAAATCAAAACTCAATTCAAAAATCAAGCCAAATCCATTCATGTTCTTTTTTTGAATATGAATTTGTTAAATGAATCAAAACTCATTTAACTTCAAACCACTTGCAAATGGATTTATATTTCAATCATAAGTCCATATACAAGTTCAATCAAACTCAAATCAAGCTTTGACCAAACCATTTGACCCACCAAGGCTCACTTGACCCAAAGTGACCTAAAGTACCCTTACGAGCCAAATTCTAATCCTAACCAAGTTGGACTGAATCAAACTCACCTATGCCTCTCATCTGAGATGATCGATCACCCAGATTGGGTCAAGCCAAGTCAAACCTAAGGGTTGACCAAGTCAACACTTAGCCAAAATGAAACCTAACATAGCCAAAATACACTATAGGCCAAATTGATTAAAACCAATGATCCAAGTTCATTCATGAACTATGTTTGAACTTAACCAAGTCAACATTTGAGCCAAACCTAGCCCAATTGGCCACTTGACCCAAGTTGACCCAACTTGACCTAAAAATCAAAATATGTCAAAACTTGATCTACGCCAAATTGATTGAAACCAATGGGTTAAGTTCATTCCAAATTACTTGTTGAACTTGACCAAAGCCTCAATTGTCCAAGTAGACCTAACCTAGCCCAATTGGCCTTGAACCCAACTTGACCTATAGGGTCATGTTGAGCCAAATTCAAACTTAACCAAAATTTATTGGAAACAATGATACCAATCCATTTCATATGACTAACCAAACTTAAACCTACCCATGACCTAGCTCAAATAGGTCAAATGGGTCAAATTGGTCAACTTGACCCATTTGACCTAAATGAAGTCATATGAACCAAATTCAAACCTAAACCAAATTGAATCAAACCAAAACCACCAAAATATTTCAAATGATCATATGAACTTGAGCCGACCCTTGGTTTGACCCAATTTGACCATTTGGTCAACTTGACCCAAGTTGACCCATTTTGACCTAAATGGGTCAACATGAGCCAAACCATACCAAATGAACTCCAAATCCAATGAAACTTGGCCAAACCTATTTTCTCAACATACCCAACATATCCAAATTCAAAATTAAAATGACCATTTCTACCCTAGGTAGAACAAATTTTGGTCAAATCCATGGGGAATTTGGTCAATCCTCTTCATACCTACTTGATACTCTCTAATAGGTCAAGTAAACCTATGGAGGGTGGTGCACCCAACCCAATGGGTTTGGGTCAGAACTTGACCCAAGGCCAAAACCAACACATGGCTCAAATTGGCCACATGGGAACATCTCCCACTCAATTTGAGCACATGGGAGTTACCATTCCACTCCTAGCCCAAAGACCATGTGCAAGCCTTAATAGATCAAACAACCCTTTCAAGGTCAATTGGATCAAAATGGCAAGTGAAGCTTGATTGCCATAGGGGAGATATACTCCCCTAATTCACTTCAATTCCATGGCTAATTATTGAGTGAGAGAGTTAGGAGCCATTGGAGTGATCCTAAGCTTCTAGAGGAGATTGAATTTCCATTTCTCATTTTCATGAAAAAAAGGGAGCTCCAAGGATTTGCAACTTTCTCCACACCAAACCAAGTCAATTCCTTTGCACTCCACAGATCAAGTGAGCTTGCCCAAGCTCTCTTTCCCAAGCTCCAAAGGCAAGGAGATCTAGATCAAAAAGCTACTGGAGAGGAGTTGGTCCATAGAGCTATCCACTCAACCTCAAGAGCTAAAACTTTCACCAAAGCTTCAACCTGAAGCTCCTCAAGGAATCGAGCCGTGATCACCTCCGAGGTATGACATTTTTTCACTAAACTCAATGTGTGTGGAGCTTTAAAGAAATTTTAATGGCATGAGATTTCAACCATTAGATGTGATTGCCATTAGGGTTAGATGGTGTGTGCAAATTTCATTCAATCGAGCTCAATCGAGCTTGGATCTTCCCTTTGAACATGGATCTCCATTCTCAGAAGAATGGATGATCTCCCATCCATCCATTTTGGATGGACGCGAGATTAAATCACATTTATAATTTTATCCTTTAAAATTTGATTAAATCTTCATGATCCTTGATCGATGGATAGAAAATCATAACTCACCATGCCACCATGATGTGATGTTTAAGTACCACTTGAGCGTGTAAAGCATGAACCATTACGCATGGATAGATTAAGGGAATTAATTAAGGTTTAAATAATTTTAATTAATCCTAAACTTAAAATTCATATCTCTCTAAATCAAAAATATGAGGTAAATTGCCACTGAAAGATAATTCAATCTAGAATATTCTAAAATTGGTTTTAATGGATTTTGAATATTGTATTTCTCTGATTTTGGGTTTTATTAGAAATCTTAATTTGCTAATTACTCCTTAATTAATCCACTAATTAATCTCAAACTTCTTGAGTATATTTTGGGGGATGACTTCTACCTATCCTAATTTTCTTGGGATTTATTGGTGGCTTAATTAGGGAAATTGCTAATTCATTTCCTAATTACCCCCTTTATATAATTAAGGATAATTAAGGGTTTGATTAGTGGTTTAATCCTTTGTTGAAGTTGATTAAGGTTTGTTTCATGGAGGTTTTGAGAATAATTTTGGGGCTTTTCCCTAAGCTATTCCTTAAACCCCTTTTCTTTCTTAATCCTCTCTTAATTAAGGGGCTAATTCACTAATTACCCTCTTAATTAATTTCTTAAAATTCTAAAACTTTCCAAACTTAATTAATCTACTTTGTAGGTAGCTTAGGTGTTCAAGAGCCTAAGTTCAATTAAGAAATCAAAACTCAACTCATATGTGTGAGGGGTGTTTTGAAATTACTTAAGTTAAACCCTTAGCTTAATTAATCATTAATCATGAGCCAAATTGCATTAGGCCCTTTCTTCCTAGGTGCATTGCAAATTTAAATTCCTTGTGAGGTTTTATGTCATCTCATTTCATAATTAACTATGCTAAGGTGTGTAGGTAATTAACATGTTTAATTCATACCTTAACCTAATCAAAATATAAAATGAATCTAATCATCTAAAATTGAACAAAATATCAAACACATGTGGGAATGGGTTAGGAAGCAAACTCAATTCACATTTTCAAAATTAAATCAAATTCAAAATCAAACAAAATCATATTAAATAAACTTTGATTTACTTTAAGCTTTCTTATTTCATAAGATTGTCTTTAGGATTTAATTAAAGTGAATGTGTTTACATGCTTTCATTGCTTTAGTTCTTCCCAACATGCTAAATATGTGTGTCATATGGTTTCATGCATCCATGCTTTTCAAAATCAAATTTAAAATGAAAATATTTCCTTTATGTCAAATTGCATGTGTTGGCTAAAGTAAGAATATGAGTGGCTATTATCATTATTAAATTCAAATTATATAAATCAATTATTAAAACTAAAAGTGTGTTACTTATATCTTATTTATAAGTTTGCATGTGAGTAAAATATAAGGATGTGCTTAGGGTAGGTTTCCTTCTCTTCTCTTTTACTATAGCTTTGAATAGGATTTGGCTAGGTGTATGGTTCATTTGAAAAGAACCTAACACTTGCCTAATTCCATATCCTATTCATTCTATACTATCACTTAAGAAGGATACCTATGCTTTACATATAAATTGCATAAACAAAATAAATCAACCAACACAAACTTTTGCATTCTTTCTTTTCCATTCATTTCTTTTGTACACATGCTTGTATTTAAGGAAAGTGGTATATTAGTGGACAACCCAGGTTGAGGCTTTAAGTAGCCCTAAGTAGGTCTTGTACCTTACACCTCTTAACAATGGCATCATACTCACTTATGCCATACATTCATGTGTGCATGTGAAATTGGATAAGAAACCCTTTTTACTTAATGAAAATCATGCATCATAAATTCAAATTTTCTTAAATGAAATCATGCATCATAAAGTGTGTTAAACATTCCCATTTGTATGTATAGATATGTTTAGGACTCATTCATATGCATGTTATACATGTTGGGAAAGAAATGAAGTGATGTATGTTTTGTGAATTTAGTTCATTTTAATCTTAAAATGCCTTTCTTTTGAATAGGTTTGTTTAGAGTTCATCTAAACTTAGGATTAATTAAAACATAATTAAACATTCACTAAATAAAACTAAAATATGAATCCACTTTAGAAATTACTTAGGTTAGGGAAGGAAAGAGAAGTTCTCTTCTCTTTCCTCTCTTTAACTTAGTAATTAATTATAGGATTCACTTGAACCAATCAAACATAAAATAAAATCAACCCAAAATAATTAAATCACTTAAATGAAACCCTCCTCTAAGTTGAACATGCTTCACACTTAGAAAATTCTAACTTAAAGCCATAGCTAAGCATACCACACTCTAAAACACACATTAGCTAGTCACCACTTCTAGCTTTAGGTTAGGGGTGCATGGTTTGATGCTTGCTTTTATTTTATGATATATGTTTTAGTCTGGATGTTAGGATGTATGTGCGTAGAATGAATGGTAGGCGATCTTAGTCTAACCATTATCTTCTGCAGGAGATTGTGCTTAAGGGGCTAAATAAAATATAAATGCTTTTTTTGTGCTTATACCCCTAAGCATAAATGGGTGGACTTAGCACCCATGTGTGGGGTGATAAGTCCAATATACATACTTGGGATTTTGGTGGTTTGTTTAGCTAACCTTTGTTTTGCAGGTGTTAGCTAGATTTCCTTTTCATGTAATTTTTGCAATTAGGATTTTGGAATGTTATGGGGATTAGGATTAGCATTAGTCATAAGATCTTATCTTATGAACTATGTGAAGCCTTTGGAGCATCCACCTTCCAACCATCCAAAAGAAGAAGAAAAGAAGAAGAAAGAAGAAAAGAAGAATGAAGAAATGAAGCTTGAAGACCCCATAATAATGAGTTCCTTGCTTAATTGTATTTAATTCATTTGTAATCCGGGTTGTATAAGGGTAGAGCTCACTACCCAATTTATTTTGAGTTTGTATGGGTGTACCAATAATGGCCTCTTATTCTTTTATTAGCTTTATAAATTGATTGATAATTTGTTTAGCTTGTGCATTAAGTGGCATCCTTTTTCTAATTTCTTCCTTGCTTTATGTATGGCCTGGATGTGGTAAGCTCTTAGAGAAAAATAAATCTTTTACCAAATATAACAATTCAAAACTAAAATGAAAGAACTCATAACCTTACCTAAAGCTTAGGCTAAAAATAAAGATAAAAGAATTAGCAATCCCTAACTGGATGAGTACTTCTTTTATAACATCATGCACAAATGCATATTATTTTCACTCTCGATTGGAGGGCTTCCACCTTTGCCTAAGAAACTTGGCTTGACCTTTGAGAGCCATGGTGGAAACACACCTCCTCCCTTCTCGCTGATTTTGGCCAATAATCTCATTTCTCATGCATTAGGCATATGAATCCTATTAGCCTAAGTCAAAATGATTGTCCAAAAATAAAAAAAAAAATGAAATATGAATTGCATTAGATTTAGGTCATTTGAAGCATACCCATGATCTAGTCTCTTTAGAGTGAGTTTAAGGACTTAGTCTCTTTCTAAATAAATAATAGTAGCTATCTTGCATAAAGCATATGACTTGCCTACATGAATTTAAAATCATAGGAGGTTAGTTGGCCCACCCCAGGCGTTGTAAGTCCAAGCGGTGGTTTGTCTCTCTTGTGGAGGCAAACCAAATACCCATTTTCATAGATTTAGGTTTCTCAAAGCTCCCTAGATTTAGGTTGAGGTTGCTTCTCCCTTTGTGGGCCAAGCATAAATCCTCACCTCTTAGGCATTTCCATAATCTTGTGTTGTGGAATCATAAGCCCTAAATTTCTAATGAAAAATTCAACTCAAACAAATTAAATCAATTTCAAAAATGTAAAACCCAACCATAGGATAGTTTGAGATGCTTTGGTTTCTAGCATCATGGCATCTCTACTTATCTTCTTTTGGCTTCTATAATAACTCCCTCTCTTTGATCAATCATATTTGATCCACTAAAATAAACTACTCGATTGATAGTCCTACCTATCAAAATCTTTTAGAGACAACGATCATTTACCTTAATCGATAGTATTTTGAAGCGATCTCAATTCTTAGGGTGTAATTAACTATGGGGGCTTGCCCCGGTAGGGAACTTAATGAACCCAATTTAAAATAAACCTTACTTTACTTTTCTATATAAAGTAGGGGAAGAATCTCTAGTCTTTAAGAGTTCTTATTCAGGTAATTAGGTCCATTGTAGGGTGGTGACTTCTATCTCTCAAGATAGTACACCTCTCCTCAATATCATACCCGATCACCTTAATAAGAACTTCTACGGATCTACGTGGCATCCCAACAAGGTTTATTTTATATATTATTTTTTTCATTTATCCTCTTTTCCAAAAGGGCAGATAGATGAAGGCGAGAATGTATAAACTATTTTACCACAGATTTTTCTAGCATCTCCGTTTGGGATGGTTCTTCTCTCTATCTTTGGTAAATGATCATTTTCTTCCAGTATCGATAGTGGATTTGTACTTTGGTATGAATTCGAGACTATCTTTCTTTTCATTGGCACTTATTTTATTCTTAAGTTGAGTTAGCCAACATCTTTAGGTTTTAGGACCTCACCCCATGTTGGTCTTAAAGCCCCCGTTGGCTTCTCCAATGGGTAAAAATAAAAAGATCTAAATAAAAGAAAACATTTAAAGACGTCCTCCTTATTATTTTATGATAAGGAAAGGTTCATTCTAAAATAATAAAGACAAAATAAATTGTTCATAAAAAACCTCGCTTTTCAAAAAAGCACTCTTTCAAAAATGCACATAATAAAATATTTTACAAAATTTTTTTTCTAAATCATCCTCATCTAACAATTCTCATAATTGTTATATGTAGGAATCTTCAAAAAATAAAACTAATAATCTTTTCCAAAAGCACAAATGAACATCTTCCTTCAATTCATTTTGATGAAGATTTCATTTTCAAAATAAAATGAACAATCATCTTTCCAAAAAATCAAAATCAAAAATAAAATTTTCAAGAAGCACACATGAACCTTTCCATTCAATATACCCACACCTATTGAATGGAATTTCATTTTCAAACAAAATAAATTTTTTAAAGCATATGAACATCTTCATTCAATATACTCAAATTTATTGAATGAAGATTTCATTCCCAAATAAAAATATATCATTTGGAAATCCCACTTAAACATATAGTTTTCTCTTTCAAAAGCAATAATCACACACAAACAAAATTTTACATTTGCAAAAATAAGATTGACTTCCATTCTACATACCCAAATTTGTTGAATGGAAGTCTTCTTTCAAAATCAAAACTTATAATCATATTTTCAAAATTCAAAACATTTGGAACTTCATTTAGCATACTCAAATTTGCTAAGTGAAGTCTCCAAATTCAAAATCAAAATTTTCAAACACATTTGGAACTTCATTTAGCATACTCAAATTTGCTAAGTGAAGTCTCCAAATTCAAAATCAAAAATTTTCAAACACATTTGGAACTTCATTTAGCATACTCAAATTTGTTAAGTGAAGTCTCCAAATTCAAAATCAAAAACTTTTAAACATTTGGAACTTCATTTAACATACTCAAATTTGCTAAGTGAAGTCTCTAAATTTAAAACCAAAAATTTTCAAACACATTTGAAACTTCATTTAACATACTCAAATTTGCTAAGTGAAGCCTCCAAATTCAAAACCAAAAATTTTCAAACATATTTGGAACTTCATTTAGTATAATCAAATTTGCTAAGTGAAGTCTCCAAATTCAAAATCAAAATTTCAACACATTTGGAACTTCATTTAGCATACTAATTTGCTAAGTGAAGTCTCAACAAAAAATTTCAAACACATTTGAACTTCATTTAGCATACTCAAATTTGCTAAGTGAGTCTCCAAATTCAAAACCAAAATTTTCAAACACTTTGGAACTTCATTCTTTTTATAAATTTGCTAAGAAGTTTCCATTTTCAAAAAAAACACAAAAATACACATCTTTTGGAATTTCATTTAGCATAAATTTGCTAAGTGAAATTTATTCAAAATTAAATGGAACTTCAATTTAGCACCATATTTGCAAGTAAATCTCCACTTTCAATCAAAATAAATCAAAACAAAAGAAACACATTGGATTTCTTAGCATACAAATTTTCTAAGGATCCTACTTTTCAAAATCAAATATCCAAAATAAATGAAACACTTTAGGATTTTCAGCATACTCAAATTTGCTTCTATTTTAAAATCAAACAAAACACACTTGGGTTCTTCACTTAGCATACCTAAATTTTGGAATTCAATTTTCAAAATCAACAATAATTCATAAAAGAAATAATTATTTTCAAACACTTCATACCCAAATTTGCTAAGTAAAATTCAAATCAAAATAAAACCAATTGACCCTTACTTTAACATACCCAAATTTGTTAAAGAAAGTCCTCAAATCTAAATTCAAACAAACGAACCTATGGAAGCATCCTTCTAAAATATTTGAATCCATTTTCAACATACCCAAATTTGTTGAAGTTGGATTCATATTCAAAATTCTCTTTCAATCAAATTTCTAAATCTTCTTTAATCCATTTGAACCCACTTAACACTTCCAAGATGTTGGATGTGGGTTCAAATTTTAATTCAAATTCAAAATCAATAAAATAAATCGATCCAAGCTCATTTCTATATTGCAGATTCTAGCATCGGTACAACTTCTGATTTTCTTTATTTTTTAGTTGATTTGAAATGGCTCATGGTTTGTATTCACTTTCCCTCATGGCATGGACTTGGCCTTGGACCAGGGCCATTTCCCCCGATTGGATCATACCCACCTTATCCATTTCGTCATAATATTTGAGGGAGTGAAGATCACATGTGAGGGCACTCCCCTCACAATCATAGGGAGTGGTAGAAGCGTCATCTAGATCTACCTTCAATTTTGACATCTCCTCATTAAAAGGGCTGGCAATCCACTAGCGTGTTAGTGACTGTGTGCCCCATGGTTTCTCTGCCTTAGTGAGGCTAGCACCCACTCTTTACCCTCTAAGGGTAAGGCTCCTATTCGATGCCTCCCCCCTTTGAGGTTGGGTCTAGTTCTCACTCTCTCATCCAACACAAACATGATCAAGCGGTATCATACTAGGATTGCAGAGATGGAGGCCATGCATGGTAGTAGAGAGGTACTACTTGATCACCACTGATTGAAACCGGTTTCATCCTCTCTCGGTACAGAGAGGATGCTAGAGGATTCTTCACCTCCACCGTGGTTCAAGCATCGTCAATTGAAAGTCATATGTAGCCTCCGTCCTCACTAGTTGGCTTTCTGGGCGTTTAGAGTCGAGCTCAATTTGATGAGATCTCATCCCCACGGTGTGGAAACATATTTAGAGGGCAGAGGCCCATACATCTATTCATATTACGGTAGAGGAGGAGGTTCAGATGCACAGCACTTTGATTTTCAGCTGATGCTACCCGTACATTGATAGCATCCTACTTGCAGGACCATCATCAGAGATAGCTCTGTTCATAGAGAGTGGTGTCTCCACCACACCACTCTACCCCTCGCCATCACCAGTTCACGTCACAGCATCTCCAGTTCCATCAAAGGCCATGAAGGCCATATCCGGGGAGAAGCATACCCGTTGGTGATCCGGCTATGGCTGAGGGATCCTACTCTATCTACACCCGTGGTGAGGCCAAGCTCTCTTCGACCTTCGCTAGTGGTGTGGAGGGAGCAAGCATAGTGGTCATCCTTCACCAACTCCACCAGTTCTAGACATGGAGATGGTAGCTTGTAGAGTAGCATATGATAGCCCATACATGATGATAGTGAACCTCCTAGAATGTCACCCCTTTCATAGTGATATTGTGTCTCTTCTAGTGAGTAGTCCTCATGGGATTGACTCTCTCAATAGGTCCGGTCTCTCGAGCATGATGATCACATGAGAAATCATTTGTTCCTATTTAGATTGATCATTCTCTTGAGGAAATAGTAGCACATTATCTTGTATAGAAGAAGGAGATTCTGGGGTATGATTGTTCATATGAGGAGAAGATCAGCTTCGATCCCAATGAAGATGATTTGTTGGGAGACTCAGCTGGAGTCTGTATGGTAGATACTAGAGGATCTCTCCTCAGGGAGCAGCAGGCCATGGAAGGTGATGAGGTTGATCAGGAAGACACCCAACACCTCGATATCTTGAAGAAAAAAAATGAGATAGATAGGATGGCATGGCCTTGAGGACTTGTTAGCATGTTTACTTTAAAAAAGCCCCGGTTCATCCTACTACAACATTAGTCGGTGAGTTAGTGCATGTCTTGGACCCACCAAGACCTTACCTCCCAGCAAGGTAGCACTAGCATGTATAGGAAGGTAGTGGAAAGTACCTCCATACAAAAAGACATCAATCCATGGTTGAGCAAGTGAAGGCGTTAGCTCAAGGAGGATCATCGTTCAAAGGGTAGACCTACAGAGGAATTTGATGCAATCCAATATCCCAAGGGTTTTGCCACCTTCCTTCAAAAGCTTTGATGGTGAAACCCAAGGCGACATAACACACTTAGGGCCACTTGTTGCAATCGGTAGCATGCTTTTTATTCACTTCTTTAGTAGCTAGCAGGATTGCTTTTGATTGGTATGCTAAACTTCCAATGTTCGGAAAGATATTTGTGAGTTTAGCAACTCTTTATCAAGAGGTTTTGTTGGAGCTCAAAGGGTTATGGGTGATCTCATTGTAGCACAACAACACCAGTGAGTCCCTTGTTGATTATATTCTCGATGGTGTAACGAGTATGAAATGTGAGGAGCTATATCAGCATGCCATTGAGATTCTTCTAAAGAATATCCATGGCCGATCACCTTCATGCTTAAGGGCTTCACTATCAAAATATTTGAGAAGCTAATCAACAAGGCTAGTCTACAAGGAGGCCAACAGTTGCCTTTTCGACCGGTTGCCCTGCAAAACCACAAGGTCTATGAGAAGAAGCAGAGTGTGAGTAGATAAGGAAGCAACCAGCTAGATCGGTCAGAGACCACAATGACCTTCACTCCACCTCCTTTACCACCAGGTAGCAACAGCCTCCACAAAGCCTCCATGGCACCACCTCCTCACCATACCACGCACACATACCACCACCGTAGCTATGGTCCTACTCTTTTAGATAAGCTTAACAAACCTTATTCATTTAAGAGGAGGTAATCAAGAAGATCTTTAAGAATCTCTTAAAGAAGCTTTTAGCTAGCCTAAGGAGAGGAAGTAGGCAAAAATCATGATCCTAACTTTTTGCCCTACCACCGTATGCTAGGCCATGTTTTGGAGGATTGCTTCACATTTAAGGACTAGCTTGAACATAGCTTCAAGAGCGGTGCTGTAGTTATCCCAAAGGAATACCTTATGGAACAACGATCCAATTCCATTAGGGTAATCTTTGGGGATACATGTGATCCTTCCAAAATCAAAGAAGGTTGGGATATTCCTTTTTCCAAAACCTTTAAGAAGATCATCCAGAAGATCAAGAAACTTTCCTTCCAGGTGCCTGAGTTAGCTCAAACCTCTAACATCAAGGAAGGTTTGCAAGTTGTCAGTCTCAACTCGAGGAAAGGGAGCTCAAGCAGTGTAGCATGTGTAGCCGGGATAGTGCAACATCACCGGTGTCCAGCCTTATACAATTGCAGCTTCCACACTGACTTCTCCACTTAGTTCTTCTTCTTCTAGTAGAACTCTTGTATTATGGATAAGGGCATCAAATCCTTACCCCACTCACTTTACTTGATTTCTACTTTGTACCTCCAAATATCGAAATTGAAGAATAAAGCTAGTTTGAATTACATGTATGTCCGATGGGTTGTCTACTTCTATTTAATGATAACTCTTCAAGTCAAAAAACTATAATAATTTTGATCTTCCTCTTTGATTGAGTTGGACTTCCTACTCAATATGGGTTCACCTCTTGAGATAGACTTGGAATCATCCGATTTTGAGGGTCCCATAGGAGAAGTGGTGAGCATGTGCGTAGAACCTTCCATTACCTACCACAAAGAGATCAGTCAACCTCCATAGTGGCAAGGTTCTACCTCCTAGGCAGCACCTCAAGATGAGGAAACAAGTCATTGGTATAGAGGATTGAAGCCCCTCCACAGGATGCTCCACCCTTGGATATGCTTGTGGAGGATCAGCCCAAGGTGGACTACAATGTCCTTTCTCATCTAAGAAAGTTCCATCTAAGCTAAGCATATACGATGCCCTTATCTTATCCAAAGAGATGAGGGAATCATTAATCAAGGCTCTCCTTGATCTCGAGATATATTTAGCTCAGCTAACCACTATAGGTGAGGAGGCACATTACACAAAAGAAGCTCAGGGGATTACCTTCATAGTTGAAGACCTTCTTCTATGGGACTTGGAGCACAATCCCTCTACATCACGGACATGGATATTGGACTTGTAGAGTTCTCATTGATCCAGTGCATCGGTGAACATTATGAGTCTAAAGACCCTTGCCTATTTGAGGATCGACATCTCCACTCACAGAGGAGATCGATGATGTTGAGAGGATTCAATGAACAAGGTGAGTGGGCTTTAGGTTCCAGTGTTACCTTTGAGATAGGGATGGAAGACAAGCCAAGTTTTACATCATTGATTCAAATACTTTGTTCACTCTGCTTTCGTAGGCCTTGGATACATCAAGATAAGATATTCCATCCTCCTCCATTGCATCAAGTTCAAAAGATGGGATTGAATACCATGTCAATGGAGATGAAAAGCCATTTTAGTTAGAGAGGTTGAGATTTATGAGGATGACCTACTATCTTCCTCAAAACACCCTTTCTCTGAACTTGGACAAAATTCAAAAAAATCAAAAAAAGAAAATGAAAAAGAAAAGAAAAAGAAGAAAAGAAAAAATAAAATCCAAGTGAACAAGAAAGGGGAATTGAAGAAATAGATCATATTACATTCCACCCAGTTCATTCCATCATATGGACATGTGGGTAGGATGGGTCAACCTCACACCAGAGAGGTAGAAAGCGGATCAGGTGGAAGACCCCTGGTTGGCCATCAGAGGTTGTGTTAGTTCATAGAGTACTACTATTCACAGACTTGGAATCCTTGAGGATGAGTCTAATGTGATTAGTATACCAGCCAACCCCTCTTGGTTCCATTGGAGGTGACTTTGATCCAAAGCGAGCCTCCGGATAAAGCAAAGTATTCAAATGGGTTTATGTGAAACTATTAGGCAACTGGGAACCTTAGCTCTAACCTCACTTACATCTCAAAAGTTGAAGGTTTAGTAGTTAAAGAAGTCCCTAAGTCTTCCGGTGACATGAAGTGAAGAGATTCTTTTGGGATCATCATCCTCAAGTCAAAGTTGATGTAGAACTTGAGGAGGATACATTTAAAGAATTAATGGAATTACCATTTGACTTTTACTCACCTTGTGTTCATAATCTTATAGAAAGGTTTAGTTCCTCATACATGGTCCAAGCATAGTCAGTACTTTGAAAGCTATGGAATAATATAGGGGAAATCAAGAGCAGACTAGATTGCATAGTGGGTCCCTGATGATGATGATACTTAGTTGTTACCAATCATTTGGAGTCTGATAGGTTCTTTTCACACACCAACTCTTATGAGAATGTGTGTTTAGAAACCTCAGATGATCCAAATGATCTCCAAATCAAAGAGGCACTGCCAAAATTTGAAGAGGAGATTCATTCAACAATAAATAAGCTTAAAGAAATCAACCTCGGGATAGAAGAAAATCCATGCGACATACATCAGTTCATTGCTGAATGAAGAAGAAACCAATGACTTAGTTAGGCTATTGATTGAGTTTAAAGACTTTGCATGGAGTTATGAAGAGATGCCGGATTATCTCTCCAACACTAGCAATAGATCTATACTATTAAGCAAGCTCCTAGATGCATGCGTTAGAAATTGAACAACAGGTCATTTAAAGTCAAATTGATCGATGTTGGTTTCATCGGGGAAGAAAATATCCTACTTGGTTAGCTGTCATCAGTTAAGAAGAAGAATGGCCAAATTGCATATGCAATTTTAGGGACTTAAACAAGGCATGTCCTAAGGATGAGTTTCTCTTCCTATACGAATTAATGGTGGACATCACTCATCTCATGTGTTCTCTTTCATGGATGGGTTCTATAACCAAATCAAGATGTCTCAAGATGAAAGAAACACTACTTTTCAAACCCGATCAAATCTTTTTTGTAGGGTCATGCCTTTGCCTTAAAATGTGTTACATACCAATGGGCCATGACTTGATCTTCAATGAACTCATCCATCATCGGTTGAGTGCTATGTTGATGATCTAGTAGAGTAGAGAAAAGGAAGACCATCTCTTTGACTTGAGAGTTTTCAAATGGTTAAGATAATATAACCTCAAAATGAATCCCAAGTGTGCATTGAGTAGCTTGAAATTCCTTGGGTTTATGTTTGACACAGAATAGAAATAGATCCTAAAAGATCAAAGCTATCTTAGAAATGCCACCTCCTAAGAGTTAACTCAACTTAGATCCTTTCAAGGATGGCATGTATCTAAGATGCTTTATCTATCGAGGAGATGCAAGCCATTTTTAGCACTTGTCAAAAGGATGCCAAGTTCAAGTGGGATGATAAGTGTATGCCTTTGAAGACATCAAGCAGGATTTGGTGAAGCTGCCAGTTCTAGTAGCCCTATCCCGGCAGGCCACTCATCCTCTACACTGCATTGGATGACTCTCTCGGTGCCTTGTTGGCCAATGATGAAGGAAGGAGAATGCTCTCTACTACCTCGATCATCCATTCTGATGAGAACTATCCACCTATTGAGAAACATTGCCTAGCTTTGATCTTTTTCTCAAAGCTACTGTTACATGCTTTCTCATAAGGTGAACTTGATCTCGAACCAATCCACTATGTACCTCGACACAATGCTATCGATGTTTGGCATGATGGTCCATGATTCTCTCATAGTTTGATATCACATTTGTACCCTCCCTGCGGTAAAGGAACAAGCACTTGATTTCTTAGAACACCACACTTATTGATTCTCGCTTAGTGAGATCTCCAATGAACAAATCATGAACTTAGGGAGGTAACCCGATGGGAGATGTATTTTGATGGTGCCTTCTTTTCATAAAGGGAAGCACCATCTATTCTCCCGAAAGCGGGGGTAGAATAGTTCTCTAACTCCAACCATGATGTGATGAGATTCTCATACTATCTTTCCAACCACCAATAATGAAGTTGAGTATGAGGCTTTGATTGATTGCTAGAGTTAGCCATCACTATGTGTCAAGAGCATCAACATCTTTGGGGATTCTCGGTTGGTCATCAATCGATTGTGGTCCTACAAGGTTCTCAAACCCAAGCTGTCATTACGAGTATACCATGAAGTTGTTGGCCCAAATTCAAGTCACCATCTACAAGGTTCCAGTAGAAATGGTAGTAGATGCTTTGGCCAAACTTGCCAAAGAATTGGCATGTCGGAAGATGAGTCCATTTCAATAAGGGTCCAAAATAGACAAGTCCTATCCCTTGATGTTGAACTCATCGAGAGACTTTCTCTTGAAGGGGAGGTTGTCATTGCAAAATGGACAAGAGGAGATTGGAGGCAACCATTCATAGATTATTTGAATACAAACTACCTCAAGAAAAGTCACAAGCCCATCGGTGAAAGAGCTCTCTCATGCTCGTTGATGGCACCTGTATTGATCCTTTGACCAAATGTGGTTACACTATTTAGACAAACATGAAGCCCGTGGCATTATGGCGGTACATTTAGTCTATACAGCATCAATCCAATAAGATGAAGATGAAGATCAAAGACTAGGATACTAGCCTTGATGATTACGGCATGGATGTAGCTAGGAGATATGTCGGTCTATGTGTGGTCCTCCACCAACCACCCAACATTCTACACCCTACATTGGCCTCATGGCCATTTGAGTGTTGGGGATGCGCATTGTCGTCATCGATCCTCCTTCTTCCAGGGCATCGTTCATTAGCTTCCACCCTACTTTTCCAAGTGGGCGAGCCATCCCACTCAGGTCACAACTCAACATGTGCTTCAATTTTTGAACCATATCTATATAGGTTGGTGCCTCAACAATTATATCGATAATGGTGCATTCAAAAGCATAAAGATCAAGCTTGCCAAAGATGGTATAGATTGGAGATACTCCACCATCTACTACCGAGCAAATGGCTTTAGAAGCATTCAACAAAACTCTCATCCATATATAAAGAAGACTCTTGATGACAACAAATGATAGTGGAAGCAGGTTGGTTGAAGCCTTGTGGGCCTACCACCATCTAGAACTCCAACTCAATACCCCATTTTTCTTAGTGTATGGGTCCAAGTTATTCTACCTTTAGAAGTTCAACTCATCACTAAGGATAGCATTGGGTAGCAAGATCACTACAAGTAGAATGCAAAGTTAGTTAGAAGAGCTCAAGGTTTGGAGGAGAGTGCTGCAGCAGAACCTCAGTTGTACTGAGGCCAAAATGATTCAAGCTCACAACAAGCTGGTCCACCCTAGGTCTTTCCAAGTAGGAGAACTTGTGTTAGTCTAAGGAGACCAATGCCCATCGAAGATGGGAGGCAAGTTTGAACCCACTTGGGAAGGCCCCTATGTCATAGAGAAGGCCTACCAAGGAGGATCTTATCAGGTTATTGATTGTAAAGGAGAACACCCGATGCTTCCAATTAATGGGCGCTATCTAAAGAAATATTACCCATGAAATAAATCATGTTTGAAAATAATTATTAATAAAAAGAACAAAATTGGATTCCATTCATTAAATCTTCTCTTCTTCTTGAAATTGTTTGTTTATCTTGAATCCATGTGACATGTTTAGGGTAGGTGTAAGAGTCCCCTGGCATCCTATCCCTCTTTTTACAACACAAACACAATCTCCATGCTATTAGAATAGGTGTAAGAGAGAGGCATCCTATATTAGCACAATTAGAAGGTGTGAGAGAACCAAGCGGCATCCTTTCTTAGTGGGAATTCCTTGCCCATGGCACCATTTCATCAAATCCCCATGTTTAAGATAGGTGTAAGAGTCCCCTAGAGGCATCATATTCCTTTTAACACATGCACAACAACAAACACAAATCTTTTATCTCGAGCCATTTTGATGTGGGAGCAAGCCCCAAGTGGCACTCACATATTAGAAGCTGTAGGTTGGGTCTATATGCTACCTTGCTAGTATGTTATACCAGTGGTCACTTGTTTGGAAGATGTGAGTCCCTGTGCTTTCTTCCTAACTTGATCATTACAATCCAACGAGCACATTCTTAGTTTGGTAGTCTTCACTGCCTATCCAGT
Organism: Cymbidium sinense; assembly: GCA_021442155.1. Classification (NCBI taxonomy): domain Eukaryota; kingdom Viridiplantae; phylum Streptophyta; class Magnoliopsida; order Asparagales; family Orchidaceae; genus Cymbidium; species Cymbidium sinense. The sequence continues at coordinate 77,438,426 of CM038226.1, forward strand.
AAGCTATCTCATGTTGATTTTTTAAGGAGATGTGAGTCCCCGTGCTCTCTTCTTGAACTAATCATCATGATCTAACTAGGTCGAGTATATTTGAGGTTCAGGATAAGTCCCTTAGAGGCTCCTTTCCTCTTGACTATGTTTGAGTCAATATAAGTCCCTTAGTGGCATTCACTCAGTAGTCGTCTTAGGTCAGATGGCACCTATCGGACCGAAGACAGACCATCCCAACAATCAATTCTACTATAAGAGGATGTGAGTCCCTGAGCTTTCTTCCTAGGTTGATTAATTCAAATTGATGGGCACCTTAGGTTGGTTGATGTTTGTTATGCCGACAATGACTCACCCGGTGGATACACCACTCTTGGCAGATGTGAGTCCCTGTGCTTTCTCCTTGAGTTAGCCACTGAATACCTCTTTAATATATGACTAGTCATGTCATCTTCTCTAGGGTTTTGGATTAAGCCCTTAGCAGCCCCATCCCCTACAAGCACTCTATTTGGATCACATCCTTTGTGACCCCATTTTAGACACTACCCGGGTTACTTTTGGATTGGGCAGTCACCCTTTCCTAGTAGCCACCCCTGTGATTGGATAATTTGTTCAGCGGATGCAGATTCTCCCTTGGTTTAGTAAATCTAAGATAGGTCTAGGCTGATATAAGTTCCTTCTAAGTTGATCCCTCACAAACTAACAGGGTCCACGATAAACAAACTAAATAAACAAACAAGTATTCTCTTGTGGATTAGGAATTCAAGCCCCCAAAGGCCCTCTTCCCAAGAAGGCATCATATCTTTAGGGCAGTGTTAGCAGAACTCCCTATAGGAATTTTTTTACTACTTGAGTTGAGATAAGTCCCTTGACACTCACTCTCAGTACCTTAGGTGAGTTCAATCTATTTTTCCATAAGCGGGTTACCCGACAATCATTCCGCTTTGATGCGGATGATGCATTCTTTCTAGCATGATTATCCAAACCGATGGGCACCTAGGTCGGGTTTGATTTGTTGCCCAAAACAATCACGGTCTTTTAGTGGAAGATGTGAGTCCCGAGCTTTCTTCCCTTTTGATCATTGTAAATCAAAGGCACTCCTTTGGTTGGATAGTTCTCCCATCGCGAGAACTACTCCCTTTGGTTCAATAAATCTGAGATAGTTCTAGGCTGATATAAGCTCCTTCTCGGTGTGATCCATCACCAAATGGAATCCATCAAAAAATCTAAAAAAAAATTAATTTTGACTATCTTTGAGTTGATTTAAGTCCCCCAGCGGCATTCACTCAATAGTTAGCTCTAGGTTGGGTTCAATCTATTGCCTTGCCAATAGATTACCCAACAACTGGTCCTACTTTGGAGGATGTAAGTCTACTTCACTTTCTTCCTAATATTGCTGCAAAGGCATCCCTTTGGTTGGCTAGTCCTACGTGTTTAGTATATTATGGATTGGTAAATGGGTTAGTTGCCTCCTGGCTCCTACCAGCATCCATCATAAACCAAGCCCATCTCAAAATCCCAAATCTAAAAATTGAAACAAATTCAACCCTCTTCCCAGTGGAAATTTCTCCCAGTGAGACTCAAATCAAATCAAACCTCTCATCCCTGTGGATGACTTGAACTACTTCCCTAGTGGAAGGTTCACATCCCTAGTGGATTCTCCTTCCCTCTCTTATGTCCTTGACATAAGTAGAGCCACATTGCACTAAGCTGGATTCTTTCTACACCTTGGGTTAGGGAGATCATCTTGTTGTGATGATTCATTATTGATCATTGATACACCACATGATGTTCCTTGTAGTCACCACACCTTCTCTTTGTTGACCTCATTTTTGAATGAGCTCTCAACCCCTCCATCTTAGACATAGGTTTCTCTTAGACTTTAAGAGTTTCTTAGTCTTAAGACACATCTAGTGATTAGGTGGACACTCTAGCCCAGAGACTTAGAAGAGCTAGCCATAGGAATAGGTCAAGCCTTAAGGGTGTTAGGAAAATTGGCATACCCTTAGCTTGAACCACTCCTCACCTTCCTTCCTTCAAGTCAAACTCCAAATCAATCTTATTTGATTTTCTCCAAACTCAAATCAATGCCACATGATTGAAATCCATGATTAAAATTCATTATTGAAATCCATGATTGAATTCAATGAAATTCAAATTCCAAATTTCTAAGTCCTTAATCTCTCTTAAGGACTTAGCCTAAATCATGATCAAAACAAATTCAAACTCATGAGATTTTTTTTCATAATTCATTTATATTTCATTTATATTATATATATATATATAATATATAAATATATAAATCAATCAAACTAAATTCAAAATTCAAATTCAAAACTCCAAATTTTCTAAGTCCTTAATTTCCTCTCTTAAGGACTTAGCCAAAATCAAATCAATTCAAATCATGAATTTTCTCATAACTCATTTATATTCTCATTTATATTCATATATAAATGAAATATAAATTCAAATCAATCAAACCACATTCAAAAATTCAAATTCAAAAATTCCAAATCTTTTCTAAGTTTCTTAATTTCCCCTTAAAGACTTAGCCTAGATCATGATCAAATCACTTCAAATTCATCAAATTTTCTCATTATCCATTTATATTCTCATTTATATTCACATATATAAATGAAATATAAATTCAAACAATCAAACCAATTCCAAAAATCAAACTCTAATCCACTCAAAATTCAACCTAAGCCTTTCAAGTCAAAATCTTGAACTTAGCCAAATCAATTTCAAATCAACCCAAACTCTTGATTTTTCTTCATGATTCAATCAATCCTACAATCATGAATCCAAATATAAATACAAACTTCAATCACTAAATCAAAACTCAATTCAAAAATCAAACCAAATCCATTCATGTTCTTCCTTTGAATGAAATTGTCAAATGAATCAAACCCATTTGACTTCAAACCACTTGCAAATGGATTTATATTTCAATCATAAGTCCATATACAAGTTCAATCAAACTCAAATCAAGCTTTGACCAAGCCATTTGACCCACTTAGGCTCACTTGACCCAAAGTGACCTAAAGTACCCTATGAGCCAAATTCTAATCCTAACCAATTTGGATTGAATTAAACTTCACCTATGCTCTCTCATCATGATCAACAATCATCATGATATGATCAATCACCCAAATTGGGTCAAACCAAGTCAAACCTAAGGGTACCAAGTCAACACTAGCCAAAATGAAACCTAACATAGCCAAAATCCACTATAGGCCAAATTGATTGAAACCAATGATCTAAGTTCATTCATGAACTATGTTTGAACTTTCCAAGTCAACATTTGAGCCTAACCTAGCCCAATTCTTGAACCCAAGTTGACCCAACTTGACCTAAAAAAGTCAAAATATGTCAAAACTTGATCTAAGCCAAATTGATTGAAACCAATGGGTCAAGTTCATTCCAAATCACTTGTTGAACTTGACCACCCTCACTACCAACCCAACCCAATTGACCTTGAACCCAACTTGACCTAAAGGGTCATGTTGAGCCAAATTCAAACTTAAGCAAAATTGATTAGAAACGAAGATACCAATCCATTTCATATGACTAACCAAACCTTAACCTACCCATGACCTAGCTCAAATAGGTCAAATGGGTTAAATTGGTCAACTTGACCCATTTGACCTAAATGAAGTCACATGAACCAAATTCAAACCTAAACCAAATTGAATCGAACCAAAGCTGCCAAAACATTTCAAATGGTCATATAAACTTGACCCAACCTTGGTTTGATGCAATTTGACCAATTGGTCAACTTGACCCAAGTTGACCCATTTTGACCTAAATGGGTCAACATGAGCCAAACCATACCAAATGAACTCCAAATCCAATGAAACTTGGCCAAACCTATTTTCTCAACATACCCAACATATCCAAATTCAAAAATTAGCCAAATGACCATTCTACCCCTAGGCCATAGAACAAATATTTGGTCAAATCCATGGGGAATTTGGTCAATTCCTCTTCATACCTACTTGATACTTTCCTAATAGGTCAAGTAAACCCTATGGAGGGTGGTGCACCCAACCCAATAGGTTTGGGTCAGCCCAACTTGACCCAAGGCCAAAACCGAGTGGCTCAAATTGGCCACATGGGAACCATACATCCACTTAATTTGAGCACATGGGGAGTTATCATTCCACTCCCTAGCCCAAACTGACCATGTGCAAGCCTCTAATAGATCAAACAACCCACTACCTAAGCTCAATTGGATCAAAATGGCAAGTGAAGCTTCGGTCATCCGATTGCCTAAGGGGGCAATATACTCCCCCTAATTCACTTCAATTCCAACATATCCTAATTCGATTGAGTAAGGGAGAGTCATAAGAGCCATTGGCAAGAGTTCCTAAGCTTCCTATAAGGAGATTGAATTGGCCATTCTCGGTTTCCCTTAAGCAAAAATAGGGGAGCTCCAAGGATTTTCCAACTTTCTCCATACACCAAACCAAGTCAATTTACTTTGCACACTCTACCAGAGGGTCAAGTCGAGCTTGTCCAAGCCCTTTCCCAAGCTTCAGAGGCAGAGGAGGATTCACCTAGATCAAAACTGAGCTCACTAGGAGGAGGATTTGATCCATAGGGCTATCCACTCAACCTCAAGAGCTAAAACTTTCACCAAAGCTTCATCTCACTGACTAAGCTCCTCCGGGAATTGATCACCTTCGGTGGTATGACATTTTTCGATCACTAAACTCAATATGGTGTGGAGCTTTATGAAAAAAATTTTAATGGCATGGAATTTCAACCGTTAGATGTGCTTGCCATTAGGGTTAGATGGTGTGTGCAAAATTTCATCCCAATCAGAGCTCGATCGATCTCGGATCTTCCCTTTGAAAGTGGGTCCCCTATTGTTCCTCGTGGAAGAATAGATCTCCATCCATCTGCATTTTGGATGGACGATTCACATTTTATAATCTATTTATCCTTTTAAATGTGATTAAATCAACCGCTTGTTCGAATATAGAGGAAAAATGCATAGCGGCGCCACCATGTGGCGCTATGATGTGACATTTAAGTAGCCAATCAGAGGATGACAAGTGTAAAGCATGGTTGAGTCAATGCTTGTGTGGCGCACTGTATGATTAGGGAAGTAATTAAGTTTTAAATAATTCTAATTAATCCTCTAAACTTCTAAAATTTATATCTCTCTAAAGAAAAATTAAACAAATATGAGGTAAATTCCCACTGAAAGATAATTCAATCTAGAATATTCTAAAATTAGTTTTAATAGATTTTGAATATTGTCTTTCTTTGATTTTGGGTTTTATTGGAAATATTAATTTGCAAATTACTCTCTAATTAATCACTGATTAATCTCAAACTTTTTGAGCGTATTTTGGGGGATGACTTCTACCTCCCCTAATTTTTTTGAGATTTATTGGTAGCTTAATTAGGAAAATTACTTATTCATTTCCTAATTAACCCTTTATGTAATTAAGGATAATTAAGGGTTTATTAGTGGTTTAATCCTTTTTTTAAAGTTGAGTAAGGTATGTTTCAATGAATAGGAGGTTTAGAAAATAATTTTGGGATATTTCCCCTAATCTATTCCTTAAACCCCCTTTTCTTTCTTAATCATCTCTTAATTAAGAGCTAATTCACTAATTACCCTCTTAATTAATTTTTTAAAATTATAAAACTTTCTAGAACTTAATTAATCTACTTTGAATAGATTCTTAGGTGTTTAAGAGCCTAAGTTCAATTAAGGAAATCAAAACTCAACTCATATGTGTGAGGGGTGTTTTGAAATTACTTAAGTTAAACCCCTTAGCTTAATTAATCATTAATCATGAGCCAAATTGCATTAGGCCCCTTTCTTCCTAGGTGCATTGCAAATTTAAATTCCTTGTGAGGTTTTATGTCATCTCATTGGCTCATAATTATTTGGTTAACTATGCTAAGGTGGTGTAGGTAAGGGATAATTAACATGTTTAATTCATACCTTAACCTAATCAAAATCTAAAATGAATCTAATCATCTAAAAATTGAACAAAAATATTAAACACATGTGTAAATGGGTTAGGAATAGCAAACTTAATTCACATTTTCAAAATTAAATCAAATCCAAAATCAAACAAAAAATCATACTAAATAAACTTTGATTTACTTTAAGCTTTCTTATTTCATAAGATTGTCTTTAGGATTTAATTAAAGTGAATGTGTTTACATGCTTTCATTGCTTTATCTCTTCCCCAATATGGTAAATATGTATGTCATATGGTTTCATGCAGCCATGCTTTTCAAAAATCAAATTTAAAATGAAAATGTTTCCTTTATGTCAAATTATGTGTTAAAGTAAGAATATGAGTGGCTATTATCACTATTAAATTCAAATTATTTTCAAAACATATGAATCAATTATCAAAACTAAAAGTGTGTTACTTATATCTTATTTATAAGTTTGCATGTGAGTAAAATATAAGGATGTGCTTAGTGTAGGTTTTCCCTCTCTTCTCTTTTAGTATAATTTTGAATAGGATTTGGCAATGTGTATGGTTCATTGGAAAAGAACCTAACACTTGCCTAATTCTATATCCTATTCATTCCTATACTATCACTTAAGAATGATACCTATGTTTGCACCTGTAAATTGCATAAACAAAAATAAATCAACAAACACCAACTTTTGCATTCTTTCTTTTCCATTCATTTCTTTTGTACACATGCTTGTATTTAAGAAAAATGGTATATTAGTCTGAATGACCCCAAGGTTGCGAGACTTTAAGTACCCTAAGTAGGTCTTGTACCTTACACCTAGTTTAATAATGACGTCATACTCACTTATGCATTTCATACATTCATTTATACATGTGAAAATTGGATAAGAAACCCCTTTGCTACTTAATGGAAATCATGCATCATAAACATCTAAATTTTCTTAAGTAAATTACCAAGCATGCATCACAAAGTGTGGTAAACATTCCCATTTGTATGTATAGATATGTTAGGACTCATTCATATGCATGTTATACATGTTGGGAAAGAAGTAAAGTGATGTATGTTTTGTGAATTTAGTTCATTTTACTTAATCTTAAATTACCTTTCTTTTTAAATAGGTTTGTTTAGAGTTCATCTAAAGTTAGGATTAATTAAAATAACTAATTAAAATGTTCACTAAACAAAACTAAAATATGAATCCACTTTAGAAATTACTTTGGTTAAGGAAGGAAAGAGGAGTTCTCTTCTCTTTCCCTCTCTTTATAACTTAGTAATTAATTATAGAATTCACTTGAACCTAATCAAAGCATAAAATAAAATTAATCCAAAATAATTAAATCACTTAAATAAAACCCTCCTCTAAGTTGAACATGCTTCACACTTAGAAAATTCCAACTTAAAGTCATAACTAAGCATACCACACAAACCTCTAAAGCACACACATTAGGCTAAGTCACCACTTCTAGCTTTAGGTTAGGCAGTGCATGATTTGATGCTTGCTTTTATTTTGTGATATATATTTTAGTCTAGATGTATGTGTATAATGAATGGTAGGTGATCTTAGTCTAACCATTATCTTTGTGGGATTGTGGTTGGGCACTATAATAAATAAATATAAATACTTTAGTAGGTGCTTATACCCCTAAGCATAATCTAATAGGCCAGGTGGACTTAGTCACCCATGTGTGGGGTGATAAGTATAATATACATGCTTAGAATTTTGGTGGTTTGTTTAGCTAACCTTTATTTTGCAAGTGTTAGCTAGATTTACTTTTCCTTTTCATGTAATTTTTGTAATTAGGATTTTGGAATGATTATTATGGGGGTTAGGATGATCATTGGTCATAAGATCTCACCTTATGCACCATGTGAAGCCTTTGGAGCATCCACCTTCCAACTATCCAAAAGAACAAACCAAGGAAGAAAGAAGAAAAGAAGAAGAAAGAAAAAAAGAAGAATGAAGGAATGAAGTTTGAAGACCCCATAATAATGAGTTCCTTGCTTAATTGTATTTAATTCATTTATAATCCGGGTTGTATAAAGGAAGAGCTTGACTACCCAATTTGTTTTCAGGTTTGTATGGTGGTACTCGACCACATTGTCCTCTTATTCTTTTGTGATTAGCTTTCTAAATTGATTGATGATTTATTTAGCTTATGCATTAAGTGGCATCCTTTTTCCTGGCTTCTTCCTTGCTTTATGTATGGCCTGAAAGTGGATTAGTCTCCTAAAAAAAAATCTTCTACCAAATTTAATAATTCAAAACTAAAAATAAAGAACTCATAACCTCACCTAAAGCTTAGGCTAAAATCAAGATAAAAGAATTAGTAACCCCTTAGCTGGATGAGTACTTCTTTATAACATTATGCACAAATACATATCATTTTCACTCTTGATTAGAGGGCTTCCACCTTTTCCGAGAAAACCTTGACCTTGAGAGAGCCATGGTGAAAACACACCTCCCTTCTCGATAATTTTGGCCAATAATCTCATTTCTCATGCATTTATCATATGAATCCTATTAGCTTGAGTCAAAATGATTGTTCAAAAATAAAAATAAAATGAAATTTGAATTGCATTAGATTTAGGTCATTCGAAGCATACCCTTACCTAATATAGTCTCTTTAGGGAGTGAGTTTAAGAACTTAGTCTCTTTCTAAATAAATAACAGTCTAACTATCTTGCATAAAGCATATGACTTGTCTACATGAATTTAAAATCATTGGAAGAGTTAGTTGGCGGTCACCCCCAAGCAGTTGTAAGTCCAAGCAGTCGTGTGATTTGTCCTCTCTTGTGGAGGCAATCCAAATACCCACTTTCGCCTTAGATTTAAGTTATGCTTTCGGCCCTCGCCAAAGCTCCCTAAATTTAGGTTCTGAGGTTGTTTCTCCCCTTTGTGGGCCGCAAGCATAAATCCTCACCTCTTAGGCATTTTTATAATCTTGTGTCATGAAATTATAAGCCTTAAATTTCTAACGAAAAATTCAACTCAAACAAATTAAATCAATTTCAAAATTGTAAAGCCCAACCATAGGATAGTTTGAGATGATCACTAGGTTTCCTAGTATCGTGGGCATCTCCTACTTATCTTCCTTTGGCTTCGATAATAACTCCCTCTCTTTGATCAATCTCATTTAATCTTCTAAAATAAATTAATCAATTGATAGTCCTACCTATCAAAAACTTTTGGACGCAATGATCATTTACCTTAATCAAGAGTATTTCTAAGGGATCTCATTTCTTAGGATGTAATTAACTATGGGGGCTTTCCCCTGTAGGGAACTTAATGAACCCAGTTTAAAATAAACCTTACTTTACTTTTCCATGTAAAGTAAAGGAAGAATCTCTAGTATATATGCAAACCCATTGTCCTTAAGAGTCCTTATTCGGGTGATTAGGTCCATTATAGGGTGGTGACTTCTATCTCTCGAGATAGTACACCTCTCTTTAATGTCATACACGATCACCTTAATAAGAACATCTGTGGATCTACATACATCCCAAAAAGGTGTATTTTATATATTTTTATTTTCATTTATCCTCTTTTCCAAAAAGGGGATAGATGAAGGCAGGAATGTATAAAATATTTCACCACAGAGGTCTAGGAATAGCAGGAGCTAACTCTACCAGTATATGGGTGCGGAGGTCCCCTATGAAGCTCTATGAAGGTCCCTAAAGATGGAGATGATCCTGGAAAGAAGACCCCCATGGATATAAACTTGTAGTTCTAGATCGGGCTATATAATGGTAGAGCTCGACTGCCCATTTTATCTTTATTTCGGGGTGTACAACTGTACCCAGCTGCATTGGCTTGTTCTTTAATTTAAGTTAGCTTAATTTATTTTGTGTGCACAATATAATTAACTTTCTTTTCTAGGTTTATTTCTATGCTATGCTTTTATGTTGAATGCCCTGGCGATTAGGCTCTTAGGAAAATTAACTTTTCTACTCAACTTAAATCTAAACAACTTAAATAATAAATAAATAAACTCAAAACTTCATATTAAGCCCTAGAAATAAACTCAACTAGAGGACACCGTTTTCCTATTGTATCCTGAGCGATGAGAGATGGACACCGTCCGCCTTCTGTCGCTCAATTCGAGCTCACCTAAGCTCAGATTGAGTCAGGATTTAACCCACACCTTCATGAAGTAGATCCGAAGGGATCTACTAGTTGTATTTGTGTGACATGCAACTTTTCTTCAAAAAGAACCAAATAATTTTCACTAAGAGGTTGGTTTCATGGAATTACCTCACCATAGCTCAAGATCAACGGCAAAATCGATTTAAGAAGCTTCATCTAGTGGAGACAAAGCCCTGCTAGTCGGCACGCACGAGGATTCCTTTTCATTCACTCGAAAGGCTATGAAATAACTATTTAGAGGTGGATGTTAATCGAAGTCATACCTCTGGTGGTCGGGGAGCTCGAGAGGAAATTCATTCTTGCTCAATGGAGTGTGGGGAAGGTGTGGGTGAAGTTAATTTGAGTTTGGTGGAGGTTTGAGGGAGTTGGGTCAGAAACGAGATTGCTTGTTTTGATTTGGAGTTTTTCGGCAATGGAGAAGCTTGGGGTGCTTGAAGGGAGCTCTGGGGATTTCAAAATGGTCTTTAGGAGCTCTCTGAGAGTGAATGTGATGATTTTGTATTGAAATGAGGGGGATATATCCTCCTCCTCCCTGCTAGATCCGGATTGGAGCCCCAATTTCATCAGCGCCATCCCAGCCAGAGTGGTCGGTGTCACCTTCATGTAGTTCGACTTGGTTGGTGGCTCAAGGTGGAAGCCCTCTTCCTTAAATCTATTGGGTTCAGCTAGTGAGGGGAGGTGAGTTAACTCACCTCCCCTTGGTCCATGGCTGACCTAGCCCACTTGGGTTGGGCTAGGTGAGTAGGTCAGGTCCTCATTTGGGTGTTTTCTGACTGCTAAGGGGAAAAAGGGAGGGTTGACTTGCCAATTTGGGTTAAATCCCATGTGAGAAGGAAAATCCAATGGGCAATGGCTTTGGATGGGACCCAACTTGGGTTGAGCTGGTTTGGGGCTGACCCAAAGTCAGTTTAGGATGGGTTGGATTGGGCCCCATTGGTTTTGGGCTAGATTTAAGTGGGTTTGGGTCAATTTGACACTTATAGGTCAAATTGGGGGTTGGGTTAGGTTGACTAATTTGTCAAATTAGGTCAAACCAAGACTTGGGTCAAGTTCAAATGATAATTTGAAGTATTTTGGTTTAATTGGTTTGAGTCAACTTGGCTTAGGTGTAATTTTGGCTCATTTGGATTCATGTAGGTCAAATGAGTCAAGTTGACCAATTTGACCAAATTGGTCAAATTGGCTTTAGTTATGGATTGATTCATGTTCAATTGGTTAATTGAAGATGATTGTAGGATTTAGTTTAAATTAATTTGGATTTGATTTGGATTTAGTCCAATTTGACCCTTTAGGTCAATTTGGGCTAAATGATTTAGGTTGACCAATTGGTCAAATTGAGTTCAATTATGACTTTGGTCAAGTACAATAATCAATTTGAGATGAACTTGAATCATTGGTTGCAATCAATTTTAGTTAGATCATGATTTGACCTAATTTAATCTTTTAGGTCAAATTAGGTCAACTTGGGTCAAGGGGTCAATTGGATTAGGTTTGGCTTAATTGATGGTCAAGTCATATTCAATCATTGATCATAAGTTAGTGTGAATCAATGGTTTCAATTAATTTGGCTTGGATTAAGATTTGGCTAGTTTGGTGTGCGGTTAAGAGTGTTGACTTGGTCAAATGACCAAGTTGACTTGGTTTGACCCAATTGATGATAATTGATCAACCTAGGGTGATCAACAATCATCATAGGAGGTTTCGATATGCTTGATTCAATCCAATCTGGGTTAGATTAGTATTTAGTTCAAATAAGTCCTTTAAGTCACTTTGGGTCAAGTGAGCCTATTGGGTTTAGTTGAGCCAATTTTGGGTTGATTTAAATTTAGTTGAGTTTATATACGAATTTAGGATCAGTATGTAGATTTGATTGTAATTGATTTAGGTTCAAATGGGTTTTGGTTCATTTTGATATTTTAAGTCAAATGGGCTAGGTTAAGTTTGGTTGAGTTGATTTGATGTTGGCTTGATGATTGTAGATTTGATTTATATTTGGGGTGATGATTGAAGGAATAATTTATTCATGAAAAAATTAATTGATTTTGGTTTGGATTGAGTGGATTTTTGTCTAAGTCCATGGGATTGAAATTGTATGGCTTAGGTTTGGATTTGATTTGATTTGGCTTTTGATTTAGGACATATGAAGTTGAGTTTGATTGTATATTTGGCAAGATGATTGAAGGGTTGAATTAATCTTTGAGAAAATCAATTTAATTTGAATTAGTTTGGATTTGATTAAGGCTAAGTCCATAGAATAAAATCATAAGGTTTATGAAGGGTTGATTTGGTTTGATACTTGGTTTTGAATTGGTTATAGGTTTTAATCATTTGATTTGAATTTGGATTTGGATTTGAATGAATTGAATTTGGGGTTTGGTTTAGGTCAAAGAGGTAGGCATAGATTGGGTTTAGGCCAAAGGGTAAGTTTGTCTCCTCAACTCTTAAGGCATAGCCTAATCCTATGATTAACCTTTCTAAGTTTCTATGCTTAGGTTAAGTGTTCACCTAATTGCTAGAAATTTCTTATGACTAAGGAAGTCTTAGTATTTAGAAGACTTCTAAATCTAAGAAGAGGAGATTGAATCCTCACTCCAAAAGTGAGGTCAATAGTTAGGAGCATATCATACCCTACATAATCCTAGGGATTAGAGTGAGTCTAGATTATTAAATTTTTTTCTAAAATACAATAGCCTAGCCATCTTACATACATGAGACTCGACATCATGAATTTAAAATTCACTTAGGTAGTGTTAGCTGATAACCCTTCCAAGAGGGTTATAAGTCTAGAAGAGTCAGAGATAGGTTTCCTTCCTCAAGTAAGATAAAGAGCCAATAATTCTCAAAAGTGAAACTAGATCAAGCATCTAACTTGTGTCAGCAGCAATTATAGATTTAAGTTCTGAAGTATCCTTCTCAAAGTAAGTTTTCAATCCTAAGCATTTTTACAATCTTGTGATGTTAGAATATAAGTTCTAGATTTCTAATAAAATTTTAACTCAAAATTTAATTTAAAATTTAAAATTTAAAGCCTAATAATAGGATAGTTGAAATGTCTTTAGCATCCTAGTATCAATAGACATTTCATACTTAATCTTAATTGGCTTTCAAAAATAACTCTTTCCACTTTGTAGTGTTCCCCATTGAATTTTTGAAATATCATTTTCTTTGGAAACCAACTTAGAAATCTATAGAAATAATAGCTTATTTATTTAATTGAGAGTATTCTTAAGAAAAGATCCTTCGTTCTTAAGATTTAATTAATTATAAGGACTTGCCTTTATAGAGAACCATGAACCTAGTTTGAAATAAATCCTATTCTACTTCTCACATAGTTCATGGGAAAACTCTCTAGTACACTAAAGACCCATTAGCCTTAGGAGTCTTTTATTAAGTGATCAAATCCATTATAGAATAACATGTTTATCTTTTGATATAATATGTTTATTCTTTAATGACGCATTTGACCATCCAAATAAAAAATTCTTAAATTTATGTGGTGTCACAACTTTTTTTCATAGAGATATATTTCATTATTAAAAGTTTTGAAGCCTCAAAAAGACCACTTTCTCTTTTTTGAAGGTGAAATGATGTTAATCACTTAACATGTGTTGGGCAATAGATTAAAGAAATCTAGCCTTTGGAGAATCAAGGTGATTCAAGATAATGGTTTAGATCTAAAGTTTATTGTTTACATAAAGATGATAGTGAGACATAAAGGTGGGTGAGTTGTGATTCATGTCAAGATCTTTGCCATAATGAGAGGTCGATGGCTGCTAAGAAGATATTAACAATGGAGGAAAATAATATTATGCCAAGATGCTACCAAAGGTGTAGGCTAGAATGGTGTTAAGAAAATGTTAGTGGTGATGACGAAAGAAGTTGTCCAATACATTGGCAAGACATTATTGTTGATATCTTATGAAATTAACTAAGTTAATTAGGAGACATTGATGGCTCATTTAGAAATATTTTATGAAGGCCAAGATAGTGATAAGGAGCCATCAACAAGAAATCTAGAAGGTGATAATAATGTCAAAATCATGTGGGCATTATAGGGAGTTAGTGTTTAAAATGGTTACTAATGAAAGAATAATTTGTTTAGGAAGCTAATAATTTAGGTATAAATACATGATTCATAGGGAAATGAGGTCAAGTATCCTTGAGAGGATTTTAAGAGCATAGGTCTTTCAAAGTCAGACTTATCCATAACCTTTAGGCTGCCTTGTATAGAATGAAATATTGTGTGAATAAGTTCAAATAGGAGGAGGCTACTAGAGTGCAACTCGAACTTGAAAATTTCTTCATTTATACTAAATATGATGAAGTTTTTTTGTTTATTATGGTAAGTCAATGATAAATGGAACCTTAGTAAGTCTGTTAGGCTATGTATTAATGTAAGACAAGAGTAAGTCAAATCATATAAAAATCATTATTTGTTATTTACATTATCATATAATATTTTTTGTTATTCATTTTATATTATGTTTTTAGCTTATCATAATTTATTTTAAATTTAAATAAATTGATTTACCTAATTTTTTGTATGTTATAATGATCAAAGTATTTTTGACAAAGGCTATATGGCCAATATTCTC
>CM038226.1:78146722-78380741 GCA_021442155.1 Cymbidium sinense
AATTAAGTGCATTAGTACCCCTATACCACTTTATAATTTAATCATATTATAATATTAATAAATATTTGAAATATGAATGACTAAAACCACACGAATTTAAATCACCAATGCACCTAGGAAAGAAAGGGTCTAATGTAATTAGCTCGTAATTAGTGATTAATTAAGTTAAAGGATTTAATTTAAGTACATTCATAACCCTTACCACATATGTTGGTTGGATTTTGATTTCCTTAAGCTACTTAGGTTATTGAATACCTAAGCACTTACCCAAGATGACTTTGTTAAGTTCAGGAATGTTTTGAAAAATTTTATCAGGTTAATTAAGTAGGTCATTAGTGGAATAGCCCTTAATTTAGTTCAGATTAAGGAAGGAAAGGGGTTTAGGGAATGGCTTAGAAAAAATTCCCAAAATCCATTCCATAAATCTCTTCTTCACTTAAGCAAAGCTTAATTGACTTAATAGAGGGATACAACCACTATTCACACATTTAATTAAGCATAATTACATTAAGAGGGTGATTAAGGATTCATTATATGATTTCCCTAATTAACTCATCATTAAATCCCAAGAAAGTTAGGGGAGGCAGAGATCATCCAACTAAATACACCAAAGAAATTTGAAATGAATTAATGAAATAATTAGGGACTAATTAGGTTATTTAGTTTCCTAAAACCTTAATTAAGGAAAATACATTGCTCAAAATCCATTAGAAACATTTTTAGATTATTCTCCTGAGAAATATCTTTAAAGTGCAATTTACTTTTATTTTTTTAATTTTCTAGAATTAGTTATGCAATTATGAAGATTAGCCATTAAGGAAAATTAATTAAATCCCTAATTAAATAACTAATCCCGTTGGTGCCATGTGGAGGCTGATGCAACGTGCACTTTCCATGTGGCATGGTGGGATTGGTCACTTAAGTTGTCACATCTTGATTTTGCATAAGTGATGGTGCTACACACTTTTTCTTCAGCTGTCCGATCAAGGATTGGATGGTTGAGATCGAGGCCGCAGTCCTTAAGGGGTGAATCAGAGGATCCTACGTGGCTTGATCATGGCCGTCCATCCAAAATACACAGATGGATGACCCATGATCCGTCCTTGAGCTCATCTATAAGAGATGGCCACCGTCCATCTTCCATGGCATGATCTGAGCTCTATTGAGCTCGATTGAGCTCAAACTCAACCCACACCATCACCATGAAATGGGATGAAGATCTAACGGCCCATTTCACTTGGGGTGAAACTTTTATTCACAAAGGACCAAAAAAAATTCAAATTATGCTTAGTTTTGATAGTACCTCGCTGGAGGCTATCATCAGAGCTCGAATCCATCGAGGTAGCTTCATCTAATGGAGATGAAGCTTTATTGAAAGTTTCAAGCCTTGAGATTGAGTAGATCATCCTATAGACCAAGTCACCCTTCAAATGCTCACGACCTTGATCAAAGTCCCCTCTCCCTTGCCTTGAGAACTTGGATATAGCTTTGAGTGAGTTGATTAGGTCCCCTCAAGGTGTTTGAAGGAGCAATTGAGTTGATTTTGTTTATTGAGTAAGTTGAAGAAATGGTGGAGCTCCCCTATTTTTGGTTTGAAGAAATTGAGAAATGGAGATTTGGAGATTGCTCTAGGAATCTTGGGGAGACATGCAAATGCTTGCTCTAGGTTCCCTAGCTTCAATCAAGTGTGAGAGTTTTGGAATCAATTGGAAATAGGGGAGTATATCTCCCCCTAGGTGAATCAGATGACCAAGCTTCCCTTCGCCTTCTTTGATCAATTAACCAGATGGGATGAGTTTGTTAGGCTATTAGGATTTGCATGTGGTTTGGTTTTGGGTGTGGAGTGGAGTAGTTAAGCTCCCATATGCTTTAATTAAGTGGAGGAGGGATCCCATGTGCTCAATTCTTAAGTGGGTGGTCAGTTTGGCCAATGGGTTGGGTTTGGCTAACCCAAACCCATTGGGTCATGTGTAGCATTCTCATTAGTGACAATTTGGTCCACTAAGAGGATGCCAAGTGTCCATGAAATGGAATTGACCAAATTCCAAATGGTTTTAATTTTGGGTTACCTACGACTAGGGGTAAATGGTCATTTGGCTTGGATTTCAATTTGAATATGTTTGGTATGATTGAAAAATGGGTTGGGCCAAGTTTCAATGAATTTGGAGTTAGTTTGATATGATTTGGCTCATGTTGACCCATTTAGGTCAACATGGGTCAACTTGGGTCAAGTTTACCAATTGGTCAAATTGAGTCAAACTAAGGGTTAGGTCAAGTTCATATGACTATTTGAAATATTTTGGCATAATTGGTTTAGTTCAATTTGATTTATATTTAGATTCGGTTCATTTGATTTTATTTAGGTCAAATGGGTCGAGTTGACCAATTTGACCCCATTTAACTTATTTGGGTTAGGTCATGGGTTAGTTTAGGAAAAATTGGGTTAAATTTATTTTGGCTCAATTTGACTATTTAGGCAAAATTTGGTTCAAGGTCAATTGGGCTACGTTGGGTCTAGTTGGCCAATTGGGGCTCTGGTCAAGTTCAACAAGTGATTTGGAATGAACTTGACCCATTAGTTTCAATCAATTTGGCTTAGATCAAGTTTTAAAATATTTTTACTTTTTAGGTCAAGTTGGGTCAACTTGGGTCAAGTGGCCAATTGGGCTAGGTTAGGCTCAAATGATGACTTGGTCAAGTTCAAACATTGATCATAAATGAGTTTTGATCAATGGTTTCAATCAATTTGGCCTATGGTGTATTTTGGCTAATTTAGGTTTAATTTTGGCTAAGTGTTGACCTGGTCAACCCTTAGGTTTGACTTAATTTGATCCAATTTGAGTGATTGATCATCTCATGATGATTGTTTCTCATAATGTGAGTCTTAGTTGGGCTTAGTTCAATCCAATTTGGGTAGGATTAGAATTTGGCTCAAAAGGGGTACTTTAGGTCACTTTGGGTCAAGTGAGCCTAAGTGGGTCAATTGACTTGATCAAGGGTTGAATCAAGTGTGGTTGAACTCACATATAAACTTATGATTGAAATATAAATCCATTTGCAAGTGATTTGGAGTCAAATGGGTTTTGATTCATTTGATAATTTCAAGTTCAAAGGGGTGAACATGAGTTTGACTTGGGTTTGGTTTTTGAATTTACTTTTGGTTTGATGATTAGATTTTCTATTTATATTTGGTTTCATGATTGAAGTATTGATTTAATCATGAATAAAAATCAAGGGTTTGGCTTGATTTGAATTTGATTTGGCTAAGTTCAAGATTTTGACTTGAAAGGCTTATGAATTTTGATTTGATTTTTGGATTTAGTTTGAATATTTGAATTTATATTTCATTTATATTTGTGAATATAAATAAGAATATAAATGGGTTATGAGAAAATTCCTTGAATTTGAATGATTTAGATTTGATTTAGGCTAAGTCCATAAGATAGAATCAAAGTGACTTAGGAAAGATTTTTTATTTGGATTTGAATTTTGAATTTGGTTTGATTGATTTTAATTTATATTTCATTTACATATGTGAATATAAATGAGAATATAAATTTGTTGTGAGAAAATTTCTTGAATTTTTATTGATTTAGATTTGATCTAAGCTAAGTCTATGAGAGGGAATCAAAGGACTTAGGAAATATTTTGGAGTTTAGAATCCAATCATGGACTTCAATCATAGGTTTCAATTATTTGGAATTGATTCATGATTTGAGAAAATCCATTGAATTGGTTCAATATTTGAGTTAGAGTTGGAGTTGACATGAGTTTAGAGTTTGACTTGGAAGAAGTAAGTGAGGATTTGGTATATGGTAGGCAAATTTTCTAACATCCCTTAGCCATAATCTATTCCTATGGCTAATTCTTCTAAGTCTCTAGGTTTAGGTTAAGTGTTCACCTAATCACTAGAAGTGTCTTAAGACTAAGGAAACTCATAGTGTCTAAGAGATGTCCTATGCCTAAGATGGAGGGGTTGAGAGCTCATTCTAAAAATGAGGTCAACATACCTCTACTTAGAAAATTTGGGTATGCTAAGAAGAGGTTGTGAGTGTGTGTTTGAAATATTTTTTGCTTGTGAAGATTTGATAGTGTGATATTTTGATTTAAAAATGGGGCTTCCTACTTAACAAATTTGTTATGTTAAGTAGAGGCCACATGTGTTTGATTTGTGCTTGAAGATGAGACTTTCACTTAACAAATTTGGTATGTTAAGTGAAAACCAAATGTGATTGTCAGATGGATTTGCTTCTCTTTGAAGATGGGAGTCTCATTTAACAAATTTGGTATGTTAAGTGAAAGCCCCAAATGTGTTGAGATATGTTTTTTTTTCATTTGAAATTGAGATTCTCAGTTATCAAATTTGGTATGTTAAGTGAAAGCTCAAGTGTCGTTGATATGAAAAATTAGATCCTTATTTAACAAATTTGGTATGATAAAATAGGGATCAATAAGAAATAAGAAGCATTGTTATAAATTTTGGTTTAGACGTAAAAACTTAGAGAATTGGGAAAGATATAAAGTGACTGTAGAGATTCTAAAAAAGCAATATATTATGCAAAAAATTGAGCTTTTAGTGATTTATACAATAGATTAGATACCAAAGAAGGTTAAAGATGTATGTATAAGTTAGCTAACCAAAGAGGCAGGAGAAGTAAAGACCTAGTTCAAGTGAGGTGTATTAAGGATGAAGATAATAAAGTGCTTTTCTTAGAAAAGGATATTGAAAATAGTGGATGAGATATTTTGATAAACTTTTCAATGAAGGATCTAAATGTACAATTGATTTTATAATACTAAACAAAAAATAGAGAATTATATTATAATTGTATTAGTAAATGAGTTAGAGAAGCTTTAAAAAAAATGAAATGTGGAAAAGTAGTAGGACCTGATGATATTCCAATAGAAGTGTGTCATACATTAAAATTATGGGAGAGAGTAATTGAGCATATGTTATAATTTGATACAAAAGTTTCTAACAATTAGTTTGGTTTCTTGCCAGGTAGATCTACTATGGATGTTATACATTTGTTAAGAGGTTTGATGGAGAAGTATAGGGAAAGTAAGGAGGATTTACCTATGATATTTATTGATTTAGAGAAAGCTTATGATAAAGTTTCAAGAGATGTTCTTTGGAGAGTTCTACAATAGAAAGGAGTTAATATTGGTTATAATGAATTCATTAAGGATATGTATACTAGCACTGTTACTTGTGTCCAAACACAAGAAGGATTGACAAAATATTTTCCCATTTCAATTGGATTACATCAAGGATCAGATTTAAGGCCTTATATTTTTGCTTTAGTTGTGGATGTTCTTATTAGGCATTTATAAGAAGATGTACCTTGGTGTATGCTTTTTGCTGATGACATTCTTCTTATTGATAAGACTAGAGAAGGAGTCCAAGAGAAACTTGAATTATGGAGGTCAACATTAGAGTCTAAAGGTTTTTGTTTAAGTAGATCTAAAACTAAATATATGGAGTGTAATTTTAGTTGTATAAGTTCTAGTGGTAGTGTTGTGACATTAGGTGAACAAGTCAAATAAGAGTGAACGATTCAGATATTTAGGCACTATTGTTCAAAATGATGGTGAAATAGCTGGAGATGTTATTAGTAGAATTCAAGTTTGATGGTTGAAGTGGAGGAATGCATCCGCCTATTGTGACGTAAAAGTTTCACTTAAACTTAAGGGAAAATTTTATAAGATGGTGGTAAGACCTGCAATGACTTATGGTGCAGAATGTTGACCAATAAAAGAGAAGCATAAGACTAAGTTAAGTGTTACAGAGATGAGTATGCTCAGGCAGATGAGTGGCTTTACTCTTAGAGATAAAATGTAAAATGAGTATGTTCAGGAAAAAGTTGGAGTAGCTCCG
The DNA here is from genome assembly GCA_021442155.1 of Cymbidium sinense. Taxonomy (NCBI): domain Eukaryota; kingdom Viridiplantae; phylum Streptophyta; class Magnoliopsida; order Asparagales; family Orchidaceae; genus Cymbidium; species Cymbidium sinense. The sequence goes on from CM038226.1 coordinate 78,152,601, forward strand.
GTGGCAGATAAGATTAGAGAGAGTCACTTTAGATGATTTGGCCACATAAAGCATTACCATGATGATTAGGGAGTAGATGCATTAGATTTGCCTTATGTTAAGAAAGGTAGAGGTAGACCTAAAAATACTTGGTTAAGATGTATAAAAATTGACCTTAGTATACTTGAATTAAAGAGAATTTGACACATAATATGACACAATAGAGATGAAGGATTCATATAGCTGACCCCACTTAGTGGGATAAAGGCTTGTTGTTGTTGTGGAAATGAGACCCCCACTTAACAAATTAAAATTGTTAAGTGAAAGTCAAATTTAAATTTTAAAAATGAGACCCCCACTTTAACAAATTGAATATGTTAAGTGAAGGTTTAATTTTATGTTTTGAAAATGAGACTCTCACTTAACAAATTGAAATTGTTAAGTGAAGATCAAATTCATGTTTTTTTTTAAATGAGACCCACTCTTAATAAATTGAAATTGTTAAGTGAAAGTCAAATTTTATGTTTTGAAAATGAGACCATCATTTAACAAATTGAATATGTTAAGTGAAGATCAAATTCATGTTTTGAAAATGAGACCCCCACTTAACAAATTGAATATATTAAGTGAAAGTCCAACTTTATGTTTGATTCAAATAGAGATCCTCACTTAACAAATTTGGATATGTTAAGTGGGAATCAAAGATGACATAATTTTCTTTTGAAAAGAACCTCCATGTTGCAATCATGGAGGGGTTTTCATTTTGTGATTTTGTGAGTTTCTTGAAAAGTGCTTTTGGAAAGTGTCATTTTCAAGAAAGGAATTATTTTCTTAAAATTTCATGATGAACCTTGCCTCACTAAGCTAGTGATAAGGAGGTTCTAAATTATTATTATTTCCCCTTTCATTGATAAATTATGTTTTCGCCTATTGGGGAACCCAACAGGGGTTTCAAAACCTACACGGAGTGAGGTCCTAAAACCTAAAGGGTTGGCAAACTTGGCTTATGAATGAAATAAGGTAGGTGTCGATGGAAGAAAAGATGGTCTTGGACTCACATTAAATACAAGTCCACTATCGATGCTTGGAAACAACAATCGTCTACTAGAGATGGAGAGAGGAACCATCCCCAGCAGAGTCGCCAAAAAAATTTGTGGTGGTTATTATTATTATTATTATTGGTTTGGTGTGCTTTATGTGTATATGTGAGGGGACTCCTTGCAAATCCGCAGATGTACTTATTATGGTGATCGAGTATGACATTAAAGAATAGTGTACTATCTCAAGAGATAGAAGTCACTACTCTATAATGGACTTAATCACCTAATAAGGACTCCTAAGGCATGATTGGTCTTCGAATATAACATATATTTTCCCCTATTTTATGTGGAAAAGTAAAACAAGATTTATTTAAATCGGGTTCATTAAGTTCCCTATGGAGGTAAGCCTCTATAGTTAATGTACATCTTAAAAAAAATGAATCCCTTAAGAATACTCTCGATTAAAGTAGGCAATGTTGTCTCCAAAGAATTCAAAGATAAGACTATCAAAGGATTGGTTGTATTTTTGAAAACCAAGTGAAAGAGATTAAAAGGGAAGAATTATTATCGAAACCAAAGGAGATGAGTAGGGGTGCTTATGATACTAGGAGACCTAGTGAGCACTCCAATCTATCCCATAGTTTGGCTTTATATATTTGAATTTGAGGAGATTTATTTGTTTGAGTTGAATTTTTATTAAAAATCTAGGACTTTTAATTCCACAATACAAGATTGTAGAAATGCCTAAGAGGTGAGGATTTATGCTTGTAGCCTGCGAAGAGAAATAACGACCTCAGATCCTAAATCTCGGGAGCTTTGGTGAGGGCAAAAATATGACCTAAATCTAAGGAGAAAATGGGCATATGGTTTACCTCCACAAGAGAGAGCAAACCACCCAACTGCTGGGCTTATTACCACCTAGATCATAAAGGGCATGAGTAATGACTTAAATCTAATGCAAATTTTGTCAAGTTTTATTTGATTTTTTAGACTTTTTATTTTCACATTGGCTATAGGATTTTATATGCCTAAATGCATAAGAAATTGATTATGGGCTAAATCTGAAGAGAAAGATGTGTCTTTCCATCAAAGGCTCTTATAGGTTAAGCCTTTATTCTCTAATGCAGATTGGAAGCCCTCTCTTAGCAAGAGTGGAAGAATTTGACATGCATGATATTATACATTTAATCATCCAACTAAGGGGTTGCTAAACATTTTATTATCTTGATTTAATTCTTAGGATTTTATGTGAGGTTATGAATTATTTTAAAATTTTAGTTATGAGTTATTAATGGGATAGAAAATTTATTTTTATCCTAAGAGCCTAATCGTATCTAGGCCACACAACAATCACCAATCATAAAAAACTATGAAAAGGCATGCTATTTATAATGCACAAGCTAAACAAAATGTCAAACAATTTTATAAAGCTATCGTAAAAGAATAAAAGGCCTATACGATTGGGTACCGCTGTACAACCTAAAAAAAATGTGGGTAGCCAAGCTCTACCCTCATACATCTATAATGTAAGAATAATTACAATTATAAAATGATAAGTGTTATGGGGGTCTTCATTCTTCATCCTCCATTCTTCACTCTTCATCTTTCATTTCTACATTTTATTTTGATTTTCTCCATTTCTTTCATTCTTTTGGCTTGAATGGGATGTTGTTTGCTCCAAAGGCATCACATGGTGTATAAGACTTGGTCTTATAACCAATGCTCATCCTAATCTCCCATAACACATATCCTAATCCTAATGAAAAAATTACACTAAAAGGAAGTAAAGTAAATCTAGCTACACCTGTAAAAAAAAGTTAGCTAAACACACCATACAACCCAAGCAACTATAGGAATAATTTAGATTTAGCACCTCACAAGGGTAACCAAGTCCACCTATCCTAACTTTGGCTATGCTTAGAGGTTAAGCAACATGCATAGCAAAAAGCATTTATATTTTTATTACAGTGGCCCCTTAAGCACAACTTTGCATAAAACATGATTAGCCTAATATCAGCCTAACATTCAGGCTATGCACATACACCCTAACATCCAGTCTAAAATAATACATCACAAAACTAAACATTCATCAAACCATGCACCTCCTAACATAAAGCTAGAAATGGTGACTTAGCCTAATGTGCATGTGTTAGAGCTTGTGGTATGTCCTAACTAGGCTTTAGAGTTATGATTTGCTAAGTGTGAAGGATTTAATTTATGAAGGGTTGATTTCTCCTTTAGTGGTTTAGTTGATTTGAGGATTTTACTTAGTGTTTTCTTTTATTTCATGTAGCCTACACTAAGTAACTAAGTGTTATAAAGAGAAGAGAGAGAGAGAGAGAGTCCCTCTTTTATCCCTACCTTAACTCATTTCTAAGATAAGTTAATTAATGAATTTCCTTTAGTGAAGAGTTTATTGTGTGTTTTAATTAATCCTAAGTTTAGGTTCATTCTAAATAGCCCTATTCAATAAGAAATACATCTTAGGATTAATTAGGATGGATTACTATCACATAACACACACTCATTCATTTCTTTCCATCATGCATATCATGCATATGAATAATCTTAAGCATACCTATACATGTAGTGTAAATCTTAGCATGCTTTTATGATGAATGCAAAGAAGTGTGTTTGGAAATTTAAATGTTTCATTTGTTGATTGAATTATGAATGCATGTCTTTGTTATGTAGAAAAGATGGATTTTTCATCCATTAACTAAATACAAATTCACATGTATAAAAGATTCAAGTGAGTTCGACACCATTATTTTCTACATTAGGGCTACTTAAAGACTTGCACTGGATGTCCAGACTAATATACCACTTTTCTTAAATACATATAAATGTATGAATAACTAGAAGGATAGGAAAATCCATGCAAAAATTATGTTTTATTTATTTGATTTTTTATTCTTATTCATTGGCCACATTATACATGCATATGTATAAGCACTTTAAGTGAGTATGACACCATTATTTTCTACACCAGGGGCTTAAGGTACAAGACCTTCTTAGGGCTACTTAAAGCCTCATAGCCCTGGGATGTCTAGACTAATATACCACTTTTCTCAAATACATATGAGTGTATGAAAAAAAACCAAATTGATAGGGAATCATGCAAGAAGTGATGTTTGATTTGGTCATATGATTTATATGTATAATATGAAATTCTTCCTAAGTCTTTACATGGAGATGCATAAGAATAGATTTGACAAGTGTTGTGTTCTTTTCAAATGAACTATACACTTGCAAATCCTATGTGAATCCATATTAAGGTAGGGAAAGAGGACTTCATAGTGCACATCTTATACTGTCATCACATGCAAGCTTATAAATATTTGTAATTAGCATTACTTCATTTATAATAATTGATTTATAGGTTTTGAAAATAGCTTTTGATTTAATAATGAAAATAGCCACTCATATTCTTGATTTAAGTCAAAACATGCAATTTGATATAAAAGAGAACATTTTATTTAATTAATTTTTAAAAGAAATGAATGTATGATTTCAGATGGTAAATAATATTTAGCATGATTGGAAAGAAATAAAGGAATGTAAGCACATGATTTCATTCATCCCAATTAATTCCTAAGGACAATTATATTAAATAATGCTATTTAAAATGAACCAAGATTCTTTAAAGAATTTTTATCTTTGAATTTGATTTGACTTAGGAAATATGAGAGAGGTTTGCTAATCCTAACCCATTTCCCCATGTGTGAATTAGTTTGGCTTAATGAAGAATGTTTAAGTTGCTTTTATGTTTTGATTAGGTTAAGGTATGAATTAAATGAATTAATTATCCCTTACCTATACCACCTTAAGTTAATTAACTAATTAATAATAAGCCAATATGATATGAAACCATATGAAAAGTAAATTTGCATTGCTTCTAAGAAATGAAAGGGGCCTAATGCATTTGGTTTATGATTAATAATTAATTAAGCTTAAGGGATCTCACTTAATTACTTTTATGATTTTCTCACACATGTGAGCCAATCATAATTTCATTATCTCTCACCTGGGGTTGTTGAACACCCAAGGACCTACCCAAGATCAATTAAAGGTTGCTTAGGTGTGGATGAATTGATTTTTAATTTTTATTTCATTAAGCTTTTAATGAATTGATTCAACATTTTGGTTATGTTTTAATTTGAATGATGAAATTAACTTAGGGGAAAGGATCAAGGGCAAGGCCTCAATCCTAATCCCTAAATCATTTAAACATTTAATTAGGTTTTGATTTCCTCATTTTGAAAATTAATCACTTAATTAATCAATTAATCATTCCATTAATCTATTAATTAATTTGAATTTTAAAGATAAAGAAGACTTAGGAAATGAATTAGAAAAGTATCCTTAAGTAATCTTATTGTTCAACAGAAATAATTATGTTTAAATGATTAATAAAGTTATTGTTCATTCCTTAATTATAATTAAGTGGATTAAGAGAGTAATTAGGGCTTACTCAAATTAATTCACTCATTAAGCAATCAATAAAATCCTAGAAAAATTAGGGAGGAAGAGGTCATCCCCCTAAATGTCCACATAAAATTTGGGATTAATTGAGTGCTTAATTAAGGTATAATTAAGCTAAGTAGATTTTGGATAAAACCCTAATTAATCCAAAATTTCTTTTCAAAATCAATTAATTATAACTTTTCCTAAATTCTCCTCTTAAATATCTTCAAAACGATCCTATGTTTGTATTTTTTTTGGATTTTTCTACAATTAGTTATGATTTTAGGAAGTTTCAGGATTAAAATCAAATTAATTAGCCTTAATTAAAGCCTTAATCCCATCAGCCCACGTGGCTACTGATGTGGCACACTTTTCATGTGGCGTGAATGGATTGGCTATTTAAGTAGTCACATATACGCGCTGACTTAATCGATGGTGGACGCGCTTTCTCTATGGGTCGTCTGATCTAAGATCAAATGACTATTTGATCCACAGTTTAGGAAGGGAATCGAGGCCTCTACCATGGGAATTGACTAGAGCCATTCATCTCAATCATGTAAGATGGATAGCTCATTATCTATCCCATTCATGAGCGATGAAAGACGGATGACGTCTATCTTCCCTCATTCGATCCGAAGTTCACCTGAGCTCGGATTATCTCCAAACTCTTCCCACACCTTTGGGGAAAGGAGATGCACACATCCAATGATCAATATTGCATGAAATACAAATTTTCTTCACAAAGGACCAAGCACGATTTCTCTATAGCTAATGTTTTAAGGAATTACCTCACCAGAGATAATGTCCGGTGCAACCGGGAAGCTTAGTTGAGTAGGCTCATTCAGAGCTTTGACCTTGATTTGTTGTGGGAGGCTCAGTTGACCAATCCACACACATGAAGGCTTCAGCTCTAATCGAACTCACACCTTTAGCCACTTGAGAGCTTGGGAATAGGTTCAGTTGTGCATGATGAAGTGTGGTGATGATTTGGCTAAGAGGAATTTGGATTTACATTAGTGGAGAGGGAGTATTGCTCGGATGGGTGGTGTCCAGTTTCAGCCTTATTTAGAGGAGAGAAATGCTGATCGAGGAGGGCTTGGGATCCTTGGAAATGCTCTGAGGGGTTTCAAAATAGGCTTAGGGACTCACACGATTCGATTCTATGTGTTTGCCACTCGAATTGGGGGGGGGGGTCAATTTCCCATAATGGATCATGGCCACACATTTTGCACTAGCTCACCACCGTCCGGCCATTGGACTTGTCTCCATCAAAGTCAGGGAGGCATGCAGGGATGGGAGGAATGGGGGCTGCCATGGACCCAATGTGCAAGGTTTGTAAAGCTTGGATCCAATGGGTGCTTGGTTTAGGTTGGAGTTGAGTCAACTCACCTCCCAAAGGACCTTGGCCAACCTAGGGTGGGTTAGGTGGGCTAGGTGAGTCATGGGAAGGTTCTTTTGAGTGAAAAGGGGCTGCCATGGGGATGGGGGAGTTGACTTGGCTTGGATCCATTAGTTTTAAGGTTTAAATCCTATGGTTTGATGGCTAATCCTCTTGGTGGGGACCACTTGGATTTTAGGCTGATTTAAAAATGAATTAGGACATTTTTGGGTCGAGTTTGATAAAGTCCTAGGGTCTCATAAGTTGTTTTGAGGGATTTGGCTTCATTTGGTCAAATGGGTTCTATTTGGGCTAGGTTGGGTTGGGTTGACCAATTGGTCAAATTAGGTTAAACCAAGGCTTAGGTTAGGTTCATATGATTATTTGTGATATTTTGGTTTAATTAATTTGGATTGGTTTGGCCTAGGTTTGAATTTGACTCATTCGGATTCAAAAGGGTCAAATTGGTCAAGTTGACCAATTTGATCAATTTAGGTTGGGTTAGGTGTTGAGTCAAGTTCAATTGGTTGATTAAAAATGGTTGTCGACTTTGATTTGGTTTAATTTGAATTAATTTAAAATTTGATCAATTTGACCTTTTAGGTTAATTTGGGCTAGGTTAGGTCAAGTTGACCAATTGGTCAACTTGGATCAATCATGGCTTTGGTCAAGTTCAACAAGAAATTTGGAATGAAGTTGAGCCATCGGTTGCTATCAATTTAGATTAAATTATGATTTGACCCACTTTGGCTTTTTAGGCCAATTTGGGTCAACTTTGGTTAAGTGTCAATTAGGCTTGGTTTGGCTCAATTGATGACTTGGTCATGTTCAATCATTTATCATGAATGAGTTTGAGTTAATGGTTTCAATCAATTTGGCATATGATTAGTTTTGGCTACTTTGGGTTTCATTTAGGCTAGATGTTGACTTGGTCGAAGGCCAGGTTTGACCTAGTTTGACCCAATTCAAGGTGGTTAATCACCCCATGATGATTGTTGATCATGATTGAGGTTTAGATGGGCTTAGTTCAATCCAATTTAGGTTGGAATAGAACTTGGCTCAAAATGGTATTTTAAGTCACTTTAGGTCAAGTGAGCCTAACTAAGTCAATTAGCTTGATCAAGGTTTGATTCAAGTTTAGTTGAACCCATATATGAGCTTAGGATTGAAATATAAATCTAATTGCAATTGGTTTGGAGCCAAATGGGTTTTTATTCATATAACAATTTCAAGTCAAAAGGGTCAATTTGGGCTTGATATGGGTTAACTTGGATTTAGTTTAGTAATGGTGGTTTATATTTATATTTGGATCCATGATTGAAGGAATGATTGAATCATGAAGAAGTCCATGAGTTTTGAGTTGATTTGTGTTTCATTCAGCCAAGTTCAAAAGTTTAGCTAAAAGGGCTAAAATTGAAATTTTGATTTGATTTGTTTGGTTTCATTGGAGGGTGGATTTCATTTATATTTATGAGTATAAATGAAATAATGATTGATTTATAAAGAAATCAATCATGTTTGAGTTGATTTAGATCAAGATTTGATAAGGTTTATGGAATTAGGTCCATATGGCTTAAGAAGGGTCTTGATTTAGTTTGATTTGATTTGAAAGGTTTGAATTTGGATTTCATTTATGTTTGTGAACATAAATAAAGGAATGATATATTTATAAAGAATTCAACCAAGTTTGAGTTGGTTTGAAGGAGTTTTGGCTAAGCACATGTAGATGGTTCATATGGCTTAGGAAGAGATTTTAGAATTTGGAGTTAATCATGGGTTTCAATCATTTAGAATTTGGAATTGATTTATAATTTGGTTTGAGATTGGATTTGATAATTGAGAAAATCAATTGGATCAGGGTTGATTTAAATTTGGTTAAGGCTAAGTCCATAAGATAAAATCAAAAGGCCTAGGAAGGGATTTGGAGTTTGAATTTGGTGATGGATTTCAATCATTGGATAGTTGGATTTGATTTTGGAATTTGAATTTGAATTTGAGGTTTGCTTTGAAAAAAAGTAGGAAGGATTGGGTTTGGGCTAAAGGGTAGGTAAGTCTTCTTAAATCCCTTAGGCACAATCTAGCCCTATGGCTAACTCTTCTAAGTCTCTAGGGATAGGTTAAATGTTCACCTAATCACTAAAAGTGTCTTAAGACTAAGGAACTCTTAGTGTCTATAAGAGTCATAGATCTATGATGAGAAAGTTAAGAGCTCACTCTAAAAATGAGGTTGACAATCCCATAGGAGATATTATAGGTATACTTAATGAGAAGGTAGAACTTTCCACAAGTTCATCATTCCATGAAGTCACTGAAGTCAACCTACGCAGTGACAAAGTTCTACCTCTTAAGGTAGCACCTCTCAATAAGGGTAAACAAGTCATTGGTTCCAATGAGCAGATATCCCGTCCATAGGATGTTCCACCCATGGATATGCTTGTAGAGGACCAAGTCAAAGTTGATTAGAATGTCCAAGCACATCTTAGAAAGTTGTTAGCTAAGTTAAACATATATGACGCCCTTGTCTTATCCAAAGAGTTGAGGGAATCTCTAGTCAAGGCTCTTCCGACCTAGATATATGCTTAGATCAACTGACCGCTACTGAAGACTTGCTACATTCAATGATGAAGACTTGCTTCTAGGAACAACCAAGCACAACCGCCCCTTTACATTATAGTGGACGATGGCAGATACATGATATCAAGAGTTTTGGTTGACTAAGGTACATCAATCAACATTATGAGTTTAAGAACCCTTGCCTACTTGAGGATTGACATCTCTAAACTCCAAAAGGATAGGATGATGATGAGAGGATTCAATGAACAAGGTGAGAGGGCCTTAGGCTTCATAGTGTTGCCATTAGAGATAGATGATTAAAAGACTGAAGCCATGTTTCATTTCATATATTTGGATACATCTTTCAATGCTTTTCTTGGGAGACTATGGATACATGAGAACAACACAGTTCCATCCTCTCTACATCAGTGCATGAAGTACATGAGAGGTGGAATTGCATACTATGTCAAAGGTGATCTCAAGCCCTTCACAGTTCATGAGGTCGGGATATATGAGGATGCAACCTATTTTCTTCCCCAAAACCAACATGTCCATTCTCACGAATCTGGTCAAGATCCCCAAGAGGGACAAAAAGAATGAAAAGAAAAAGAAAAAAATTAGAAAAAGAAAATAAAAAAGAGAAAAAAAAAAGAAAATAAAAGAGAAGACATGGACTCATGGAAGATATAGAGCCTGACATTATATTGTACCCATGGTTCATTACTCTATTCGAACATATGGGTATGATGACATGACCTCCACTAAGCAGAGGTAAAGGACAATTCAGAGGTAGCCCCCAAGGTGGAAAGCCTTCTTATTGGCCACCCAATAGGAGGCATGTCCCAGCCACCACGAGTACACTTGCTATCCACATAGACTTTCAATCTAGTTCAAAGGATAAGTCTTATGTGGTTAGCACACCAGCCAGCTCTTCTCAGTAGCAGATCCCTTTTGAGGTGACATTAGAGCATGATAGTGATGAAGATCGGGCTACAAAGCAATGCATAAATATATCCAAGTCTATATATGAAATAGTTAGGAGTCAGTTGGAAACCTCAGCTCTAACCCCACTTTCCTCACAAAATATTGAGGGTTTGGTAATTAAGGAAGCCCCTTAGTCATCCACAGATGGGAGAGTTCAGAGGTTTTTTTTGGGAGCATCATCCTCAAGTTAGGAAGCTGATGTAGAACTTGAGGATGATTCACATAAAAATTTAATACAATTGCCTTTTGATTAGTAGTCGCCTTGTGTTCTTAATTTAGCAAAGAAGGGATTAATCCCAATACTTAGTCTAAACATAGGTCAGACTACTTTGAAATGTTATGGGACAACCAAAGCAAACATCCTTAATCAAGACCAGGACTAGGATTTGGTATAGTGGGTCCAGTCGATGATGACAACCATTGCCTAGTCGTCACCAATCATTTGGAATCTGATAGGTTCTTTTCAAATCATGCTAACTCATTTGAGGAGGTGTGTTTAGAAACTTTAGATAATCCAAATGACTTTGAAGTCAGAGATGAACAACTAGAGTTCAAAGAGGAGATCAGATCAACCATCGATGAGCTCAAAGAAATCAACTTACGAATTTAAGACAATCAACTTCCGACATACATCAGTTCTTTATTGAATGATATTAAAATGGATGACTTAGTTAAGCTATTGACTGAGTGTAATAATTATTTCACATGGAGATACAAAGAGAAGCTCGATTTAGCTTTTGATGTAGAAACCCATAAACTAGCAATAGAACCTAATGCAAATCCTATTAAGAAAGCTCCTAGATGCATGCGATTAGACATTGAATAGCCAGGTCACTTCTGAAATCAAGAAATTGATCAATCCTGGCTTTATCAAGGAAGAAAAATATCCTACCTGGTTATCCAGTGTCATCCTAGTTAAGAAAAAGAATGGCCAAATTCTCATATGCATCAATTTTAGGGATCTGAATAAGGCATTTTTAAAAGTTGAATTTTTCACTACCAATTCTAAATGATGGTGAACATTGCCTCATCTTATGTAGCCTTCTCTTTCATGGATGGCTCATCTAGTTATAACCAAATAAAGATGGCCCCTAAAGATGAAAGGAACACTACATTTTGAACCCTGACCAAAATCAGTTTGCTATAGGGTCATGTCTTTCGGGCTTAAAAATGCTGATGCTACATACCAGCGGGTCATGACTCCTATCTTCAATGAACTCATTCATCATCAGATTGAATATTACATCGATGATCTTGTAATCAAAAGTAAAGAAAAGGAATACCATCTCTTTGACTTTAGAGTAGTTTTTGAATGGTTAAGATAATATAACCTTAAAATGAATCCCTTTAAACATGCATTTGGAGTAGCTTCAGGGAAATTCCTTCGGTTTGCTGTCTGGCACCATGGAATAGAAATCGATCCAGAGAAGATCAAGGCGATATTAAAAATGCCACCCACTAAGAGTTTAACTCAACTCAGATCATTTCAAAGGTAGTAGGTGTATCTAAGATGCTTCATTTCCAACCTGTCAAAAAGATGCCAACTATTTTCAGCACTTATTGGGTCCAATCTATCCTCCTTCTTCAAGGTCACTTCATTCAGTTGCCATGACTACTTTTCTAAGTTAGCATCTCAAGAAGACACTCATCTTTTCTTTTTTAGGAACCATGTTGTATATATTTGTCTCATGAATAAGACCTCACTACATTCAATCCAAAATCAATATCACCAAAGCACATCACATTTGAGACTCTACCATCTACTGAAATGGCTTAAAGCCTTCAACAAACTCTCATCAAAATATTAAAGAAAACGCCGATGACATGAAGTGATAGTGCCATAACATTATTTGGCCTTGTGGATTATTACACATTGACATCACTTGGTACCCCATTCTCCAAGGTGTATGTTGAGCGGATTTACCATTATAAGTCCCACTCCAATGATAGATATGGGTAGTAAAATCCACGAGTAGACCAAGTTGATTAGAAGAGCTCAGGTTTAGAGGATCTAGGCATGTCAAAAATTGTATAAAGCCAAAATGATTCAAGCTCAAAACAAGTTGGTCCATCCTGTTTCAAGTAGAAGAGCTTGTTTAGTTTTAAAGACCAATTGTTGTCATCAAGATGGGAGGAAAGTTTGAACTCACTTACCATTTTCATAGAGGTCTATCAGGAGGATCTTATCCTCAAATAGTGAGGAAAGCAACTTATTATTCCAATCAAGTATTTAAAGAAATATTATCCATAAATCTTGTTTCTAAATCAATCATCAATAAAATTTCTTTCATCTCAAATTTTATTTCTTTTGTGTTATGAATATCTTTTGCACTGCCATGGCGGTTTAGGTAGGTGTAAAGAAAATGGCATCCTTTCTGTCAACACAAATACAAACTACATACGAAACTCTTGCTATTGATAAGTGTAGAGAATCAAGGGCATTTTCAACTAGTACAACTAAGTTAGGTGCAAGAGAACCCAAAGTCCTTTCTTGGTGGAGTCACAACTACCATTTATGGCACCATTTCATCCATTCTTCAAGTGTTTGGATGGGTGTAATAAACCGGTGCATCTATTCCATCTTCAATAACATACACACAAATATCAATCAAGCAAATATCTTTTGCCTCGGCCTATTTTAATGTGGGATAAATCCCCATATGTCGAGTACATGTGGTACATGTTACTTCTAGTGTGTCATAGGTAGTTATTTTCAGCGGTCAAGTCTCCTTCTTCCCTCTTTATCATTGCAGTGAGCACCTTGTTGGTTTGGTACTACGCATCGGTAAGCTACCTCATGTTGACTTTGTTTAAGAGGATATAAGTCTACATGCTTTCTTCGAACTAGATCATCATACCCAGGTTGAGTATATTTGAGGCTTAGATAAGTCCCCTAAGCACCTTCCTCCCCTACTTTAAGTTGTAGTCATACACAAAACTCCCCACTTGGTAGTCACCTAGGTCATAGTTTCTTTCTTGTGATGGCTATCCCAATCATTTTTTGTCTATGATGATTTAAGTCTAGCCTTAGTGTCATAGAAACCAACTTAGGTTGGTTATCACCATGCTGGAAACCACCCAATGGATAACCACTCATTGCAGATGTAGTCTCAAGCATTCTCGTTGGCCGAGATATAAGACTTTTTTCTTTTATAGGGTCTTGGATAAAGCAAGTGGCACCTCCCCTAAATATTTGGATTATGCTAGTGACCCAATTTAGACATTATCCAGTTATCTCTTATTATCATCTCCTTAGCCATTTTGGAGAATTTGTCTTTTAGATATCAATTCCCCATTTCATTAAAGATATTTATCCATAAGCTCCTTCTTTCCACACCATCAATATAAATAAAATAAAATATATATCTTCACTTATGGATTAAAGCAAAACCCAGTGGTATCTTTTTTCCAACATCCTATCTTTAGGTGTAGAAAACTCCAAGAATTGCATACTTTTGAGTTGGAGTAAAGTCCCTCGCCATCTCTTAATAGTCTCCCTTAGGTCAGGTTCAACTTATTGTGCCACCAATAGGTCACCCTGACAATCATCCTAACTTTGGGAGATATAAATATCATCAGCATTCTTTTCGATGATCATTGGATAAGCATGGCACTCTTAGTCTAGTTGATTTGTTGTGCTATCGCCATCACCCAAGTGTTCCTTATTTAGGAAGTTGTAAGTCTACAAGCTTTATTCTTAACTTGACCATTGCACCAAAATGACACCCAGGTTGGTTAGCTAACTACCATTGGTACTATCCCACTTTGTTTAAGAATATAGTCTACATGATATTCTTCTTATAGATCCATCACACTATAGGTCCACCTAAAATTAGATTAATTTTGACTATTCTATAGTCGATGTGAGTCTACAGTGATATTCGCTCAAAAAGATGCCTTAGGTCGAGTTTTATTTGTTGTCGATCATCGTAGTGGTTCCTTGTTTAGGAAGTTGTAAGTCTACAAGCTTTCTTCCAAACTTGACCATTGCACACCAAAATGCACCCCTTAGGTTGGTTAGCTCTACCTCATGGCTGGTAGACTATCCCTTTGGATTTTTAAATCTAAGATGGTCATATAGCTCCTTCTTGGTAGATCCATCACACACATATGGGGTCCACCTAAATTAGATTAATTGACTATTCATCGATGTAGTCCACTGATATTCCTCAAAAAGATTCCTTGGTCGGGTTTATTTATTATGATATCAGATCCCAATTAGTTCTTTGTTCAAAAAGTTTTAAGTCTACAGCTTTCTTCCTAACTTGACCATTTTCCAAAAGGCATCCATAGGTTGGTTGGTTTCTCTTGATGGATGGTAGATCCACTTTTGGATTTGTAAATCTAAGATAGTCTAGGATGATATTAGCTCCTTCTTAGTAGATATATCATACCTTTGGGTCCACCAAAATTAAATTAATTCACTAATCACATTGATGTAGTCCACTTTAGCATTCAAATAGTCACCTTAGGTTGGGTCCAATTCATTATGCTATCAACCGATCACCCCAGTGATTCCTTATTTAGGAAGTTGTAAGTCTACAAGCTTTCTTCTTAACATGACCATTGCATCCCGAAAGTCATCCCTTAGGTTGGTTAGTTCTACCTAATAGTTGGTAGACTATCCCTTTGGATTTGTAAATCTAAGATAGGTCTAAGCTGATATTAGCCCTTCTTAGTAGATCCATCTCACATCGACAGGGTCCATCATTATTAATTTTGACTATCTTTGAGTTGATGTGAGTCCACAACGGTGTTCGCTTAAATAGTCACCTTAGGTCGAGTTCGATTTGTTGTGCTATCAACTGATCACCCCAGTGGTTCTTGTTTAGGAAGTTGTAAGTCTATAAGCTTTCTTCCTAACTTGACCATTGCATACTGAAAGGCACCCCTTAGGTTGGTTAGTCCTATCTGATGGCTAGTAAACTATCTTTTTATATTTTTAAATTTAAAATAGGTCTAGGCTGATATTAGCCCCTTCTTAGTAGACTATCTCACACAAGCAGGGTCCATTTCATAAAATCTATCATCCTCCTTCTAGTAGAATCCAAATTAAATCCACCTTATCCCCAGTGGATCAGAGCTCATATCTCTAGTAGTTATGTGCTCAAAACCAAATCAAATTCTCATCCCTAAGGGATGCCTATCAATTAACCAAATTAAATTTCTCCACGGCGAGGTGCGAACCATATCCTCTCTCCAGTGGATCCCTCATAAAATCAAAATCATATCCTCTATCCCTAGTGGATAACCTGAACCTAGTTCCCTAGTGGAAGGTTCATACACTCATCCCCAGCTGATCTTTTCACCCTAAATCATATCAAGCCAACTCAAACTCTTATCCTTTATGGATAATCTCAACTTACTTCCCTAGTATAAGGTTCACATACTTGATCCCTTAGTGGATTTTTCCTTCCTCTATTATGCCCTTGGCATAAGTTGAGTTGCATTGCACTCAGATCTTGGTTTCATCTACATCTCGGGTTTAAGGGTAGATCATTTCTGTTAGTGCTTGCACTCCTTTGAATGTTGTTGATCGTCTCGGTCAACACCAATACGTGGTGTATCTTGTCAGTTACACCACACCTATTGGGCGCCCTTTTGTTGACCTCACTTTTGGAGTGAGTTCTCAATCCCTCATCATAGATCTAGGACTCTTGTAGACATTAAGAGTTCCTTAGTCTTAAGATACTTCTAGTGATTAGGTGAACACTTAACCTAAGTCAAGAGACTTAGAAAAGTTAGCCATAAGAATAGGTTATTGCTTAAAGAATTAGGAAAACTTGCCTACCATATGGCCTAAATCCAATCCATGCTTTTCTTCTTAAACTAAACCTCAAATTCAAATTCCAAATCCAAATCTTAAATCAAATTCCAAGCCAAATGATTAAAGCCCTTGATCAGACCCTTTCTAAGCCCTTTGATTTCATCTTATGGACTTAGCCTTAACCAAATCCAAATCAATCCCAATTCATTTAATTTTCTCAAATATCAATTTAATCTTTCAATCAAACTATCAAAATTCAATTCAAACCCAACTTCAAATGGTTCAATCCCATGATCAAATCCAAATGCCAAGAGCCTTCCTAAACCCTTCGATTTCATCTTATGGACTTAGCCTTAACCAAATTAAAATCAATCCAATTCAATTGATTTTCTCAAATATGAATTCAATCTCAAATCAAATTCTAAATCATAAATCAATTCCAAACCAAACAAATCAATCTCAAATCAAATCCAAGATCAAATTTCTCTTAAATCTTAGGAACCACTATCATAAGCTTAGCAAAATATCAATCTAAATTATCCCAAACTCAATTAATTTCTTTATAAATCAATTGTTCCTTCATTTATATTCATAAATATAAATGAAATTCACCATCCAATGACCAAAATCAAATCAAACTAAATAGGTTTCCTTTCTTAACCCTTTTGACCTACATTCATAAGCTTGGTCAAATTTGCTTCAAAATCACTCCAAAATGAAGTGATTTTCTCATGAACCATTTATATTTTCATTTATATTTCCAAATATAAATGAAATATAAATTCAAATAGCCAAAACCAAATCCAAAATCAAACCAAAATCCAATTCAAACCTTTTTAGCCAATTCTTTGGACTTGGTCAAATCCTATCCAAACCAACTCAAAATCCATCAGTTTCTTCATGAATCAATCATTCCTTCAATCACTCATCCAAATATAAATATAAATACAATCATCAAGCCAAATCAATTCAACCCAATCAAACCCAAGTTAGCCTATTTGACTTGAAAATTTCAAATGAGCCAAAATCTATTGAACTCCAAATTGATTGAGGTTGGATTTATATTTCAATCTAGGCTCATATATGAGTTCAACTAAAATTGAATCAAGTCAAAACCAAACCAATTGACCCATTTAGGTCCACTTGACCCAAAGTGACCTAAAATACCTTTTTGAGCTCAGTTCTAATCTAACCCAAATTAGATTGAACTAAGCCCATCCAAACCTCATATCATGATCAACAATCATCCTAGGTTAATCAATTATTTTGAATTAGGCCAAACCAAGTGAACCTTTAGCCCAAATGAAACCTAAAATGATCAAATTACACCATAAACCAAATTGATTACAACCAATGGCTAGTTCATTCCAAATTGATTATTGAACTTGACCAAAGCCATAATTGAGCCCAATTTGACCAATTGATCAACCTACCCAACTTAGCCCAAATTGACCTAAAAGATCAATTTGGCAAAAATCTAAATTAAATCTAAATTGATTCAAACTAAAGCCTACAATCATTTTTAATTAACCAATTGAACTTGAACCAACACCCTACCCATGCCAATTTGGCCAATTTGATCAAATTGGTCAACTTGACCCATTTGACCTATATGAATCCAAAAGAGCCAAAATTGAATCCAAATCAAATTAAACCAAACAATGGCACCAATACACTCCAAATTGTCATGTGAATATGACCTAACCCTTGGTTTGACCCAATTTGACCAATTGGTCTACTTGACCCAACCTAACCTAATTTGACCTAAATAGGTTAAATTAAGCCAAATCAAACCAAATGAACTTTAAATCACTTAAAACTAGGGCTAACCGACTTTTGACTCATTTAAAATCTATCCAAATCAAATTCATAGCCAAATGACTACTTTTCTCATGGGTACAGGGCATCCCATGAGATAAGCCACTTGCACTTTCAGTCATTTCCTTCCCTTGGCCACTTGGCACCCATTCATTGGTCCACTTAGGCACCAAGGACCCTGGCTAACCTGACTCAAGGGTGTTTGGGTTAGCCATGACTCATGGGGAGGTGAAATCACCTCCCCATTCCCATTGGAGCACTTGGCATCAAGGACACCACTTTCTTCGCCATGGAAGCCACCTCCCACCCTTCCTCCACTCATGAGAGGCCAAGTGAAGTGATTCTCTACCAACCCCAACCTCCCCCATCACAACCATTGATCTAAAAAAGCAAAAAATAACCATCACCATCCAAGCCAAGGAGGGAGGGGACATACCTCCCTCAAACCCTTTGAAATGAACACAATTCATCTCCTCAGAGCCCTAGCACACTCTCCTCTCCTTCCTAGAGCCATTTCCAATGTTTCTCGAGCTCCCCACTATTCCCTCTCCCAATTTGACATGAAACCAAAATAGGGGAGGATACCGGTGATTTCTATTTCCTCATTTTGAAACCAAAGTGCAATTAACTTTGCATAGACCATCCTTGGACCTAGACGAGCAGAAATGAATTGCCTACCGTCACCTCCGACCATCAAAGTGGGACTTCGACCAAAGTCGATCACTTACATGCTGTGAGTTGGTCTTCTGAGTGATCTACACCAAATTGAAGCTCGTGATGCTCAATAGGGTCTCATTTCTACCAAATGAAGCTTCCTCAATCGTTGGAACCGCCGATCATAAGCTCTGATGAGGTATGCCAATAAAATTGATCCTTAGCTCAAAAGTGGTTGGTCTAATGTGAAGGAAACTTTCATTTCATATAATTTTGACCATTAGATATGTTTATTGTGCTTCCCAGAAGGTGTGGGATTGATTTGATCTCCATTCAAGCTCGGGTGAGCTCAGATCAAGCGACGATCGACGGACGGTCTCCGTCTCTCATCGCTCAGGAGGAAATAGATCACGGACTATCCACTCTTCATGATTAGAATGTATGGTCCTGATTAATTATGCTTAGATCCATCGATTTAACCCTTTAATCTGTGCAGTTAATCATGGCCATCTGATCTTAGATTGGATGGCCAACGTAAAAATGAATTCTACCATCGTCTGCATCAGCATTTGATGTGACAACTTAAATAACCAATCCCATTACGCCACATGGAAAGTGTGCCGTGTTAACTGCCACAAGGTGCTGACAGGATTTGAGGGTTAATTAGGTTAATTAATCCATTTTTAATGCAGAAACTTCAAAAAATCATAACTAACTATAGAAAAATCCAAAAAAGTACAAATGAGGGCTCATTTTAAAAGTACTTTAAAGGGGAATCATTAATATTGAATAATAATTTCTACTTAATTAAGGTTTAATTAAAATTTTAATAGCCTAATTACTCTCTTATTATTTATCCAATTAATTTCAAACTTTTCAGAGATGTTTAGGGGGATGACCTTTGCCTCCCCTATTTTCCTTAGGA
Organism: Cymbidium sinense; assembly: GCA_021442155.1. Lineage (NCBI taxonomy): Eukaryota > Viridiplantae > Streptophyta > Magnoliopsida > Asparagales > Orchidaceae > Cymbidium > Cymbidium sinense. The sequence continues at coordinate 78,172,166 of CM038226.1, forward strand.
TTTATTGGATAATTAATTGGGAAAATTAATGGATTAAGCCTTAATTACTCTCCTACCTTAATTAATGATAATTAAGCAAATGAATAGTAGATTAATTAATGAATTAAGATTAATGACATTTATTAACAATGGAGAAACTTAGGGAAATGGATTAAGACCCCTCTTCCAATCCTTTCCTTAAATCTTCTTCATTCCTTCTTTAAAAATTAATTAATTAAAACTCATTAATTAATTAATAAAATATATCCAAATCCAAATCATATCTGGACTTTAATTAACTAATTGAAAGGATTTAGGGATTGAGACTTAGGCTTCCTTCTCTATGTCTTTCCCAAAGTCCATTTCATATTATTGATTAAGGATAATTAAGATTTAATTAGATAATTAATAAACTTAATTAATTTGATTGAATCCATTTTCTTTGATTAACTCTTGGGTAGCTCTTTGGGTGTTCAATAACCTAAAGAGAGAGCTAATGAAATTATGGTTAGTTCACGTGTGTGAGAAAACCATAAGAGTAATTAAGTGAGCTCCTTAAGCTTAATTAATTAATAATTATGAGCTAATTGCATTAGCCCTTTTCATTTCATAGGAGCATTGCTATTTACTTTATGTGGTTGCATATCATATTAGCTCATAATTGTTTAATTAATTACCTTAAGGTGACATAGGTAAGGGTTAATTAATTAATTTAATCCCTGCTTAACTTAACAAATTCATAAAATCAACCTAATTACTTTTTATTGAATCAAATCAACTCACACATATGGGAATGGGATTAGGACTAGCAAACTTCATTCACATTTCATAAATCAAATCAAATATGAAATCAAAAATGGCTTTAACAAACTTTGATTTATTTTAAATAAGCTTGCTTAATGTGATTGTCCTCATGAATTAGTTGGATTGAATGAGATTGTATGATTGTGTTTCTTTATTTCTTTCCAATCATATCAAAATGTTATATGCCACTTGTAGTCATCCATTCATTCCTTTCAAAAAATCAATTGAAAATAAATGATCTCCTTTATGTCAATTTTCATGTGTTGACTTAATTAAGAATTTGTGTTGCTATTATCACTATTAAATCTCAAATATACTTTCAAAAGCTTCTTAATGAATAAGAATATGTCTTGTGACTTTAGTTATACATATATAGGAGGTGCACATGAATATAAACTTAGTATATGAAGTGAAGTCTCTTTCTTATATTCATATTTGATTTGCATAAATAAGAATGTTAGTGGTATATTCGTCTAGACATCTTAGAGATGCACAACTTTAAGTAGTCCTAAGAAGGTTCTTACCTCACTCCCATGGTGCAGAACAATGGTGACGTGCCTACTTGATTTCATTCTTAGGCATTTTTGATATCAGAATTTAGATAGAATTTTAAATCATTTACACAAATAAATCAATTAAATTGAATCTAACTTTTATATATTTTTCATGTCTATAGTTGCTTGCACATTCATATATAAATATATGTAAGAATAGTGGGTATATTAGTCTAGACATTTCAAGGATGCACGACATTAAGTAGCCCTAAGGAGGTTCCTACCTCACTCTCTTCGTGCGAAATAATGGGTCGTACCTATTTAAAATTTTCTTATATATATGTATGTGTAATACGATTAGTGGATGAAAACCATACTTTAATCAAATCAAATTCTACTTTCGCCTGATTCCCATTCTTACAGTTGCTTATACATTCATATGTATTTGAGAATAGCAGGTATATTAGTCTAGACATCCTAAGGGCGTACGACTTTAAGTATCCCTTTGAAGGTTCCTACCTCACTCCCTTAGTGCAGAATAATGGCAACATACTTGCTTAAAACTTTTATACATGTTAGTGTATATTTAACTAATGAATGGGAATCATCCCTTTTCTAATAAAAAAGACATGCATTCATACTTTGTTCAAGTGATAGAATTAAATAACCATATAATTTGAAGTTCTTTTCTTATACTTTTGTATAAGAATTTAGATTGAGCTTTAAATTAATATGCCAAAATAATTCAACCAAATGAAACATCAATTTCAAATGCATTTGCTTACATTCATCATTTAAGCATGCTAAGATATAAATTACATGTACAGGTACGTTTAGGACTTAACCATATGCATGTTATATATGATGGAAAGAAATAAACCAACATGTGTCATGTGATGGTAGTTCATTTCAACTAATCTTGAGTTGCCTTTCTCATTGAGTGAGTTTATTTAGAGTGAACCTAAACCTAAGACTAATTAAAATATGTAACAAGCCATTCAGCAAAGAGAATTTTTTAATTAATTGTCTTTAGAAGTGACTTAAGGTAGGGATAAAAGGGAGTGATCCTCTCTTTCCTTCTCTTTATAACACTTAGTTATTTTTTGTAGGTCAAATGAAACAAAAGATAACATTAAGTTAAAACTTGCAAATCAACTAAACAACTTAAAGTAAAAGCACCCTTTAATTTGAATCTTTCTACACTTAAGAAATTATAACTCTAAAGCCTAGTTAGGACAAACCACATAAGCCTTAATACACACACACACACACATTAGATTAAGTCACTACTAGCTTTATGTTAGGATGGTGCATGGTTTGATGTATGTTTTATTTTGTGATGTATTTTTTTAGACTGGATGTTAGGGTTAATGTTTTGTAAATTGGATGTTAGGCCATGATTGGCCTAATTATGTCTTTTACAAGAGATTGTGCTTAAGGCGCCATTGAAAAATAAATATAAATGCTTTCTTTGTAGGTTGCTTAAGCCCCTAAGAAAAATCTAAGTTAGGACAGGTGGGCTTGGTTACCCATGTGTAGGGTGCTAAGTCCAAATTATAAATATAATTGCTTGGGTGGAATGTATGTTTAACTAACCTCAATTTTGCAAGTGTAGTTAGATTTATTTTTTCATTTCAATGTAATTTTGTAATTAGGAATTAAGATTAATGCTATGGTGGAAATTAGGATGATGATTGGTTAGAAAGATTATGTCTTTTTGTGACGCGTGATGCCTTCAAGAGCCAAACCAAAGAAGCAAAGAGGAGGAAAGCAAACATGAAGACTTGAAGAATGAAAACCCCATAGCATTTATATATTGAATTGTAATTATTTTTTTGTAATCTGAGTTGTATAGGGTAGAGCTCGACTATTCTTTTTTTTTTCTTTTCAAGTTGTGGTCAATTGACCTTTTATTTTTTAAGTTGGGTTTATAAAATGTTTGATGTTATGGTTAGTTTGTGCAATAGAAATGGCATGCCTCTTCATAGTTTCTTTATGTATGGTGATTTAATGTTTGGCCTGGATGCGATTAGACTCTTAGAGAAAAATAAATCTTTTACCCAACTATAACTCATAATTAAACTTTTAAATACCTCATAACCTCACATAAATCCTAGGCATTAAATCAAGATAATTAAAAAATTTAGTAACCCTTTAGCTGAATATTGTATGTTTCACATCATGCATGCAGATCCTTTCTCTTGAAAATAGGAGATTTTCATCCTGGCACGAAAGGGGAATGTTTGACCAGTGAGAGCATCTCCTATGGTGGAAAACACCCCTTCTTGCTGATTTAGCCAATAATCTAATTTCATGATGCATGTAGGCATATAAAATCCAAAACCTTTGTAAAAATGAAGAGTCTAAAATCAAATAAAATTTAAAAAGATTTGCATTAGATTAAGTCATTGTTCATACAACTCATGTTCTAGTCTCTTAGGGAGTGATTTTAAAGACCTAGTATCTTTCTAAAAAATAATAACCTAACCATCTTGCAAAATATATGACTTGACCATAGTTTTAAACTGTAGGAAGAGTTAGCTGGCTGCCACTCCATGTGGTTATAAGTCCAGCAGTCGGGTGATTTATCCTCTCTTGTGGAGATAAGCCATATACCCATTTTATCTTAGATTTAGGGCATGCTTTGTCCCTCACTAAAGCTCCCTAGATTTTGGATCTGAGGTTGTTGTTTCCCTCCAGGCTATAAGCATAAATCCTCACCTCTTAGGCATTTATATAACCTTGTATTGGGGATTTATAAGTCCTAATTTTCTAATAAAATTTCAACTCAAATACATAAATCTCCTCAACCTCAAACATATAAATCCCAACCATAGGATATATTGGAATTCTCACTAGTCTTCTTAGTATCATGAGCATTTCCTACTCATTCCCTTTGGCTTCTCAAAATATGTCTTCTCCTTGAACTTTCTCAATGATTTTTCAAATATAACCAATCATTTGATAGTCTAACCTTGAAATCTTTAGAGATAATAATTACTTACTTTAATCAAGAGTATTCATAAGAAACTCAACTTCTTTAGGATGTAATTATCTATGAGGGCTTTCCCTCATAGGAAACTTTAGAATATGATTTAAATAAACCCTACTTTATTCATCCATGTAAAGTAGGGAAAAATCTCTGGTATATTTGAAGACCCATCATGCCTTAAGAGTCCTTTCTTAGGTGATTAGGTCCATCGTAGGGTAGTGATTTCTATCTTTCGAGATAGTACACTATTTCTTGATGTCATACCCGATAACCTCAATAAGTACACCTCAATGGTGTCCATGATACAAACATAATCAAAAATAAACACCACAAATAATAATGTGAATCAAGCGAATCAACACTAACAAATAGAGAGGCTGTGATTTATAAGAACACCCTAGTTATGGTGATGATTAGGAGCAAAATTAAAACTAGGTCATACTTGACTTAATTTTGGTAGACTAAGTGTCATTGGAGTTTTAATCATATTTATTTTATAAAAGATGACTGGATGAATTCATAAGATAATAGGGGAGATGTCAAATAATTTACAAAAAAAATATTTTATGTAAGAACTATAATAGAAAAAAATTTGTATAAATAAATCCTCATCAAAGGGATAACCTTTTGGTCATTTAGCCAAACGAAGAGGAGAATATGAAGTCAAACTTTTAACTTTTAATTCCAAATCTAGATTAAAATTTCTTTACAACAAAAACACCTTTTTAAAGTCAACACTATAAGTCTTCTATTAAAAATTTTAACTTTCCCTCCAAGTAGGGGCTATTTCATATTTGTGGGAGGTAGTTAGAGTTTTAAGAAGAGAAAGAGTAGGTTTGTCTCTTATTTCATGGGAGTAGAGTGAGATAACTTTTTTGTGTAGATAAAATTGCATGTCAACTCCTTATTTACCCCTTGACTATTGCATTATTCTATATAGAATTTTGATATAATTTCCACATTTTAAAGTCAACAGCTTCACATTATGTCTAATGACTTCAACTAGGCATGGTCATGTATCTTGCATTATTTCACAATGTCTTCTTTCCTAATATAGTATTGTTGTATCCCTTTATTTCATGTAATATTCAACACATACTCTTACACACCTATCTAACGTGTTAGATGATCACATATATATTACTCTATAATAATACATTATCTTGCTAAAACACATAAAATTATAACCACATAAAAAATAAGAACTATAGTACTTATTTCTTTGCCATAGACTTAGTAATAGTTCAATAATGCACAACATCACAAATACACCTACACTATGACAATATCTATAAACAACTACATTCTCATGTCAACTACTAAGTTGAAACTCATGCAGAGCCTTCACCGGCAAGTGCGAAATAACATCTCTTAAACATATAATAACCTAGTATTGATAGGAGGTGGACAAGAAAGGAATATGAAGGGAAAATATCATTGCTTGAGGAAAGAAATGTGCACATAAGTATCACTTAAAACACTTAGGCATATAAGAGCCTTCATACTATATCAAACAAAGCATATAAGTAGCTCTACTAATATAGGCTCTAATTAAGTCCATGATATATGTTCTCATGATTTTTTAATTGATAGCCTTAAGTCAATAATGGATAAGAAAATAAATAAATCAAGAGTGTGGTGTTTATTTTTGATTTGTGTATGGGGGACACCACACAAATATGAGGGTGTACTTATTGAGGTGATCGAGTATGACATCAAGGAATAGTGCACTATCTCAAAAAAATAAATCACCACCCTACAAAGGACTCCTAAGGCATGATGGGTCTTCGAATATACCAGAGATTTTCTCTTACTTTACATGGATGAATAAAGCAGGGTTTATTTAAACCAGGTTCTAAAGTTCCCTATGGGGGAAAGCCCCCATATTTAATTACATCCTAAAGAAAGTGAGTTCCTTAGTAATACTCTTGATTAAAGTAGGAAATTATTGTCTCCAAAGATTTCAAAAATAGGACTATCAATAAATTGGCTATGTTTGAAAAATCAATCGGGATAGACCAAAAAGGAGGGAGACTTATTAACGAAGCCAAAGGGAGATGAGTAGGGAATACTCATGATACTAGGAAGCCTAGTGAGCTTTCCAATCTATCATATGATTGGGTTTTATATATTTGAAGTTGAGGAGAATTATATGTTTGAATTAGAATTTTATTAGGAAGCTATGACTTATAATCCCACAACACAAGATTATGGAAATGCCTATGAGGTGAGGATTTATGCTTGTAGCCTAAAGAAAATAGCAAACTCAAATCATAAATTTAAGGAGTTTTAGCGAGGGCCAAAGCCTTAAATCTAAGAGAAGATGGGTATATAGTTTATCTCCACAAGAGAGGGTAAACCACCCGATTGCTGGACTTATAATCATCTGGAGTGGTAGACAGCTAACTCCTCCTACATTTTAAAACCATGTGGTAAAGTCATATGATTTTACAAGATGGTTAGTTTATTTTTATTTAAAAAGAAACTAATGTCCTTAAACCCACTCCTTAAGAGACTAGAGCATGAGTGGTATGAACAATGACTTAATCTAATGCAAATCTTATTAATTTTTATTTGATTTTTGACTCTTCATTTTGCTAAAGGCTATAGGATTTTATATGTCTAAATGTATGATGAAATAAGGTTAATGGCTAAATCAAAAATAAAGAGGTGTTTTCCACCATAGAGGAGACCCTCAAAGGTCAAGTCTTCCCCTATCATGCAAGGATGGAAATCCTCTCTTAGCAAGAATGAAACAAGAAGACATGCGATATTAAGCATACAACATCCAGCTAAGGGGTTGCTAAATATTTTAATTATCTTGATTTAATGCCTAGTCTTTATGTGAGGTTATGAGTTATTTAGAAAATTTAATTATGAGTTGTAGTTGAGGTAAAAAATTTATTTATTTCCTAAGAGCCTAATCAGATCCAAGCACACATTAAATCACCATATATGAAGAAACTAAGAAAAGACATGTCATTTATATTGTGCAATAAAAATAAAATATCAAATAATTTATAAACCCAACATAAATGAATAACAGGTCGGTGCTGTCGGGTACTGTCATACAACCCGAAAAGAGAGATGGGTAGCTGAGCTTTACCCTTATACAACCTAGTATATAAAAGAATAATTATAATTACAAATAAATAAATGCTATGGGGTCTTTATTCTTTATATATCCTCCATTTTCTTCTTGGTTTGGATTTGCTTACTTCAAAGACATCATAGGGGCCTCCAGGACCAAGCCTTCTAGCCACCTCTCATCCTAATCCCCCATAACACTAATCCTAATTCCTAATGCAAGATTACATTAAAAATAAGAAAACAAATCTAACTACACCTGCAAAATAATGGTTAGCTAAACACACCATACAACCCAAGCAGTTATATATATAATTTGGACTTAGCACCCTATACATGGGTCACCAAGTCCACCTATCTTAACTTAGATTATACTTAAGAGTTAAGCAACCTATAAATGAGAGCATTTATATTCTTTTTTAAGCACCCCTTAAACATAATCTCCTACAAAAAATATGATTAGGCTAATCACGGTCTAACATCCAGTCTATGAAGCATACACCCTAACAACCAGTCTATAATAATACATCATAAAACCAAATATACATCAAATCATTCACCACCCTAGAATAAGACCAAAAGTGGTGACTTAATCTAAGGTTTGTATATTAAGACTTGTGTGGTATGCCTTAATTAGGCTTTATTATAATTTTTTAAGTAAGGAAAGATTTAATTTGAAGGATGGTTTCACTTTAAGTGGCTTAATTGATCTATGAGTTTTACTTAATGTTTTCTTTTATTTTACTTGATTTACACTTAACAACTAAGTGTTATAAAGAGAAGAAAAGAGAGGATCACCCTCCTTCATCCCTATCTTAAACCACATCTAATGCATATTAATTAATCAATTCTCTTTAGTGAATGGTTTATTACATAATTTAAATTAATCTTAAGTTTAGGTTCACTTTAAATAGACTTATTCAAAATAAGAAGGCATCTTAAGATTAATTGGAGTTAATTACTATCACACAACACATGTTTATTCATTTCTTCCCATCATATATAACATGCATATGATTAAGTCCTAAACATATCTATGCATACAACATTTTTTTAGCACACTTAAATGGGATGTATAAATATTCTAGAAAAGAGGATTCTATTCATTAGTTAAATACATATTCAAAAGTATGAAATTATGTGTAAATTCATCCAATTCTAATGTCAAAATGAGAATCAAGGTACTCACCATTATTTTGCACCGTGAGGAGGATAGAATCCTTGGGGCTACTTAAAGTTGTGCATCCCCGGAATGTTCAGACTAATATGTCCTCTAACATTCGCACTTATGCAAATCAACATATGAATGAAAAAAGGAACTTCACTTCATACACTAAACTTATATTCACATGCACCTCCTATGTATGTATAGCTAATGTCACAACATGTATTATTATTCATTAATAAGCTTTTGAAAATACATTTGAGATTTAATAGTGATAATAGCCACACATATTTTTAACTTAAGCCAACACATGCAAATTTGACATGAAGGAAATCATTTATTTTTAATTGATCTTTGAAAGAAATGAATGTATGAATCAAGTGGCATGTAACATTTTAATATGATTGGAAAAGAAATAAGAAATACAAGCATGTAATTTCATTCAATCTAACTAATTCCTAAGGACAATCACATTAAATAAACTTATTTAAGATAAACCAAAGTTTTTAAAGTCATTTTTGATTTCATGTTTAACTTGATTTAAGATAGATATGAGAAAGAGGTGTTTGCTAATCCTAATCCCATTCCCCATATGTTTAAATTAATTTGATTTAATTAAAAAACAATTAAATGATTTTATGGATTGATTAAATTAAGCATGGATTAAATCAATTGATTAACCCTTACCTATGTTATCTTAAGATAATTGATTAAATAGTAATGCTCTTATGAAATTAAAGGGGCCTAATGCAATTAGCACATAATCATTTAATAATTAAGCTTAAGGAACAATTTTAATTACTTTCATGACTTTCTCACACATGTGAGCTAATCATAATTTCATTAAGCTTCTTTAGGTTCTTGAACACCTAAAGCTCTACCTAAGATGGATTAAGGAAAAATCAGATTTATTTAGATTTTTCAAATCCATTAAACCAATAATCCATTATTTCATCTCTCCTAAAAAAGAGACTAACCAAAGTTAATAATTATCTTGAAATGAGATGGGCTTAATGGAATAGGTAGGGAAAGAGATCCCCACCTATTTCCATAAGCCATCCATTGGATTAAGCATAATTTAAAATGATTTGACTTCCAATTTAGCTAATTAAGTTTCTAATTAGTTAATTAATTAATAATTAGGACTTTAGTTGAAAATGGAGGGAAAATTAGAGAAAGGATTAGGAAGAAGGCTCCAATCTACTTCCATAAGTCGCCTTACTATTCAACAGTGGTTAGGGAGCCCAAATAATTAATTAATCACTATTCATATGCTTAGTCACCCCTTAATGAAGTTAAGAGGGTAATCAAGGCTTAATAAATCAATTTTTCTAATTAAGAAAGTAATAAATTTCAATAAAAATAAGGGAGGGAGAGGTCATCCCCCTAAACATCCTCAAAAAGTTTGAAATCAATTGGATGATAAATTAAGGAGTAATTAAGCTAATTATGTTTTTAATTAAACTTAAGCTCTGTTTACTATTTAAAATCCATTGAAAATATTTTTATTAAATTCTTCATTGAAATACCTTTAAAATGAGCCACCATTTATATTTTATGATTTATTTTACAATTAGTTATGAATTTTGGATGTTTCAGCCTTAAAAATAGATTAATTAACCCTAATTAAACACTAATCTCACCAATGCCACATGGCTGCTGATGCGGTGCATATTCCATGTGATACGACGAGATTGGTTATTTAAGTTGTCACATCATGCAACTAAGTCAACCGACAGCGGACACACTTTCTCGTGGATTGTCCGATCTAAGATCAGACATCTGTGATTAATCTTATGGTTTAGAGAGAATAATCAAGGATATAAGTGTAATCTAATCATAGCTATCCATTTTGATCATGCGAAATGTGATCTTTCTCCTTCATGAAAGATGAAAGTGTTGTCCATCTTTCTCCATTCGATCTAAGCTCACCAAAGCTTGGATTGATTCCAAAATGATCTCACACCATCAAGGGAAGGAGAGAACACATCCAATGACTAAGATCACATGCAATAAAGCTTTCTTTCACAAAAGACCAAACACAAAATCACCTAGGCTATGGTTTTGAGGAATTCCTCGTCGGAGCTCAAGACCGACGATGGGATTTAATAGTAGAGACAAAACCTTATTGAGGAGCTTGGGCCTTAATTTGGGGTAGGTTTCCTTGGAGACCAAGATCATCCTATTGGGCATTTGGTCTTGATTAAACTCCCACTTCTGATCTCTCTGGAGCCTGGGAAATGACTCGTATGGCTTCGACTAGGTCTAAGGAAGGTGTGTGCAAGTTTGATTGAAGTTTGGTAGAGGATCGAGAAAATGAGATTTGGAATTCACCTCCCCTATTTCAGCTTGACATAAAACCAAGAGAGGGAAAATCGGGGAGCTTGGGGAATGGCTATGGGAGACTCTCTTGCACTCTCTCTGGCTTAAAAGAAGTTGAATCAATCAATTCCAGTTCAAATTGAGGGCGTATATCCCCTCAATTGTTGAGGTGGATGGACAGGTTTCATTCTCATTTTCTCGTCGGCCAGCCACTGTCAAATCATCAAAATTGTCTCCATCAAGTCCACATGGCCTGCCAAGAGTGTGGGGAGGCTTGGGTGGTGGTTCAAGGTCCGATATGGGGGAGATATTCTTTCCTTTGTCTATAGGGTGCTTGGTTTGCATGGGAGGTGAGTTAACGCACCTCCCCTTGGTCCATGGCAAGTCCTAGTGTGCTTTGGGTGGGCTAGGAAGGTTAGACATGCTTCATTTGGCAATTGGAAGGCTGCCCAAGTGATGGGAGAGTGGACGTTGAAAAATGGGGAAGGAATCCAATGCAAAGAGGTTTGTCCAATGGATAATCCCCTTGGGTGGGGTCCACTTTGCTTTTGGATAGACTTTGGGCTGACCTTGTGATAATTTGGGTTGGGTTTGGTCAGCCATCAAAGTCTCATGGGTTGATTTTATGGGTTTTGGCTTCATATGGTCAAATGGGTTCATGTTGGGTTGGGTTGACCAATTGGTCAAATTGGGTAAAATCAAGGCTTGGATTAGGTTCAAATGATGATTTGGAAAGTTTTAGCTCAAATGACTTGGGTTAGTTTGGCTTAAGTTTGATTTTGGCTCATTTGAAATCAAATGGGTCAAATGGGTCAAGTTGACCAATTTGGCCAATTTGATCAAATTGGGTTGGTTTAGGTGAGCGTTCATGTTCAATTGGTCAATTAAAAATGATTGTAGGCTTTTGTTTGATTTGATTTGGGTTTAATTTGAATTTTGGCCAATTTGACCTTTTAGGTCAATTTGGGCTAGGTTGGGTCAAGTTGACCAATTGGTCAAATTGGGCTCAATTATGGCTTTGGTCAAGTTCAATAATTGATTTGGAATGAACTTGAGCCATTGGTTGCAATCAATTTGGGTTAGATCATGATTTGACCCATTTTGGCTTTTAGGATAATTTGGGCCAACTTAGGTCAAATGATCAATTGGACTTAGTTTGGCTCAATTGAGGGTTTGGTCATGTTCAATCATTGATTATGAGTTGGTTTGCATCAATGGTTTAAATCAATTTGGTATATGGTGAGTTTTGGCTAGTTTAGGTTTCATTTGGGCTAAAGGCTGACTTGGTCAAATGACCAAGTTGGCTTGGTTTGACCCAATTTAAAGTAGTTGATCATTATATGAGGTTTAGCTGGGCTTAGTTTAATCCAATTTGGGTTGGATTAGAACTTGGCTCAAAAGGATCCTTTAGGTCACTTTGGGTCAAGTGGACCTAAATGGTCAATTGGTTTAGTTTTGGCTTGATTCAAGTTTAGTTGAACTCATATATAAGCCTAAGATTAAAATATAAATCCAACTACAATCAATTTAGAGTCTAATAGATTCTGGCTCATTTGATACTTTCAAGTCAAAAAGGCTAACTTGGGCTTGACTTGGGTTTTGGTTTGATTTTGGACTTGGTTTTGGTCATGTAAATTTATATCTCATTTATATTTGGGAATATAAATGAAGGTATAAATGACTCATGAGAAAATCACTTGAGTTTGGAGTGATTTGGATGCAAATTTGACCAAGCTTATGGATGTAGATCAAAAGGGCTTAAGTAGGGAATTAATTTAGTTTGATTTATTTTTGGTTATAAAAGGGTGGGTTTCATTTATATTTATGAATATAAATGAAGGAGTAATTGGTTTATAAAGAAACCAATTGATTTTGGATTGATTTGTGTGAGATTTGATTAAGCTTATGGAGATAAGTCCATAGGGCTTAAGAGGGGATTTGGCTTGGTTTGATTTAGTTTGATTTAGTTTTGGATATTTGTGTATGGATTTCATTTATATTTGTGAATATAAATGAAGGAATAATTTATTTATAAAGAGATCAATCAAGTTTGGAATAATTTAGGTGGAGATTTGGCTAAGATTATGAGAGTGGGTCATAAAGCTTAAGAAGAAATTTGGACTTGGATTTGATTTGAGGATTGAATTTTTTTTGGTTTGGAATTTGGATTTGGATTTGGTAAAGGATTGAGAGATTGAATTGATATTTGATAAAATCAATTGAATCAGGATTGATTTAAATTAGGTTGAGGCTAAGTCCACAAGATGAATACAAAGGGCTTAGGAAGAATGTTGATCTTGGATTCGATCATGGGTTTCAAGGATTTGGTTTGGAATTTGGATTTGGATTTGAGTTGGATTTGAGGTGGAAATCATGGATTTGGGTAGTGGTAAGCAAATTTTCCAAGTCCCAAGGCATAACTTATTCATGTGGCTAACCCTTCTAAGTCTCTAGCTTAAAGTGTTCAACTAATCACTAGAAGTGCTAGCTCTTAGTGTCTACAAGAGTCCTAGATCTATGATGAGGAAGTTGAGAACTCACTCCAAAAGTGGGGTCAATAAAGAGAAAATAGTTATTTTAGAAATAATAGTGAAAATGTAGTGAGATTTTAACATTCTCTAGGATTCTAATTTTAAATAACATCCAAAAATCTCTTCCTCTAAAATTTATAATGTGAAGAGTGGGGAAGAGAGAGAGAGAGAGAGAGAGAGAGAGAGAGAGAGAGATATTATCCCTAAATTCAAGAAAGCCCCACAATGGAAGAGGTTGAGGTTCAACTATTATTATAGGTTTTTTTGAGAATTGAGAGCTACTTTCAATAACAAAACTTCTAGCATTAACTACTTAGGTTTAATTCAGAGCAAAAGAATTCAATTACACTCGTGATTTGTTGTGACTCATGCTAAGATGTATTATGAATAACTGTAAACTACATTCAAGGATTTACTTTAGATGCTATATAATGGTTAAGTGGTAACTTATAAGATAATAACCACTAATAGAGGTATGGTGTCGACCCTTTATAGATTATAAATCAGATCAATCAATCCAAATTCAAGTTCTCTATAGTGTGTTAAATATTTAAATAAAATAAAAGGCCAACAATATCTCAAAAAATTTCACAGAGCTATGTTTTTGTAATTTTTTTATTTTTATAAGATGAAGTTGGACAAGAGTTGCTTTCTTTCCTTAGCTTTGGATATAAATAGACTTGAACATCAAAAAAAGATCTCAGAAAGTGTGATCAAATCATAAACCATATAGATTTATGGAACCTTTCAAAGAGATAGGCCAACCATAACAAAAGTAGAAGTAATTGAGAAGTACATGTTAAAGTATACTGAAATGAAACAAATGACTATCTATAGTCATGATCCCATGAAGAAAGTTGGCTTCCTAACGAAAAAGAAAATATGGTTTAGTTCTTCAAGGATCAATATGAACTATGCAAATTATCTCAAGAAAAACTCTTCCCATAGAGCTCTGTTGAGAAATAAAGGTGATTAAAGTTTCAAGAAAGAGTTAAGAAAATAGAGTCATAATTTTTAAAAGATTCATTATAATAACATAAAGCTATTGAAAAATATATATGATCTAGCTCAGTATAATTGATATGAACTTCCTCAGTTCTATAAAAAAAACTTTGCTCACCACTATTGACTAATTCATATCCACAAAGCTTCCTTCAAATTTTCTATTTCATGAATTGCTAGTGGATATTCTCTATATTTTTTAAGATGCAACAAAAGAGGAGTTCAAAGCCAATCAACCTCTAGCTCTCAATCTATTTTTTAAAGGGTTAGTTTATCCTCTTTAATGTGAATTAGGTTATTATATTAATCACATTAATCTTTTTTTAGGCTTGATTCACACTTTAAAAATTAAATAGAATAAAATTCATATGCAAGCTCCATTTGATTAAAGGGTGGGGGATTTAGTCAACTAAAGCTAGCTAATTAATTAAATGGCCAAGTTAAATCATAAAAATAAACTAAAAAGAATTGTTAAGAAAATTTTAGGTACTTAGACAGAATCATAAAAGTAGTTCATGGGACAATTACATTATATAGATAAAACTAGTAAGATAAATATTTATCTTCAGCTAATCATTATTCAGTTCATTAGTTTTCTTCAAATAAAACTTGATTTTAAAATTATAGTGACAAATCACATTATCCATGTTCTCCTTTTCAAATCAAACCGCAAATTCAAATACCAATTCAAATTTCCAAAATTCACAATCAATCCCATGATCAAATTAAATTCCCAAAACTCTTCCTAAGCCCTATGATTGAATTCCATGGCCTTAACCTTAGCCAAATTCAATTAAATTCTAATTTAATTGATTTCCTCAATGATAAATTCAATCCCTCAATCATTTATCAAATTCAAATCCAAATTTGACTCCAAATGATTAAAACCCAAAATCACATCCAAGTTCCAAAATCCATTTGAAGCCATATGATCCACCTTCATAAGCTTAGCCAAACCCTCCTTTAAACCAAATCAAATTCAATTGATCTCTTTATAGATCAATTATTCCATCAATTATCTTTTTAAATATAAATTAAATCCATATTCAAAAGATCAAAACCAAATCAAATTAAATCAAGTCAAACCAAGACCCTTCCTAAGCCACATGGACCTACCTCCATGAGCTTAACCAAATCTTAACCCAAATCAACCAATCAATTCATTTTCTCATAAATAAATTACATAATCAATTATCTTCATAAATATAAATGAAACCCACATTAAAATGATAGAAATTAAATCAAACTAAAGCAAATTCCCCTCTAAGCCCTTTAACCCACCTCCATGAGCTTAGCCAAATTTGCCTTCAAATCACTCCAAACTCAAGTGGTTTTCTCATAAGTCAATCATATACTCAATTATCTTCCCAAATAAAATGAAATATAAATTCAAATAGCCAAAACCAAATCCAAAATCAAATCATAACCCAATTTAAACCCTTTAAGCCATTTTCTTGGACTTAATCAAAACCCATCTAAATCAAGCCAAAATCAATGAATTTTCTTTTGAATCAATCATTCCTTCAATCATATATCCAAATATAAATGAAACCTATAATTATCAAGCCAAATTAAAATCAACCCAAGTCAAGCCCAACTTAACCCTTTTGACTTGAAAATTCTAAATGAACCAAAACCCATCATAGCCCAAATTAATTGCAGTTGGATTTATATTTCAATCCTAAACTCATATATAAATTCAACTAAACCTTAACCAAGCCAGTTAACCCATTTAGGTCCACTTAACCCAAAGTGGCCTAAAGAACCCATATGAACCAAGTTCTAATCCAACCTAAATTAGATTGAACCAAGCCCATCCAAACCTCATACTATAATCTTTGATCACCCTAAAATGATCAATTGCTTTGAATTGGGTCAAACCAAGTCAACTTTATCATTTGACCAGTCAACCCTTAGCCCACATGAAACCCAAACTAACCAAAACTCACCCTACACCAAATCAATTAAAACCATTGATTCACATCAACAATCAATGATTGAACATGACTTGACCCTCAATTGAGCCAAAATATCAATTGACCATTTGACCCAAATTGGTTTAAAGGTCAAAATAGGTCAAATCATGATCCAACAAAATTAATTGCAACCAATGGCTCAAGTTCATTCAAGTTAATTATTGAACTTGACAAAAGCCATAATTGAGCCCAATTTGACCAACTAGTCAACCTGACCCAACTTAACCCAAATTGACCTAAAGGAACAAATTGACCAAAATCCAAATTAAATTTAAATTGATTCAAACCAAAGCCTACAATCATTTTCAATTAACCAATTGAACTTAAACCAACACCTAACCCAACCCAATTTGGCAAATTTGGTCAAATTGGTCAACTTTACCCATTTCACCCATTTGATTCCAAATGAGCCAAAATTAAACCAAGGCCAAATTGATTGAAATCACTTGAACCAAAATACTTCAAATCATCATTTGATCCTAATCCAAGCCTTGGTCAATTTGACCAATTGGTCAACCTAACCAATATGACCCATATTGACCCAAATGACACAAATTCAACCAAAATGCTTGAAACAAACCAATGGGACCTTGGAACCCGACCAATCCCGACCCAAACCTAACCTAGGTAAGCCCAAAATCAGCACAAAATCAGCCCAAAACCTAAATGAGTTTAATCCAAGGTTATTACCCATTGGCTAAGCCTCTTCACATGGGATTCCACCTTTTTTTTTGGCAAAGTCCACTCTCCCATCACTTGGCAACCCTCACTCTCCCTAAATGGGTAGAGCCATCAGCCCATATCAAGCCTTGAGCCACCTCCCAAGTATTCCTCCACTCAAATCGAGCCACGTAGACTTGATGGGGACAACTCTAGCGCTTTGACATCAGCTGGCCAACCAAAAATGGGGGATTGATCCCGTCCATCCATCTCAACCAATTGAGGGATATACCCACTCAATTCATATGGGAAAACACACCATTTACATCATCAAAGCTTCCTAAGGCATTTTTTAATCCCCTTACAAGCTCTCAAGCAATTCCAAAGCTTCCCTCTTCAGATTTTCTCTTTCTCGAGTGAACCTGAAACAGGGCATTGATCCTTCGATTCCAACTTCTTCAATCCTCAATCAAAATCAAATTGGTCCTTCTTACACCATCTACACACATCGTCGAAGCCAAACAAATTTTCCCTCAAGCTCTAAGGCCATCAAAGGATAGATCTTGATCGAAGCCGAGCATCCAAGCACCATTTTTGGCCTTCCAAGCAATCCGCAAGGAACCAATCCAATTGTTGCTCAATAGGGCTTTGTCTCAACTAGATGAAGCTTCCTTAAGCATGCGAGCCACCAGTCTTAGCTTCGATGAGGTAAATCCATTAAAATCAAGTTTTAGGAAAAATGTGTTGGTTCTTTGTGAAGAAAATGTGCATGTGAGCCGATATTAGCCATTGGATCTTTATGGATCCCTTACACGATGGTGTGGGTTCCATTTGGAGTCAATCCAAGCTCGGGTGAGCTCGGATCGAATGATCAATGGTGGACGAGCACCGTCATTCATCATTTTCAAGCTGATAGATCACACATCATCCATTCTGTGTGATTGGAATGGACGCCCATGATTAGATCATGCAAGATCATCTAATTCAAGCCATTATTAACCATGGGTTTGATCTGCACCATCGGATCTCAGTTCGGATGGCAGAGAACAAAAGCATCCACGCCGGTGACTTAGTGAGATGTGATACTTAAATAATCCAACCATGTGAAAAGCATGTCGACTTGCCATGTGGCGTCGATGGGATTAGGCTTAATTAAGGTTAATTAATTAGTTTTTAAGTCTAAAATTCATAAACTCAAAATAAATTATAGAAAAATCTAAAAAATACAAATAAATGCTCATTTTGAAGATATTTCAGAGGGGAATCCATTAAAATTATCCTTAAGGGATTTTGAATAGTAATCAAAGCTTAATTAAGATTTAATTAAAAAATTAATTAGCCCAATTATTCCCTATTTAATTAACTAATTAACATAAAACTTTTTGAGATTATTTAGGGTGACTTCTGCCACCCCTATTTTTCATGGAATTTATTGGTTGATTAATTGAGAAAATTAATTGATTAATCTAATTAGCTTGTTTAATTAAGTGTTATTAACCATTTGAATAATAATTAATCAATTAATTGGGTTCCATATTCACTATCTAACAGTGAAGAGCTTATGGAATTGGGTTGGGTCCTCTTTCCTAACCTCTTCACCCTAAACCCTCTCATTTTCTTTAAGAAATGGTAATTAAAAATTAATTAACAAATTAATTAATTATCTAGTTAAATTAAGGTTTAAATAATATTGAATCTTGTTTAATTAAATGAGAGGACTCATGGAATTAGGTTGTGACCTCTTTCCCAAACTTTTCCCCTTAAGTCCATTTCATTTGGATGATAAATTATTAACTTGGGAAATTAAGTAAAGAGGAATCGGTTAATTAATTAGTGACTTGATTAATCAAATTAAAAATATAATCATATCTTATTTTGATTAACTAATTCATTGGTAGATATTTAGGTGTCTAATATCCTAAAGAGATTTAATGAAATTATGATTTACCCAT
Organism: Cymbidium sinense; assembly: GCA_021442155.1. Taxonomy (NCBI): domain Eukaryota; kingdom Viridiplantae; phylum Streptophyta; class Magnoliopsida; order Asparagales; family Orchidaceae; genus Cymbidium; species Cymbidium sinense. The sequence continues at coordinate 78,191,130 of CM038226.1, forward strand.
ATGTGTGAGAAAACCATAAAAGTAAGTAAGTTTCTTAAGCTTAATTAACTATTAATTTTGAGCCAATTACATTAGGCCCTTTCATTTCATAGGACCATTGCTAATTTACTTTTCAATTCATTCGCATATCACATTAGCTCATGATTATTTGGATAATTACTTTAAGGTAACATAAGTAAGGGTTAATTAAATGGATTTAATTCATATCTTAACTTAATTAATCCATAAAATCAACCTAATTACCTCTCATTAAATCAAATTAACATAAAAAAATGGGATGGGATTAGGATTAGCAAACTTCTTCTTACATTCCTTAAATAAAATTAAATATAAAATTAAAATGACATTAAAAAGCTTTGGTCTATTTTAAATGATTTTATTTGATATGATTGTCCTTAGGAATTAACTTGATTGAATGAAATCATATGTTTATGTTTAGTTATTCCTCTCTAATCATATTAAATGTTGTATGTCACTTGATTCATGCATTCATCTTTTGTAAAATTAATTAAATTAAATGGTTTCCTTTATATCAAGCTTGCATGTGTTGATTTAATTTAATATATATGTGGCTATTATCACTATTAAATCCAAATGTATTTTTTAAAGATTATAAATGAATGATTACATATGCTATGAATGCTAGTTATAAATACATAGGAGATGTATGTGATTATAGCTTAAGTGAATGAAGTGAAGCTTCCTTCTTTTTATTCATATATTGATTTATGTAAGTATGAATGTTAATGGGTATATAGCCTGGACATCCCGAGAGTACAAGGCTTTAGCTAGCCCCAAGGAGGTCATTTGATTATCTCACTTCCCTGGTTTAACAATGGCACATACTCCATTTGATTTCACTCTTATGTATTTCAATACTAGAAGTTGGATAAGGCTTTAATTCAAATACATAAATGATTCAATAAAATTAAATATCATTTTTTGCATGATTTTCATTCTCCAAATTATGAATACATGTGTATGTATTTAAGAAAAGTTGTATATAGTTTGGGCATCTTAGGAATACGAGGCTTTAGCGAGCCCGAAGGAGGTCATTTGATTACCTCACTTCCCTAGTTTAACAAAGTCACGTACTTGCTTATGTCTTTTATACATGCATGTGTGTATTTAATTAGAGAATGGTAATCCTTCCTTTATATTAAAAAATGCATGCATTTACAATTGCTCAAATGTTTGAATTAATTGATCATGTGATTTGGAGCTCTCTTTCTTATGTTCATATATGCAAATTCACATATAGTTTGAATGTAATGGTATATAGTCTGGACATCCCGAGAATACGAGGCTTTAGCTAGTCCCATGGAGGTCATTTGATTACCTACTTCCTTGGTTAACAATGACACATACGTGCTTAATTTCATCCCTATGTATTTTTGTATAAGAATTTAGATAGAGCTTTAAATTAATATGATAAAATAATTCAATCAAAGGAAAAATATAAAACTCCAAATACATATGCTCACATCCATCATTCAAGTGTGCTAAAACATATTGTATGTGTAGGTATACTTAGGATTTAATCATATGCATGTCACATGTGATGGAAAGGAATGGTTGAACATATTTCATGTGATAGTAATTCAATCAAATTAATCTTAAGGTGCCTTTCATATTGAATGATTATTTAAAGTGAACATAAACTTAAGATTAATTTAAAAATGTGTAATAAACCATTCACTAAAGAGAACTAAATCAAATTAACTTGCTTTAGAAATGACTTAAGGTATGGATGAAAGAGAGTAATCCTCTCTTTTTCTTCTCTTTATAACACTTAGTGCTAAGTGTAAGTCAAATGAAACAAAAGAAATACTTAGTAAAATTCTCAAATCAATTAAACCACTTAAAGTGAAATCAACCTCTTATGATTAAACATCCTTTCACACTTAGAAAATCATAACCTTAATACCTAGTTACCTAGTTAAGACATACCACACAAGCCTTAAAACACACACATTAGAATTAAGTCACCACTTCTAACTTTATGTTAGGACGGTGCATGGTGTGATGTAAGCTTTATTTTGTGATGTGTTGTTCTAAACTAGATGTCAGGGTGTATATTTTGTAGACTAGATGTTAGGTCATGATTAGCCTAATCATATTTTTTGTAGGGGATTGTGCTTAAGGGGAGCTAAAATAAATATAAATGCTCTTTTTTGCAGGTTATTTAAACCCCTAAGCATGATCTAAGTTAAGACAGGTAGGCTTGGTTACCCATGTGCAGGGTTCTAAGTCAAAATTATATACATATAACTGCTTGGGTTGTATGTGTGTTTATCTAACAGTTATTTTGCAGGTGTAGTTAGATTTACTTTTTCTATTTTTAATGTAATTTCACATTAGGAATTAGGGTTAGTATTATAGGAGGATAAGGATAAACATTGGCCAGAAGGCTTATTCCTGGGGTGTCATGTGATGTCATGAAACCTACCAAATCAAAGGAGAAAAGATATGAACAAATGGAGATATGAAGACGTGAAGGTTTGAAGACCCCCCATAACATTTATCATTTGTAAATTATAATTATTCTTTCATATTCCTGGTTGTATAATGGTAGAGCTAGGCTACCCATTTTCTCTCTTTGGGTTGTATGAGACGCCTTTTATTCTTTTGCACTAGTTTTATAAAATTATTTAATATTATGTTTAAATTATGCAATAGAAATGGCATGTCTTTTCATAGTTTCTTTATGAATGATGTCTTAATGTGTGGCATGGATCCCATTAGGCTCTTAGGCAAAAATAAATCTTTTACTCAACTACAACTAATAATTAAAATTTTAAATAACTCATAACCTCACATAAATCCTAGGTAAGAAATCAAGATAATTAAAAGATTTAACAACCCATTAGCTGAATGTTGTATGTTTCACACCATACATGCATCTTGAATCACTTTTGCAAAATGAGGGCCTCCATCCTTACACATATAGGGACGCTTGACCTATGAGAGCAACCCCTACTAACAGAGCTTCACCCTCTTCTTTCTTGATTTGCCATAACTTACTTCATTATATATTTAGGCATACAAAAATTCCATGGCATTTGTCAAAATGAAGTGTCAAAAATCAAATAAAATTTAAAAAAATTTGTATTTGTAGATTAAGTTATTGCTCATATCACTTATGCTCTAATCTCTTAGGTGAGTTTAAGGACTTTAATCTCTTTCTAAATAAACAATAGTCTAACTAATCTTACAAAATCATATGACTTGCCTACATAGTTTTAAAGAGTAGGAGGAGTTAGCTGGCTGCCACTCTAAGCGATTATAAGCCCAACAGTCGAGTGGTTTACTCTCTCTTGTGGAGGTAAACCATATAACCATTTTTGCTTAGATTTAGGTTATGCTTTGGCTTGTGCCACGGCTCCCTAGATTTAAAATCCGAGGTGGTTATTTCCTTCAGGCTATAAGTATAAATCCTCACCTCTTAGGCTTTTCCACAAACTTGTGTTAATGGATTATAAGTCCTAATAATCTAATAAAATTCAACTCAAACAAATAACTCTCTTCACTTTCAAATATATAAAGCCCAACCATATAATAGATTAGAATGCTCACTAAGTTTCCTAATATCATGGGAACTTCCTACTTATTCTCTTTAGCTTCCAAAAAAAAGTCTTCTCCTTGATCTTCCACTTGATTTTCCAACATAGCCAATCTATTGATAATCTATCCTTTAAATCTTTGGAGATAATAATTGTCAACTTTAATCGAGAGTATTCCTAAGGAATTCACCTTCCTTATGATATAATTAACTATGGGGGCTTGCCCCCTGTTGACCTAATTTTTAGAATGAGCTCTCAACCCCTTCTTCTTAGACATAGGACTCCTCTTAGACACTAAGAGTTCCTTAGTCTTAAGCCACTTGTAGTGATTAGGTGAACACTCAACCTAACCTTAGAAGACTTATAAGAGTTAGCCATAGGAATAGGTCATGACTTAGGGGTGTTAAAAACATACCTACCCTATAGCTTGAACTAAATCCTCACTTCCTTCTTTCAAATCAAACTCCAAATCCAAACCAACTCTAAATTCAAATCAAACTCCAAATTCAAGTCAAACTCCAAATTCAAATCAAACTCCAAATCCAAACCAACTCTAAATTCAAATCAATTCCAAATTCAAATCAATTCTAAATTTCTTAAAATTTAGACCATCCCAATTTCAAACTATTCTAAATCTGCCTAAATTGAAATCAGAGCCAAATGACCATTTTACCCCTAGGTCAAGGGATAACCTATGGCCAACTCCATTTGAAATTTGGTCATATCCTTTTCATGGCCACTTCGCACCCTCCTAGTAGACTAAATGGACACTAATGAGAGTGGTGCACATGACCCAATGGGTTTGGGTCAGCCAAACCCAACCCAAGGCCAAAACCAACCACTCCACTCAAAATGAGCACATGGGATCACCTCTAACACCTCATTTAACACATGAAAACTCCTCGACTCCGTTCCTTTACCAAAACTGAACCATGTGGAGCTTAAAATGGCCTAACAAACCCACTCAATAGGATAAATTTGATCAAAATGGAAGGGAGGCTCACGGTCATCCGATCCTTCTAGGGGGAGATATACTCCCCCTAATTCACTTGAATTCAGATCAGTCACTGTCGATTGAGCCATAAGAACTCAGAGGAAGCATTGCCATGCTCTCCCAAGGTTTCCAAAGCTCATTTAAATTCTCCATTTTTAGATTTATTTAAAGTCAAAATAGGGAGCTCATTGGAAATTCCACTTTGCTCAATTCACCACCAAACTCCAATTCCTCCTTCAAGCACCATCAGAGGACCCAATCAAGCTCACCCAAGTCAAGTTATAAGCACCTAAGCCATAGGAAAGAAGAGTTCAACCAAAGCTGCAAATACTTGAAGCTCATCTTGGCCAGTAAGAGGATCCACTTGATCTCAAGCCTTCAAGCCTTCAACGGGCTTCGTCTCCACTAGACGAAGCTACCTCGATGGTTGGGAGCACCGGTGATAGCCTCCGATAAGGTATGCTTCAAAACTGAGCCCAGTGTAGAAATTCTTTGGTCCTTTGTGAAGGGAAGTGTAATCCCAATTAAAATTGACCATTGTATCTTCTTCTTATTACTTCTTGATGGTGTGGGTTCGATCTCAGCTCATTCCGAGCTCAAGTGAGCTCGGATCAAGCCTTAAAGGATGGAAGGCCTCCGTCTTTTGTAGGCGAGGGCAGGGATGAATCATGGACCGTCCTTCCCGCATGTTTTGGATGGACGGTCCTAATTAATCCACATTAGATCGCTGATTAACCCTTTAGAAATCATGAGTTTAATCTGGATTGTCCAATCTTTGATCAGACGGTCCAAGGAGAAACACATAGTGTCGGCAGCTAACAGTGCAGCTAATCTTACAATTTAAATAATGAATCTCGACATGCCACATGGAAGGCACACGCCACGTCAGTGGTCCACGTGGTGTCGATGGAATTTGTTATATAATTAGGCTATTTATTGATTCCCTAATTACAGAAACTTCAAAGGTACATAACTAAATGTACAAAAATCCAAAAAATGCAAACTCAACTTCATTTTAAAGATAATTCAAAGGGAAATAATATAAAATTAATTTTGAATTATTTTGAACAGTGATGTTTCCTTAATTTAAGTTTTATTGGGGTTGTAATTATATTATGTACTCCTTAATTATTTTAATTAATTCCAAACTTCTTAGGGTTAATTAGTGGGATGACCTCTGCCTCCCATGATTTTCTTAGAATTTATTATTGGATTAATTTAGGTAATTACTTGTTTCATCTCTAATCACTCCTTTAATCATTTAAATGAATAATTAACTTATTAAATGATGATAAATTCATTAATTAAATTTGTTAATCACCTTGGAATAGTGGATAGACTTAGGGAATGTGATTAGGATGCCTTTTCTAAATCTTTTCCCCTAAGTCTATTTCATTTGAATGAAAACATAATTAATTTATAAATTGATTAATGATTTAATCATTTCATTAAATAGCTTAATTAACCAAACCCAAAATCAAAAATTAATCCAGAAACTTAATCACTTAATTAATCCTTTCTTGGGTAGATACTTAAGTGTTCAATAACCTAAGTAAACTTAAAGAAATCAAATCCAACCTACATGTGTGGGAAGGGTTATGAAAGTACTTTACTAAACCCCTTAGCTTAATTAATCATCAAATGTGAGCCTATTGCATTAGGCCCTTTCTTTCTTAAGGAGCATTGCTGATTTAAATTCAACATGGTTGCATATCATATGTTGGCTCACAATTGTTTGAATAATTATGTTAAGGAGGTGTAGGTAAGGGGTAATTGAAAAACTTAATTTACACCTTAACCTAAATAAAACTTAAAATCAATCTAATGGTTCTAAAAATTAAACTAAAATAACACATACATGGGGGAGATGGGTTTGGATAACCAAACCTTTTCACATTTCCTAAATTCAAATCAAACTCAAAACAAAACTAAAAATTTCTTTAAATAATTTGATTCACTTCAAATGAACTTATTCCATAAGATTGTCTTTAGGAATTAATTAAGGTGAATGAAATTACATGCATACATCACTTTATTTCTTTACTAGCATGCTAAATGTGTATGTCATATGAAAATCATGCATTCATGTCTTTTGAAAAATCAAATTAAAATGAAGTATTTTCTTTATGTCAAATTGCATGTTTTGGCTATAGTAAGAATATGAATCGCTATTATCACTACTAAATCAAAAATTATTGTCAAAACTTATAAATCAAACATTACAAATGAAAGATATGCTACTTATAATTACTTATAAGTTTGCATGTGAGTATAACATAAGATGTTCTTTATGTGACTTTCCTTCTCTTCTCTTTTAACATAGTTTTAAATAGGATTTGCAAAGTGTATGGTTCATTTGAAAAGAACACAACACTTGCTTAAATCCATTCCTATTCATTCCTATGCTATCCTTTAAGAGGGACCTTCATATTTACACATAGAAATTGCATAACCAAATCAAAACAAATAAACATAAACTTTTTGCATGATTCTTTTTTCCATTCAATTCTTTTTGCACATGCACATGTATTTAAAAAAAGTGGTATATAAGTCTGGACATCCCAAGGTTGTGATGCTTTAAGTAACCCTAAGTAGGTCTTGTACCTACCACCCCTAGTGTAGAAAATAATGGCGCCATACTCACTTATGTCTTTCATACATGTAAATGTGCATATGAATAATGGATAAAAGAACCCCCTCTTTTCTACTTAACAAAATCATGCATATATGAAACATTCCAAGTTTCCTTAAGAAACATCTCATAGCATTCATCATTAAGGTGTGTTAACATTTCCACTTGCATGTATAGATATGCTAAGGATTCATCCATGTGCTTGTTACACATGTTGGAATGAAATAATGTGTTGTGTGTTTTGTGATATTAATTCACTTTACTTAATCTTAAAATGTCTTTCTCTTTGAATAGGTTTGTTTAAGGAAAATCTAAACTTAGGATTAATTAAAACACATAATAAAACATTCACTAAAATAAAATCATTAATGAATCTACTTTACAAATTACTTAAGGTAGGGAAGAAAGAGAAGTCATATTCTCTTTTCCTCTCTTTATAACACTTAGTAATTAATTGAAGGTTCATTCAAACCAAATCAAATCATGAAATAAAATCAACCAAATCAACTAAATTACTTAAATGAAATCACCCTCTAAGTTGAACCCTTCATACTTAGAAAACTCTAACCTTAAAGCCTAGCTAAGAAATACCACACAAGCCTTAAATGGCACACATTAGGCTAAATCACTACTTCTAGTCCTATGTTAGGGTAGTGCATGGTATGATGCTTGATTTTATTTTATGATGTGATATTTTAGTTTGGATGTTAGGGTGTATGTGCATAGACTGAATGGTAGGACGATCTTAGTCTAATCATTATCTTCGGTAGGGGATTGTGCTTAAGGGGCATTATAATAAAAATATAAAGGCTTTTGTTGTGCAGGTTGCTTATACTCCTAAGCATAATCCAAAATAGGCTAGGTAGACTTAGTTACCCATGTGTACGGTGCTAAGTCTAATTTATTAATATGCATGCTTGGATTGTGTGGAGGCATTATAATAAAAATATAAAGGCTTTTGCTATGCAGGTTGCTTATACTCCTAAGCATAATCCAAAATAGGCTAGACAGACTTGGTTACCCATGTGTAGGGTGCTAAGTCTAATTTATTAATATACATGCTTGGGATTGTGTGGTTCTTTTAGCTAATCTCTATTTTGCAGGTTTTAGTTAGATTTATTTTTTTCCATTTTCATGTAATTTTGTAATTAGGATTTGAAATGATTGTTATGAGGGATTAGGATGAACATTGGTCATAAGAATATGTCTTATGTACCATGTGAAGCTTTTGGAGCAACCACATTCTAACCAACTAAAAGAAGAAATAAAGAATGAAGAAAGAATACTCCCATAACATGAATTCTTTTTTTATTGTAATTAATTCATTTGAAATCCGGGTTGTATAAAGGTAGAGCTAGGCTACTCAATTTGTTTGCAGATTTGTGCGGTGGAGCCCGACCACGAAGGGCCTCTTATTCTTTTTTGCTAGATTTATAAATTATTTGATGTTTTTTAGCTTGTGCATTAAGATGGCATATTTTTCTAATTTTTTCCTTACTTTGATGTATGGCCTGGATGCGATTAGGCTCTTAGGAAAAATAAATAAATTTTCTATCCAACTAGTAAACTCAAAACTAAAATAATAACTCATAACCTCATTTAAAGCCTAGGTTATAAAACAAGATAAAAGATTTAGCAACCCCTTAGCTGGATGTTGTATGTTTTCATATCATGCATAAAAAAGTATCTTGTTTCACTCTTGCTATGGAGCGCTTCCACCTTTGCCAAGGAACTTGGCATAACCTTTGAGAGCCATGGATAAACACACCTACTTTCTTATCGATTTTGGCATATAATCAAATTTCTCATGCATTAGGCATATAAATCCTAAAGCCTGTGTCAAATGACTTGTCCAAAAATAAAAATAAAATATAACAAAAACTTACATTATATTTAAGTCATTAATCATGCCCTACATGATCTAGTCTCCTAAAGAGTGTGTTTAAGGACTTAGTATTTTTCTAAATAAACAACAACCTAAATATCTTGCAAAAGCATATGACTTGCCTACATGTATTTAAAATCGTAGGAGGAGTTAGTTGGCGGCCACCCCTAGCGGTGTATGTCTAACAGTCGGGTGGTTTATCCTCTCTTATGGAGGTAAACCAAATACTCATTTTCTTCTTAGATTTAGGTTGTGCCTTGGCCTTGCCAAGTCTCCCTAGATTTAGGTTCAGAGGTTGCTACTTTTCTTTGCGGGCAATAAGCATAAATTCTCACCTCTTAGGCATTTCCATGATCTTGTGTCGTAGAATTGTAAGCCCTAGATTTCTAATGAAAAATCAAATCAAAAAAATCACTTCAATTTCAAAATATAAAGCCCAACCATAGGATAGTTTTGGATGCTTACTAGGCTTCCTAGTATCATAAGGATCCCCTACTTATCTTCCTTTAGTTTCGATAATAACTCCCTCCTCTTGATCAATCTCACTTGATCTTCTAAAATAAACTAATTTTATTGATAGTCCCATCTTTAAAATCTTTGGAGACAACGATCATTTATCTTAATCGAGAGTATTTTTAAAGAATCTTATTTCTTAGGATGTAATTAACTATGGGGGCTTGCCTCCATAGGAAACTTAATAAACCCAATTTAAAATAAACCCTACTTTACTTTTTCATGTAAAGTAGGGAAAAAATTTCTAGTACTTTCTAAAGAACCATAGTCCTTAGGAGTCCTTATTAAGGTGATTAGGTTCATTGTAGGATGGTGACTTCTGTGTCTTGAGATAGTGCATCATTCCTCAATGTCGTACTCGATCACCCTAATAAGAACATCTGTGGATTTGCGTGGTGTCCAACACAAGAAGTGTTTGATTATTTTTTGTTCTTCATTTATTTCTTTTTCTCTCAGGAAGATTAGATGAAGAATTAAAAAAATTCACAACACCCCCATAGGGAACTTTAGAACTCGGTTTAATATAAACCTTGCTTTATTCATCCATATAAAGAAGGGGAAAATCTATGGTACAAGACCCATTATGCCTTAGGAGTCCTTATTAGGTGATTAGGTTCATTGAAGGGTGATATCTCTATCTTTCAAGATAGTATATCATACCTCAATGTCATACCCGATCACTTCAATAAGTATCCCCTCAGATCTACGTGGTATCCCCCATACATCCGAAAATAAACACCACACTAACCATACCCACTTTGATGCCCATGACCTATCTCAGTCAACTTTATAGCTTATGTAAACCAAAAAGACTATATTTACTCAAATTAATTTGAATCTCCATTTAAAACCCTTTCAAATGCCCTTTAGCATTTTTTTTAAGCCTTTAATTACATTCCAAACAGTCAAATATGCAATCCCATGGCATGGGAGGGAATAATTTGAGCTTTATTTTTCTTATAAAACCTTTTTAATTTGAAATGTAAGGAGAAAGCTAGCACTTTCAAAATGATGTATGAGTTTTCTAGAGAGAATATTATGTCTTCTATGAATTTTTTTTTTTTGACCTAGTGGATCTTTATGCAATACTAAGATAATAAATTATAATTACATCATCATACATTTAATGCATAACAATATTCATATAAATTTATATTTGAAAAAATGTATCTCAATACAAAATTTTGAATATATTTTGCATTTGACTAAATTGCATTATATTTAAATTGTATCTAAATTATGAATACTTGAAACTAAATAGTAAGTAAAATCTAATAATATTATATTAAATTTTGACTTCTTAGCTAAATCTTTCTTATTGCTATAACATATAAACATCCTCCTCACTTTTAAAATTATTCACATAATACAAAGATCTTCAAGCAATATATATTTCAGCATTATTTGAGAGTAAATAATTTATCATTGATAATCTTCTTAAAGTCATGTAAGTTCAATGATTAATAAAAACTTTTTTTAAATTTTAAAATTGTTTTTTACTTGTTTAGATTTACTAAAATTGAAATCATTGAGTTTTTTATGACTGCATTCAAGATGAAATTCATTACATACATATTTAATGTAATTTTGAAATTTTATTTTATAATTCTTCTCAAAGCATTTTAAAACAAAGTTTTATTTTCAGCAAAATAAATTTTTAGTTAACTTTTTTTTACAACTTATTTAAAAGTTTTAAAATGAAAAATTTAATTTATTATCATGCTTTTTTTTATTTCCAAATCATTGCAAGTGCTTGCATATTATAAGATGATCAAATGCAAATTTTGAGATCACACCTATTGATTGGGTCTACTTGGGATCACTTTTATTTTTACTTTTTTTAAAGCATATTTATTTATTATATTTTTATATTTCATTTTTAAGATAAATAATTTTTTAAAAAAGTACTCAAAATAATGTTATGAAATTTTAAATAATTTTAAAAATAATTATTATTATTGTCAGCAACCATCTACCACCTCTGACTTATGTCAGCTGGAGCTAACCACCATCTTTTACAACATCTAACCATTATCTACCACCTCTAGCCACCCCAACCACCACTATTGAGTATCACCTATCATCGACTACCACCATTATAACTTATGGCATAACTTAGTAGCATGTGTTACTACACCACCAATTAGAGTATTAGTTTGAGTCAACATGTCAAGTTCAAGCCAAACCTATATTTAACTCGACTCAAATAGATATGACTTGAACATAACCAACCTATTAAACAGGTCAAAACCTTAACATAAATTTGACATGCTTTTAGTTTGTTTAAACCAGATAGGACTTGAGTAACCCATTTGGATGCACATTTTAAGTCAAATTTAGATCAAAAGTACGTATGCACATCAAAATAGAGTCAATTTTGGGTTAAAAAGTCAAAAGTGTGTAAATTATAGGTTGGTGAGTCAACCCAAACTATTGGGCTCAAACTTAACATAGAGTTTAATTATGTTAACTCAATCCTAAACTTTTTTCTACCAAGTCAATGTCTAACTATGTCAGATAAATTATTGACACCCCTACCACTAATGATTATCACCATTATTATAATAATTATTTTTCTTAATATTCAATAAAAATTATAAAAGTATATTTTAAGCATTAAATATATTTTATTTTAAATCTAAATATAAATAACCTAAAATAAAATAAACAATAAGAATAAAAATTTATATTATAGTTTAATTATCTAAGCCATTTATTAGGTTAATGTGATTTCCACTTAAAACTTAATTTTAGGTTGTACTCATCTTCCATTAGATAGTGCCTATTTTTTACTATCATAATTCATTATGTGCATCTTTTTTACTTCTAGTCATTTACCAACAAAATTTTGTATTGTGAAAGTTTTCTTAGGATTGTAAAACCTATTGTGCACACACAATTTACGTTTTAAATAATTACATCATATTTTTTTTAAAAATACACTATTTAATTAAAACTTATAATTAACCTCGAGTCGATGCTCGTTTGTCACATATTCCATTTAGATTTTTAATTTTGTTGGGAGGAGGATCCTATATAAAGAATGTTCTAGAATTACTTATGATGATAATAGCACAATTTATAATCTTTTTTATGATGATGATATTTTAATTTTGGTAGCATCATCTCCAATGATAAGGGGCAAAATATAATCTATTAATTATAACTTATATTTGATGAGTGTAATAATTATTGTTTAAATTTTGTGATTGAAATATTTTTAATAGAATATTTATAATTTAAAATATATATATATATGGATTTCAAGTTTTAAATATTTGACTTTCTAATTTTTTCATTTGATTTTAAAATTTAATGTGTCAAATATATTAAAAATGTAAAATTCATAAACAAAATGATTAATTGAAAATGAAAATTATCAAATAAATATTTTTCATATAAGAGTAGTTAACCAACAGTCATTTAGAGGGTGATTACAGGTGGCTACCCTTGTGTAATCACCACCTCCTCGTCCACTAACTGAGTCAATCTCCCTTCCCTCTCTTTCACTCTATTTCAAATTTCAATTATTGTAAGAACTGTTATAGTATTTTTTTTTACTCAAAGAAAAAATGATTTTGATTAAAAATATTTCTAGAGCTTTATCTCTTGTGGTGAAGCTTAGTTGCCAAAATTTTCTATAAAGAAATTGGGTGATCTCTCCATGTTCTGCCACTTTGGTAGGTTAGCATTTTATATGCAAACCCCTTATTACTTTTCTTAGTAAAAACTTTCCCTTATTTATTTTTAAAGAGTTCATATTAAATCCCAACCCTAATCGGTGTTCATAAGTCCAAAAGCATCTAAGTCCTCTTTCCCTAAACTTTCCTCATTTAGGGCTAACCTTATTTTACCCTTATGTGGATTAGTTAAACCCAAAATTTCTACAAAACCTAATTTTATTTTTCTATAGTGGTTATCCTTTACCTTCACACCATCCTGCCACACCAAATTTCTAAGCCAATCCACCCTAAATCAATAAAAAAAATTCCTTGGAAAGCTCTTGGCTAGCCCTTGATTAAACAAGACTTAATCTTATTCTCAACGTTATTTGGCCAACATAAAAGACCTAAAAATTTATAAAACGTTTTAGAATTAAGCTAGAAACATTACTCTACCAATTCCAAGAATTTTTATGTGTTGAAATCTCTTAAACATTTAGTAATAACATTATAAATCTAAAATTGGCATTCTAGAATTTTAGCTTATACACCCTCTTTGTCCATCCCCTTTTGCCTCAGTTCACTTATTTAAAACCCTCTGCTCGTGTATACCATTCATAACACCACTTGAAAACCTCATAAACTAAATTGGGTCACTTTCAAAGACAAAATCCAAACCTATACCAAATTGGCATCAAAGCCATGTTGGGCATGGAGCATTAGTATAGTACCATAGAAATATAAACAAATACTATAATAAATGACCGATGAGTCATCCTTAAATATGCATGATTATGAATGATATTCTTGTACATGGATATTTTAGTATAAAAGTATGTTGATTATTGTATTTTACACAAATTATCCTAAACATCACCATACTATTAATAATACCAAAAATTGTGAACCTTTTATTTATATAGTGTAATGTTATTTAATCTTGATGTTATATTGACATTCATTAAGTACTATTATATTCTAAGCATATCACTTTTATTATTATAAGATATGTCCCATGCCTTATTATTTATACTTTATTAGATAAGATTTATTCATTAACAATTATTTATTAAGTCTGAATATCAAACTCTTTCATGTTAAAATGCCTCTTTTGATTGATTTGTTGAATTCAGATTTGTTTGTGATGTGATGTAAGACCTTTCTTTAGGCACATAGAAAGTAAGGCTAAAGTGAATAGAAAATAAAATAAAAAATTATGGAAAGTAAAAGAATTTATATTATATCAGAGAATAAAAATATAAGTAGGAGATCATAGTGCAATGATCTCTCTCTCTCTCTCTCTCTCTCTCTTTGAGAAATAATAATAAAACTAATGCCCCCACCTCCTTAGGAATTTATAAGACTAAAAGGTGATTGTATAAAAAAGTATCCATTAGCTATATCAGTCATATAATAAAGGACTCACCCTCAATATGGATATTAAGCTAATAATATATACCAAGTGACAAGTTCTAAAGTATGATCGTTAGCATATATAGGGTGAGTTATCTGATACAAGTGTTTGGCTGAATAATCGCTCATATGTGGGTGAGTCTCGTATATGAGGCGAGTTGCCTGATGTAGGTTACTTGATTGGGATGATCTTCGTGCTCACCTACTTAGAGTGAATCCTTATGGGCAAGTGAATCACTTATCTGAATTATGCTTCTCAATACTTGCCAAGTTTAAACATACTCTGGTTAAGTAAGGTTCTACTAAGTTAATGGATTATCACAATAAGAGAAAAATTTTAGCAATATTTATTTTATTTTATTTTAAAGTTTATGTTAAAGTTTCTGAAAACTTATATTAGATTTTAGGTTCCTTTTGCTTATATAGTTATTCTTCTCCTTTTTTCTATTTTTATTAGTTATTATTATCATTTCATGTTAAACAATTATTTACAACTCTTTTAATAAAATAAAATAGTAATTGGTTTTTATTTGATGCTTATATATTTAGATTCTAACTATACATATATGAAACTTTTTATTATTTAATGCAAAATAATTTTATTTGACTCTCACTATTGTGTTTCATCTCATGAGTATAGATTAATCTCTACATCATATCTCTTACTTTCAAGATATACCACTTTATAGGCTTAGGATGTGACTAACTAAATAACTCTTTTTAGTTGGTGGAGTAGTGGGTTTCAACATCTTAAGTTCTTAATATGGAATACTATCAGGCTCCTACCAAGTTTTCAATCCACCAAAATCTATGTCAAAATTATGAATATATGTCATTCTAACTTTTTTTTCATAAAAGCTAACAAAATCATTATGATATTTAAAGATTCTAAATATTGGTTTATGGCTAAAGGTAGTGGGGGTCTTCATCTGTTTAGTCAATGAAATGATTACATATTTAAAGTTTTATAAAGATATTGCAAGAGTTTATTTTCCACCTATTTTTTTGGTTAAACACACTTTAATTTAAAATTATTGCTCTCATAATGGTACATTTTTCTAGAAAAGCTTTGAAAACTTGTTAGGAATATGAAATCTCATGATCTTTTCTTCTATTGGTATTGAATATTCTATACTCTTATTTTGTAATCCTTACATGGTAATTTTTCTATGATGTACTAGTAGAGAGGTTTTCAAAATTATTCTAGATAACCCTTCTTCTTTCCTTAGCATTCTCATCCTTATCTAGATGTAATATTTATCAAGTTCTTATGTAGATGTCAATTAGTACAATTGGTAAGGGCCTTGGAAAATGTTGTCAAGGTCTTGGATTTAAGTCTGTCCTATATCATAAATAAAGTCTCACATTATGAACATGAGTGGGCAAGAAAAAAATATCTTTATCAAGTTCATACCTAAACAATATACATAATAATTTTAAAATCAATGCTCTAGGTAATAGTAAGGATTTGAGCTTTAAGAATTCAAATACAGTCTTCTTTGACAATTTTCTTGATGTCAATTGGCATAAGCTTATTTAGCATTATAAATATGATGCACATCATTACTCTTTACTTTTGATTAGCTATTAAAAACAAACTCAAGAAGGTGGATGCATAAACTCTATTTTTCTCTTTTAATTGCAAGGATAACAAAGGTTTAAATAATATTTATTTATCTTATTCATACTATAATGTGCTTCTTAAAAGCTAGTTATCTTTTACTATTATTTTTTGGAGGCTATTTTTCTCTTCTTAAAAGCTAGTTATCTTTTACTTCTTAAAAGCTAGTTATCTTTTACTAGTATAAATAATTCCTTAAATGTCAAGTTGAATCAAAGGAAGTAAAATCAAGATAATCTGGATATTGTGAGCAAGCTTTTTTTAGTTAATTTGCAATGTTCAAATTATCTTAGTGGTCATTTATTTCGATTATATAATGTCTAAATTAGTCTCTCCAATCAATCAATAAATTAAGAGACAAGCTGCACATCTTGAATCTTTTCTTTTTGTTTTGTCAATAAGAATATTTGTAAGATTTATCATAAATCACCCTAACAAAAAGCACTCAAATAACAAAAAGAGAGTGCCCTTCTCTTATCCCATATTTTGCTTTCAACATCGGCATTGCATTGATTATTGAATATTGAATATTTACAAAAGGTCACATAAACTAAATTATGCCAATAACCTAAAATACAGTGCAAGAGTACTATTTTTTCTTATTTTCAATGCATATCTTGATTGTCATATAAATCAGAACCAATTCTCTTATATATAATCTTCTGTTCAGAATATCTTGAACTAAGTTTTCCTCAAAAAACACAAATTATTAACACCAACACCCAGCCTTCTCAGTTCTTTTGAAAATAAGCTTCCAACCATTGAGGACTTGCATGTTCAAAGAACGGAGGAACAGTAGCCATAATCTCTTCCTGCATTCAAAATCTCACAGTACCAATCCTGCTTCTGCAGAACCTCCATGGCCTCATCGAACGCCATCTTCTCCTTCCCGTCTAGTGTCGGTGTCGCCGTCTCCTTCATAATCTCCACCATTGGAGGTAGCTCCTCCTTCTTGACCTCTTCCTTTGCTGCCATTTCTCTGGAAAGGTTCTCTAATCTCCGCTTTACCTCCTTCAGCTTGAGCTCAATGAGCCAAGCTAGGCTCGTCAGGCTCTTGCTTTCTGTGTTTTGCAAGTTAATTTTACCCATGAATCCCTGGTGCATGAGCAGCAATGTCTCCAGTTCTCTGTTCTCTCTCTCCTGCTTTCGAATCTGCTCCTGCAACTTCGCAATCCTGTGCCTCATAAAACCTTTCAAAAGAAAAAAAATTTAAATTAAAAATATAGATACAAACGATCGGTCACACTGAAGGTCTGTTTAGCTCCTCGTAAAATTTAGAATAAATTCAGTAAGGCAATTTTTTTAAATTAATTATGATTAGAAGCTTAATTAGGTAATTAAGTATTAATAAAAAAATTTAAGAATAGGTATAGTGGCAGTGGTAGGCGACCACCCGGTTCATGGCATGGCCGTCACGCGTGAAATTGAGGTCGCCCACTAATTGCGGCTTCAGATACCTAAAGCCGCCACCCAATTAGTATTAGCTTTAGATTACGAGCGCCGCCCACTAATTGGGCGGCCCCTCATATTATTAGGCCGATCGGCCCTATCTCCATAGTTTATTTCGATTCGGTCGCTTCCTCGCCGTTGGAATTCGACCAAACTCACCGCCACCGAGCATGGTCCTCTCGAACTTCCCGCCGCCCGGCGGAGGTCGACCGCTGCATTGCACTTGTCCAGTATTCAATAGAAACTTTTGTTTTTCCGACGGCGGCTTTGGGTTTAACTACTTCCCTCTCTCATTTACCAACCGTTGGAAGTCAACTTTAGCTTTCGGCAACGATTCCTGCAGCTCCATTTCATTTGAGGAAAATTTTCTTTGGCGGATTCTACATTTATTAGCGCACATCCCCGTCGTTCTTCGTAAACACAAGTAAATCACTTTATTTATCAATTTATTTAGATGTTAAGTAGCCAATAGTAGTATTAATTAGGGTGTCGGTTAATATAAATTTCTCATTATTCATATAACTTGTTTTGCAAGAATGAATAGAGAATTTGTTTGATTCTTTTATGGAGGCGGCGAGTATCGATGATCAATTGTCAAGTTATGTGGAGGTCAATTCATCGGTTAAGGTTCAAATCACGACCTTATTGGAATTGAAGCAATGAATTATGAGAACTTGCACATTGATCCAAAGCGCCACACAGTCACTCTAACAGGTGGTTATCCAGTGGGTAGCGTATTTGTAGCATCTGTAATATCTGACGATGATGTTTGCGAAGTTACACTTGACGAAGCTTCCCGTCAGATATTGGTATTGTATGTCAAAGTGAAGATGTTAATATTGCATCCACATCAGCTGATCCGGTAGTAAGGTCAGTAGATATACTGCTAACACATACACAGGCTTTCATCGCACAAGCACCTCCGGGGATACAAAGTGGCTTTGATGGGTTGATTCCCAAGTAGTATATTGTCGAAATTTATCTAATTATACTTGTAATAATTAATATGATAATTTATTTATCAACTTATAAGTTATGTGGCAGCGACGATGCTGTCTACCGTTCGGATGAACCGTATGTGCCTCAGAGTGCTGCAGTCGAAGATGAGTATTAGGTATGAGTGGTGGCTCAAGTAGTGAGTCCGGCGGGATAGTTATGATGACTTGGTCGGGTTAGAAATACTGAGAATATAGGCGGTCATAATCACTGAAAAATCACTCATTTCACAATATTGACAGTGAGAGTCATATGTTGTCCACAAACGTGTATGTCCGGATGTGTAAAACTACGAGGCAGTGGGACAACGATATTTACTTTGACGGCCCATCAGACGAAACTGCCCTAAAAGATGAAATTGAAATTCCAAATGACCTTGTCGAAGGTATGTGTTTTGCAAGTAAACGGAGTTTGTAATTTGCTATTATTGGGTGGTCCATAGTAAATAATGTTCAATTCGAGCTACCTCTAACACAAGAACTACGGTTGTATGTACGATAGTCTAGAAGGCCCGTAAGTGGCGTTTGCATTGTAGTGAGCGATTAGGGGTGCTTGGAGAATATCAAGAGTTGGTGAAAATCATAGATGTGTCAATGCAGTAAGTGCATCCAGTCATCGGCAGTGTAGTTCAAATTTCATAGCGTACTTCATCAAACCTGTGATCAGGCACCAGATTGATCTGAAACCTAGAGAGATTATAGGTAGAATGGAGTCAAAATTTAATGTTAAAGTTTCGTATATGAAAGCATGGGATGCAAGGCGTAAGGCAATAAAAGTAATATTCGGCAGCTGGGAAGAGTCCTATAGGACTCTTAGTCTTTATATGGAATCAGATTCTAGTACTTTACCTAGTACAATCTACAGAATTCAATCTACCACTACGCAACATTTCCAGACTTTTGGGCTTTTGGACCTTCAATAATGGGATGGAGTTCAGACCGGTGTTGAGCTTAGGCGGTACTTTTGTTAGGCAAGTATCGGTACATTAACAGAATCAGCAATAATGGGTTGTTTTCTCTAGCTTTTGCTATTGTGGAATCAGAGAATGTTGATTCGTGGTTGTGGTTCTTCTTTCTTGCATGATGTGTTTCCAGTATCTAGTAGACATGATTTGTGCATAATATCTTATAAACATCTTTGGTCTATTGCGTGGATGCGAGAGATAGGCGATCATTGTTGTTTTGTTCGTGAAAATTTTAAAAGGTCGTCTGGGGGGGATTCGATGTTGAGTTTTATGCCAAAAGATGTATATGATGTGATCGGGTTCAACCGTTTAATGTTAGATATTAAAAATGTTAAAGAAAAGCGTCTGATTGGACTTGAAGCGTGACCTTATAAAATGGTCCCTTGTGCACGATGGTGGTATGCGTTATGGGACAATGACAATGAATGCATCTGAGTGTTTTAATGGTGTATTGAAACAGGCACGTGGTTTACCGATTCAGGCTTTAATCACTGCTATCTATTACAACTTAGTAGCTTTGTTCATGAAACGATTATCCGCTACTCAAGAGGAAGTCGCTTGTCTATTTATCACATATGAACACATTGACCATTACAACCATCATGCACATCCAATGAGCTCTACACACTACTTTTGTCGTCTTTCATCACCCTCAAGAGTTAGGCTAGTACTTGGTTCTACTCTCTTCCAAGGGGATCTATCCATATTTTTGATGAACTTGCTAAGATTTTTGTAGAATAGTTCATCGCGAACCGAAGGATCATTAAAGATTTCTCTCATCTCTAAAGAATTCATTAAAATGAAGATGAATCACTTAAGGAGTACTTCTAGAGATTCCTTAGAAGCTCGCTAGATATCATGGGTGGACCTCGAATTATTAAGATGAGTTTTTCTTAGAGGACTCCATTCTGAGCCTTTCTACTCATCACTAATGCGTAATACGGATCACACATATGCTAACTTGGTTCATCATATGGAAGGATAAATTTTTGCTAACGAGGCTATCAATGCACATTAAAAGTAGTTTAGGTAATATATGGGGAACAATCATGGACTGGGGGCAACCCACTTGACTACTAGTCCTAAGATAAACAAGTCAATATTGGGGAGCAATTCCAAGTGCAACATTCAAATGATGATATTCTTGCATAATTATGATTGTGAAGCTCATTTCTTCTATTATCTAATTTTATATATTTCATTTATGATAAGTAAGGCAATATGAAGAGGCTTTTTACAAATATATAAGATGTCATAAGAAACACTTGGCAAGATTAAAATTCTTCATACAGTCTTCAACTAGACATCTACTCATTGGGCAAGACTATAATTCTGACCCCAAAAGTGTAGTAACAATCTAAATACAAACTAAATTTTCATCTTCGATTCGGATAAACATGGCAATCACCTGATCTCAATCAGAGTATAATCAATCTCAGGGGGATTCGATTCGACCCCTTCCATACAGGTTAATGTCATCAAGTAACACTTTGACAAACAACCTCAGATGGGTCAAAAATTCTTAACAAATTTCTTTCGACCTATTCTATACAGGTTAACGTCATCAAGTAACATCATGACAAACAACCTCAGATGGTCAAAAATTCTTAGTGAATTCGATTTGACACCTTCCATACAGGTTAATGTCATCAAGTAACACTTTGGCAAACAACCTCAGATAGGTCAAAAATATTTCACAGATTTAATTTGACCCATTTTATACAGGTTAATGTCATCAAGTAATATTTTGATAAACAACCTCATATTGGTCAAAAATTCTTCGCGGATTCAATCCGACCCCTTTCATACAAGTTAATGTCATCAAGTAACACTTTGATAAATAACCTCGGATGGGTCAAAAATCCTCAGCGGATTCGATTTGATCTCTTCCATATAGGTTAATGTCATCTAGTAACACTTTAGCAAACAACCTCAAATGAGTCAAAAGTATTTCAAATATTCAATTCTACCCCTTCCATATTAGTTAATGTCATCAAGTAACACTTTGACAAATAACCTCGAATAGGTCAAAAATCCTTCGCAAATTCAATCTGAACCCTTCCATACAGGTTAATGTCAATAAATAACTCTTTGACAATCAACCTAGGATGGGTCAAAAATTCTTAGCGGATTTGATTTGATCTCTTCCATATATGTTAATGTCATCAAGTAACACTTTGATAAACAACCTCGAATGGATCAAAAATTCTCAGCGGATTCGATTTCACCCATTCCATACACATTAATGTCATCAAGTAATACTTTAACAAACAACCTCAGATGAGTCAAAAATTCTTGGCGAATTTAGTTCAACTTCTTCCATACAGGTTAATGTCGTCAGTTTACTCTTTGAAAAACAACCTCGGATGGTTTAAAAAATTCTTGGTGGATTTCTTTTGACATGTTCCATACAAGTTAACATCATCAAGTAATATCATGACAAATGACCTCGGATAAGTAAAAAATTCAAGATAAATTTCTTTAAGTATGATTCATATCGAGTAAATATCATGACAAATAACCCTGGATAGGTTAAAATTATCTGTAGAAAGTTTGACCCTCACCATATGAACTACGGATCTTGAAAACCTCCAAACTCAGTCGGTCTGACGAGGATAGTTGATACCTCTTTTGAGGAAAAATCAGAGCCTCGCCGTATGAACTACGGGCCTTGATCATCTCCAAACCCGGTTAGTCTAACAAGAATAGTTGACGCCTCTCTCAAGGAAAAACTGGAACCTTATTGTATGAACTATGGGCCTTCATCGCCTCCAAACCCGGTCAGTCCGACGAGGACAGTTGATGCCTCTCTCGAAGGAAAACCGAAGCCTCGCAGTATGAACTATGAGCCTTCATCGACTTCAAACTCAGTCGGTCCTACGAGGACAGCTGATGCCTCTCTCGAGGGAAAATCGAAGTCTTGCCATATGAACTATGGGTCTTAATCCATAAAGTAAATAATCTTCTTTTTAGAAGAAAGTCAGAGCCTTGCTGACAAAAGAAAAGAAATTTTTATTAACCATAGCCCCTGAACTTTTGCTGGATAATTTCTCATCCAACATAGAAGAATATTAGAAAATATGGGAAAAAATTGTGTCTCTTACTTGACCCCAAGAGGAATTTTTTATAGATCCACAACAAGGGCAAAAAAGGAATAAATTTTGGAATATATTTAGAAATATTTAAATATATTTTGAAATTTCTGCATTCAAATATATCCTTCATTTTATAAAAGTGAAAAAAAATGAAGAAAATAAGAAAATATCAAAAAATTAAAAAAAATCTTAAATTTCTATCATTTGCGCTCACTAGCGCTCATTTGCTCACATGGGCGATGTGGTGTAATTGGTGCTCTCATACCATGGGGCATGCGACACCCAAGACCTTGACGCCGAGACACCCACACCCATTTATGCTGAACGCCAGCACGCTTCTACGCCACGGCCCCTATGCCTCGACGCCTCTGGGTTTCAGACGCTCAGAAGCTCTTCAAGGCCAGCATCCTGGGGCCTCACACATCCAGCCCCGACGGTCGTTCTCGCCATGCGCCATATACACCCGCCAACGCGTTGGTATGTGCGTGCACTAAGTTACCGCACCACGCATCTTAAACTCTGCTTGCCCACGCATTTGTGGCCTCACGCACCTGTGTGACTGCTCTCTTGCACCCACTTTCCTTATCATAGTCTTTTGCGCTCATGAAGATATATTCTCTCAAACTATATCTAACGCAAAAGTTAATGAACCCGCAAATTTCATTAACATTGAAGAAGTTGTTATTTTTAATTATTTAGCATGTATTTTTGGATGATAGAGATGATATCATCCAAAAATATGGGGCAACTAATATGTCACTAAAAACTTTACTAGTTGAAGCATGAATCTTGATATCGAAAGTAATCTGATTCTAAGTCGAGATTAGCCCAGATCAAACACTGAAAATATCATTGAAAACTTTGGGATATCAGTTGGATCTCTGAATAGCTTCAAAATATGGAGTGTTTATAATCAAATCGAACGTCTTGACAAGTCGGATCTAACAAGCTTAAGATCTCATAATTCTGACTTCGTTTGAGCATTCAAATACTTAAAATACATCAAATGATCAAATGAATCATTTTGAGCCGTCCGATGGAGTGGTTTGGATTTTGCCTGTATTTAAAGAAATGTCACTCCCCTAATCTATAAATATCCTCATTTTTTACAAGGCAGGGACCCATGCTAAAGAGAGGAGAGAGCTCTAAGACTCGAAGAATATCAAAGCATAATCGGGCCACCGGCCGACCGTCACCAAATCATCACTGACCACCGCCGGCCGCTGTGGCCACCACTGCTGACGTCGATCACCACCCGACTATCGCGTTTGCCACCGCCACGACCACAACTGTTACCATCGTCGGCCACCGCCGCCGACCACCACCGCTAGTCATCACCGCCGCCATCGGTCATCCCCGCTGACCTCCGTCGGCCCCCACCGCCGATCCTCGCCATTGGATAGTCTCCGGATCACCACCGGTCGCTACCGCTGTAGCCACCACTATTGGCCCCCGTCACGGCCACCACCGCCTACTACCGCTGACAAGCCACAACCATCTTTCAGTTTCTGAATCGACTACCACCTCAAGTAAGGCATTCGTCGCTAATCCAGCGAAGCTTATCACAAAACATATTTTTGTAAGCTATCCTTCTCCAACTTTATAGAAAGGATAATAATTGAAATAGAAGCTGATATAGTGAAATTATTTTTAAATGGGCTAGGCCTCGTGATTTTCCCTTTTGGGTTTTCCACATAAAGATCCTGAGGGTCTTCAAACTTTTTGGCTATGTGTGCGAAACATTTGTGCAACGCTAAGATATCAAATTCTCCCACTCTACCGACTTGAATTTTCCTGCATGCAACAAGATTAAATCTTGAAGTGTTCAATCTCTTTTTTAGTTGATCAATGTAACATAAATATCTAATATGAGTTGCATATCATTTAAAAAATAATAATAATTTTTAACAACTAGTTTAAGAGGTTTATGATAAGCCCCCTTTATATAGTTTTCAAAAGATTTCCAATTCTTGAGATTTGTATCAAGAAAATAAAGTAAAAAAAAGAAATAAGGAGAGAAGTGAATAGTCTTACGAAATAACTAATGCAATAGCACTGGTGTTAAATTATCAATAAGTCATCTTAAGATATTTTTAAATGTTGACATTTGGATCATTAATATCACTCTTCTTGACTCTAATTATTTGTCTTTTTTTAAAAAAATTTTAATCACAAGGTTGGAATGAGGGCTCTATTTTTGTTACTTATGAAGAAAGTATATAATACATAGTTATGAGATGGTCTTAGTACTAATTTTGTAGTAGAGAATTGAAGAGGGAGAGTAGCCTTTTTCTCAATAGTTATAATTATTTTATAGTAAAATTTATAATGATGATAATGTTATCTGACAACCATTAGGTAAACCTATATAAAAATCATAAGCATTTTATGTGTTAATCTTCCTTTCTATGTTATTTCTATTTTTTTCTTACTATGTTGGCAAATGTTTTGTTAATTCTTAGTTGCAATGATGTAAAATAAGCATTATGAAAAGTGTGTTAAGTCGATTAGTTAAATCTTAGTGAACTTAAACCAATGATGGCATGTGTCCTTAATGCCACCATAGTAGATTGCTATTTGATCAATTTAACCATACTAAAATAATTTATTATGCAAGGTGAAAATGACAAAAATCTATCATTCCACTTAATTAGAGAAGATAGATTTACAAATTTGGAATTGTTGGTTAGGCCTCCTTCAATAGAAGTAGAAATATTAAGGAAATTATAAGAGTTTGACATTGGTGTCAATTAACAATCAATATATATATATATATATATATATATATATATATATATATATATATATATATATATATATATATATATATATATATATATATATATATAGGCAAGTAATAATTAATATTTTGTGATAATAATAAAGAGATTATAGATGTTAGCGTCAATAAATGGTGATCATCAACAGGAACTGTCAGATAAAGTACCCTCATGTCTGGAGTGAAGATCTATTTATGAATTTTTAGGTGTGATATTTTAATTTTTTTATCGATGTCTCGAATACTTTTTAAACAGAGCAAGCAAAGATCTAAATGATGTCAGAATTAACAGATTTTAGATTCGAGAGAATATCTTAACAATTATAAGTTTGATTAAAGTTCATACATCCTTAAATTTAATTTTGGATGTTTCTAATTGAAATACTTGAGCCAAGATCTATGCTTAATGAGATGGATTTTTTGGTGACAAATTATTTACCTCATATTTCTTTTAGACATACAAATATTAAATTCCATTAAATAATTAAAATATTTAAATATCTCCGGCATAAAATCATAATCATAAAAAAATACTTAGGCACAACTCCATTGTTCATCAAGGTGGACCTCCTATTAGTCCCATGTACTAGATAAATTTACCTCTATCATAATTTTATTCTTCATTTTGCTAGGTTATTTGATCTAATTTTAACAATAAAAAAATATCCATTATACAAACATAATTGCTAGCCAGACATGTTATTGAAGGCATAGAAGCAGGCACGATTGCTAACATTGACACTTACGGTTACTTGTGTGAGATGATGTTAGGGCACAAGCACTCATACGGGTGAACTATCTTGCAAGCAGTAGTGAACATGAATCCAATTGGTTTGCATAAGCTAACGTATTAATATGGGCAATATAGTTACATGAGCATGAGTGAGGTGATTGAGATTTAGAATCCATAAAAATGCTAATGAGACGTTAAAAAGATTTTCTTAAAATATGGGAGGCTTTTACTAACTTTTTGTCCAAATAAAAAGTAAGTGGAGATGTCTGAATTTTTGCTTTAAATACTAAAAGATGTTTTCTAGATATTTCTAGAGAATAAAGCAAAAAAAAGTACAAGCAAGGTTATTTAAATTATACACACACACACACACACATATATATATATATATATATATATATATATATATATATATATATATATATATATATATGGGAGAAAATTAGGATATATTTCATTTAACAATGCCTGCTAGATTAATATTGATGATAAGTCGGCAGTTATCTTTTATCAAATGGTGTTCTTTAAGCAACCATTTTGGTGGGTTCATACTTGAAACATTGAAATGTCAAAGGGTCCTTTATGGGCTGCTTTTATCTTAGGAAAGCTCGTTAAATCTTATTTATTGAAACCCTTAGAGGGAGAATTCTTCTGGTGAGAAAATTGATAAGTAGATCAAATGATTTATTCTACTAAAATTCTATCAAAGTTGGGTTAGAATTGCTTTGACTCTTACAAATCCTTGACTGGATATAATATCATTATGATAAATCTTTTTGCAATTTATAATCAAAATAAAACTATAATCTTTCTACTAAATCCTTACTTCATCCCATATGACTGTAATTCCCTATCGTTGTGATGAGTTGTAAGTCCAATTTATGTTGACTGTTTTGGATTTACTGAAATTTTATAAGTTTATTTTTCTATATCTCAAAATTGTCTAGTTTATTTATGCATGATTCTTCATCTCTCAAAATTCTTCCCCTACTTTTCTTTATGGCCTCTTCTTCAAACTCGAATTCTAATCTTATGATTAAAATTTCAAAAAATAATAGTTTAATTAAAAAATCTGAATTAACAAAATTTCCTTTAAATGAAGAAGACATAAATAAATAGTCCTTACCAAAAGTCGATAAATCCCTAATTTATCGAATCGGTACCTTTGATTTCAAAGAAAAAACTTCGATTAAAATAGTAGAACAATCTATCACTATTGATCAGATAGATAAAATCATTAATATATTAACTCAAGAAGACTTGCATAAATATATGCAAGATTATAAATATATTCATATTGGTTTAATCCAAGTAGCATTTAAACCTTTAACCTTAAAGGGATTAAATGCCTCCATTCTTGCCTACTTAAGAGATGATCGATGCCTTAATTGGGCTCAATATCTGATGGGAGTAATTGAAACTAATCTGTGTCATGGACCAGTCTATTTTAATATCTTTCCTAATTTAAGTTGATCCTTAACAGATATAAATATGTTTAAAGCAATTAAACTTCAATTACAACTTCATGGTTATGATTTTCTTTTAGGATCAAAAATAATTGCAATTATTTCCATATTACATTTTTGTGTTTTAAACACATTAAATCCTAATATTAAAATGGTTATTCAGCCCTTTGAATGAACAACTTTAATCAAACAAATCTATCAGCCTCTCATATTACCACTGATAAAGTCATTAAGTGGAATGAGGTTGTTCTCCCTGAATCTTGGTCAATACCATCGGCTGTCAAACCGCGGCCTTCTATTAACCAAGATATTGATCAGATAATCTAGGCTTCCGACGGTGATGTCGAAGTTAGGCTTAATCCTCGAAAATCTATAACTCTTCCAAGAGTCTCTTTTCCTTCAGAGACCTCAGCAAGATCATGATCTACGGGTTCTCCAACCCATATTGACGAAACACAAATCGAAGCAATTCGATTGAATCCCAATAATCTTTATCACCCAGTGAAAGAAAATAAATCTCTCACTCTGTCTGAAATAAATTTTAGTATTAATGAATTATCAAATAGGATCTAAGTCTCATGAGACGGTTCTAAAAGAATTTAGACAACCAAAATATGATAACTTTCGTAAGTGGTATAGAAATATCACCTTGGAAAGTCAACGAATAGAAATATCTAACATATATTTCGAAGAAATAACTAAATGCAATAAGAAAGGAAAAGCAACAACCCCTTTTGTTGCTTGGTTCTTTCAAAACTATATACAATCTGCCCAATTAGCCATTTTAAGTAACGAAATGGCTAAATGAGAAAGGCAAAATTGTGGAAACACTTTATCCTCTACCTATTGCCCAAATGGTTGATGATAAATTATTAGATATTGCCACTTTTGGAAAAATAAATACTGATCCTGAGGCTTTAAAATAATTTATTGTCATAATTAAATAACTTAATTATAGCAATGTACTCTCCAAATTATTTATGATCACTTGTTTAGACTAGAGTCTAAACTCGATCAGTTAATCAAACAAAAATCTCCCAGCCAAGAAAGAAATACTAAAGGGACCTCTTCAGCTTTCCTAAAACCTCCTTTCCAATCTCCTCCTAAACTGACATTTAGATTGGGACCAACCAATGATGATATCCAAGATTTAATTTTCAAATTAAAAGATCATTCTTTAGAAACATTAGAATATATAGTCTCTAATGGATCTCTTGAAAATTCTGATAAAGATCATATAGAAGAACTCTTTCAAATTTAAAATCCTATAGATATAAAAAAAAATATCTTATCCTAAGAAGAATTTAGATAAGCATTATTATAAAAGACCCACGCCTCAAGATTTACTCTTTGAAGAACCTACAGACTTCACTAGTAACTCTAATAATTGCAATTCCCTCTATGAATGGAATATTGATGGACTTGTTGAACATCAAATTCATCAAACATTATATAGAATGTTAATGCTTGCTTGTGCCTTCAAAGCAAGGCACCGTACTATCAAATCCCCAGATTCTGCCTAAGTTATTGCCTGTGGCTTCTTTGGAATACTCAAAGGATGGTGGGACCATTATCTTTCTCAGGAGCAGAAAGATGACTTACTAAGTGCAATTGACCTTAGTATGAAACACCTACCAAAATAACAACAAAAACTAAACGAGAATAATGTTTATAATCTCCTCTAGGCTATCCTAGATCATTTTGCTGGAATAGTTGGAGATCAAGAAGAAAAAACTCCAAAAATTATGTTGTCCTTCCATTACACAGTTTGGATGGTATAAAGATGTTTTCCTAGCTAAAGTCATGACTTTAAATGAAGCCAATAGCTTACATTGGAAGCAAAAATTTATTGAAGGTCTTCCAAACCATTTTGCTAAAAAGGTTAAGACCCATCTTCGTCTATTCGACGGAACAAGCCCTTATGAAACTCTTACATATGGAAATCTTATATATGCTTGTATTAGAATAGGTTTAACTCTTTGTTTCGATATCGATCTAAATAATCAAATAAAATGGGAACGCCTTTTTGAATGAAGACAACTCAGTGAATTCTGCAACCAATTCTCCTTCGAACCTCCTCTGATGCATACTTCTACAAGGAGAAAAGGTAAACAAAAGGTAGAATATAAATAGAAACAAATAAAGAGGACTAATAAAACCTCTAAAAATAATACTCCAACTAAGAAAAAACCTAGTAAAGATATTAAATGTTATAAATGTGGCCGAATAAGTCATTATGCTATCATGTGTACTGTTAAAAAGAAATTAAACGAATTAAAAATTGATGAAGGGTTGAAGAAAACCCTTATGAAAATTCTTTTAACATCTTCTGAATCTGAAAAAGATACCTCATCAAGTGAAGAAAACTTAATATTTTTTCTCTTCCTCGATGAAAATAAATCTGAGTGTTGCAAGTCTTATCAACAATCAGATTATTACAAAAATATTATAGAAATGTTTGATCTTTTTTACTTTATCCTCTGATCAAAAGATCAACTCATAAAAATATTAAGTCAAGTTGATGACTCATCAACTCGTAGCAAAATTATTAAAATTTTAAATGAAAAAGAACCAGATAATTCTTTCTTTGGCTTTCCCATATACTCCATGAAAGAAGTATATTGTAGAAGAACTGAGAAAAATATTCAGCCAACTAAAGTATCTTTGAATGATTTAAAAAAAGAATTAAAATAATTACAACAAGAAATCAAAGATATTAAAGTTGAACAAGATCAAATGAATAGCCGAATAATAGATTTATAAATAAATCAATATCTGACTTATTCTCAACCTATTAATCTTATAGATAATTAGTCTATAGATAATCTTGAAACTTCTATTAATCATGAACAAGGATTACTACAAAGTATTCAAAAGGCATGTGGTGTTTTTTTTTTGGATATGTGGGACACCACGCAGATCTTAAGGGGTACTTATTGAAGTGAATTGGTACGACATTAAGGAATGGTGCACTATCTCGAAAGATAGAAATCACCACCCTATAATGGACCTAATCACCTAATAAGGACTCCTAAGGCATGATGAATTTTGAATGTTGCAGAGATTTTTCTCTTACTTTACATGGACCGGGTTCTAAAGTTCTCTATGGGGGAAAGCCCCCATAGTTAATTACATCCTAAGGAAGGTGAGTTCCTTAGGAATACTCTCGATTAAAGTATGCAACTGCTGTCTCCAAAGATTTTAAAGATATGACTATCAATAAATTGGTTGTATTTAGAAGATCAAATGGGATATATCAAAAGGAGAGACTTATTATCAAGGCCAAAGGAAGATGGATGCTCATGATACTAGGACAATCAAGTGAGCATTCCAATATATCCTATGATTGGGCTTTATAGGTTTGAAATTGAAGAGAATTATATATTTGAGTAAAAATGCCTAAGAGGTGAGGATTTATAATTGTAGCCCTAAAGAGAAACAATAACCTCATATTCTAAATCTATGGATCTTTGGCGAGGGTCAAAGCATGACCAATAATCTAAGGAAAAAGTGGGTATATAGTTTACCTCCACAAAAGAGAGTAAACCACCAGACTATTGGACTTATTACTGCCTCGAGTGGCAGCCAGCTAACTCCTCTTACCCTTTAAATCTATGTAGGAAAGTCATATACCTTTGCAAGATGGCTAGGTTATTATTATTTAGAAAAGAAACTAAATCTTTAAACCCACTCTCTGAGAGACTAGAACATGAGGGGTATGAATAATGACTTAATCTAATGCAAATTCTTATCAAATTTTATTTAATTTGGGACTCTTTATTTTGACACAGGCTATAGGGTTTTATATGCTTAAATGTATGAGAAGTAGATTATGGGCCAAATCAAAAGGAAAGAGGTGTTCTTCCATAATAGGCTCTCAAAGGTTAAGCCCTTACTATCTGGAAAAGATGGAAGCCTTCCCTTAACAAGAGTGAAATAAGATTAGTATGCATGATATTAAACATGCAATAGCTAGCTAAGGGGTTTCTAAATAGTTTATTATCTTAGTTTAGTACCTAGGCTTTTATATGAGGTTATGAGTTATTTTAGAGGTTTAGTTATGACCTATTAGTTTAGGTAGAAAAATTAATTTTTATCTTAAGAGCCTAATCGCATCCAGGCCATATAGCAATCACCAATCATAAATACACTATGAAAAGGTAAGCTTTTTCTAATGCACAAGCTAAACAAAACATCAAACAATTTTATAAAACTATCGCAAAAGAATAAGAGGCCAGTGCGGTCGGGTACCTCCGTAAAACCTAAAAAAAATGTGAGTGGTCGAGCTTTACCCTTATATAACCCAAATTATAAGAGAATAATTACAATCACAAATGATAAATGTTATGGGGATCTTCACTCTTCATTCTTCATTCTTTTGATTTGGGTTTGAGGTGTTTGCTCCAAAGGCTTCACATGGTATACAAGACTTAGTCTTGTAGCCAATGCTCATCCTAATCCCCCATAACACTTATCCTAATCCGAATGCAAAATTACATTAAAAGAAGGAAAGTAAATATAGCTATACCTGTAAAACAAATATTAACTAAACACGCCATATAACCCAAGCAATTATATGAATAATTTGGACTTAGCACCCCACACATGGGTAACCAAGCCCACCTATCGTAATTTTGGTTATGCTTAGGGGTATAAGCAACCTGCATAGAAAAAGTATTTTCATATTTTTATTACAATGGTCCCTTAAGCACAACCCCTTGTAGAAAATATGATTAAGCTAATAACGGTCTAACATCCAGCCTATGAAACATACACTCTAACATCTAGTCTAAAATATTACATCACAAAACAAAACATAAATCAAACCATGCACTGTCCAAACCTAAAGTTAGAAGTGGTGACTTAATCTAATGTGTGTATTAAAGCTTGTGAGATATGTTCTAATTAGGCTTTAGAGTTATAGTTTCCTAAGTGTAGAAAGATTCAATTTAAAGGGTTGATTTCTCTTTAAATGATTTAATTGATTTAAATATTTTGCTTAGTGTTTTTCTTTGTTTCATATGGCCTACACTTAACAATTAAGTTCTATAAAGAGAAGAAAGAGAGGGAATCTCTCTTTCAACCCTACTTTAAATCACATCTAAAGTCAATTAATTAATCAATTCTCTTTAGTGAATGGCTTATCACATATTTTAATTAATCCTAAGTTTGGGTTCACTTTAAATAAACTCATTCAATAAGAAAGGCATCTTAAGATTAATTGGAATGAATTACTATCACATAATACATGTTTATTCATTTCTTTCCATCATGTATATTATGCATATGATCAAATCCTAAGCATACCTATACATACAATGTATGTCTTAGCACACTTAAATGATGGATGCGAAGAAGTGTGTTCAGAATTTAAATATTTCATTTAATTGAATTATAAATGCATGTCTTTTAATAGAAAAAGGGATTCATCCATTAGCTAAGTACACATTTACATGCATAAAAGTTTTAAGTGAGTACGACATCATTGTTCTACACCAGGGGTGTAAGGTACAATACCTACTTAGGCTACTTAAAGCCTTGCAGCCTCGGGATGTCCAGACTAATATATCAATTTTCTTATATACATATAGATGTATAAGCAACTATAAGAATACAAAAACCCATGCAAAAGTTTTATTTGATTTATGATCCTTATTCATTGGTCAAATCATATGTGCGTCACTATAGCACCCAAGAGGGGAGGGGGTGATTTGGGCAATATTAAAAATTTTAAAATTTAAATCTTAAATTTTATGTTTTAGTAGAAAATTTTTTTGATTTTATAATGACAAGATACAATTCTTGATGTAGTAAAAATAAAAGTATAGTAAAGTAAAGAGAGACAATAGACACACAATTTTTATGTGGTTCGACCAAACCCCAAAATCGGCCTACGTCCATGCCTAGCCACCTCTGGCTAGGAATCCACTAAATACAAAAATAGCATACAAATAGTACTCTCCTATAACGGGGCGAGTACAACCCCAATATAAATTTTACAGCACAAAAAGAAAAAATACTAAATAATAAGTTTTGATAAAATAAATCTCTCACAAATATACCAAGCTATCCAATTCAAAAATTGATCTCACAACTTACAAATGATCACTTAAAAAATTTTGGCAAGATAAAATGCTCACTTAATATTGATAAGAAATAATAAAATAAATATCTTAAAGTGATCTTACAAAGATGTTTATGTTATTACAATTTATAGACTAATATAAAAATTATTTCAAAATAAATTCACAATATTCTTTTGCATAATAAAATAAATTTCAGCAAGGAATAATTTGTTTTACTTTAATGAAAAATATTCTTTCAATTAAAGCTAATGATCATAAAATACTTAAATAAAATGAGTATATGATAGATCTAAGTAGACTAGTAAGCTTTTAATTAAAAAGAGAGATCTAGCAAATATGAAAATAATTTCAGCATAATAATTTAATTTAAAATACTTAAAATATACTTCTAAAATAAATCTAAGAATAAATGATCTTTCAAAATGAGATTAATGATGAAATATTTCAATAAACCAAAAGAAATTTGTAGGAAGTTAAAAATTTCAACAAGTCGAAATAGATCCTACAAACTATCACAAGAGTTTTCCACAAAAAGATGATTGAGAAATTTTGATGTGAAAAACAATATCCAAAGACTAATCCACCAAAAAGAATAAATTAAAAAGAATAAATAGATGGTGAAAATAGCATGAACAACTAAAAAAGATTAAGATCAAGAAAATAAACTCAAGTAATTTGAGAAAGCTTGCTTAGTTGAAGATGTTGAAGCTTCCAAACTAAGGATTTGATCTTGCAATATTTGGAGAACACTTGGAAGGAAAATCTAAGAAATTTTATCTTAGATTTGCTGGAGGGATTTTGAATTTTGAATGAGGAATGCTTTCATGAAGAGAATGAGGGCTATTTATAAGCAAGAAGATCATATTTTAAAAATATATCATGCAAACCTCATGATATCATCTAATAATTTAATATTCAATGAAAATATAATTTATATTAAATAAATATTAAAT
This sequence comes from Cymbidium sinense, assembly GCA_021442155.1. Taxonomy (NCBI): domain Eukaryota; kingdom Viridiplantae; phylum Streptophyta; class Magnoliopsida; order Asparagales; family Orchidaceae; genus Cymbidium; species Cymbidium sinense. The sequence goes on from CM038226.1 coordinate 78,225,934, forward strand.
TTAGTACCAAAATTTGGCTATTCACATGAGTAAGTCAAAAGTAATCAAATATGGCTCTTAATATATTCAAAGCATGTAGCATGCATTCATTATAAAATCTAATGTTTAGAAAATCATAATAAATTCAATTTTAATCAAAAGTGGGTCATGTAACCTCTTATATTAAAGGAAAAAATTCAAGGAATCTATTGGAGATGAAATCAGATATGAATTCTTTGATTAGAAAATGGGCTAAAATACAAAATTTTATATATTTTTGTTAATTTTGACATGTGCCATTAAAATTAAAACACTTAATTATATTAAGTAAATAAAATAATTATACTTAATAGTTTTTATCATTTATTACTTTGACAATTTTAATGTTATGTATGAAATATATAATTGAATGTTAATTAAATAAAGATTTATATAAATTAACCTCATTAAAATAATATGTTAAGTTGTTAGCAAATTGATTCATGCCAAGGAACTCATATGAATAGTCATATAACCCAAAATATTGTATCTTGAGCTTCACATTATCCTTTTCATTCTTTTACTCTTGCAATTTCTAGATATGTAATTAGCAATTGATATATCTAAAATACATAAAAATATTCATTAGAACATCTAAGCATTTGTTTGTTATCATCAAAATTAATCGAATTGAACATGAGGCTAATTAAGCCAACATCATACATACATATGTATAAGATTTTTAAGCGAGTATAGTGTCATTGTTCTATGAGGGGCGTAAGGTATAAGACCTACTTAGGGCTACTTAAAGCCTCACAGCCCCAGGATGTCTAGACTAGTATACCACTTTTATTATATACATATAGATGTATAAGCAACTATAAGAATAGGAAAACCCATGCAAAATTTTTATTTAATTAATTTGATTTACATATGTGATATGAGATTCTTCCTAAGTCTTAACATGGGGATACATAAGAGTGGATTTAGACAAATGTTGTAAATTCCATGCAAATCCATATAAAGCAAGGAAAGAGAGCTTCATATTGCATATATTATATTATCAACACATGCAAACTTATACATATTTGTAATTAACATCACTTCATCTATTATAACTGATTTATGGGCTTTTAAAAATAACTTTTGATCTAATAGTAATAATGGCCACACATACTTTTAATTTAAATCAACACATGCAATTTGACATAAAAGAAACCATTTCATTTAGTTAATTTTAAAAGGAATGAATGCATGATTACACATGGAAAGCAACATTTAACATGATTGGAAAGAAATAAAGGAACATAAGTATATGATCTCATTCATTATAATTAACTCCTAAGGATAATCATACTAAATAAGGTTATTTAAAATGAACCAAAGTTCTTTAATGACATTTCATTTTGAGTTTGGTTTGATTTATGAAATGTGAAAGAGGTTTGTTGGTCCTAAGTATTTAGGTTGATTTTATGTTTTAATTAGGTTAAGGTATGAATTAAGTGGATTAATTAACCCTTACCTACCTCACCTTAAGTTAATTAACTAATTAATAACGAGCCAATATGATATGAAATCATATGAAAAATAAATTTGCAATGCTCCTAAGAAATGAAAGGGGCCTAATGTAATTGGCTTGTGATTATTAGTTAATTAGGCTTAAGAGATCTTACTTAACTACTTTTATAGTTTTTTCGCACATGTGAGCTAACCATAATTTCATTATCTCTCACTTTGGGTCATTGGACACCCAAACAACTACCCAAGATTAGATTAGAGAAATAGATTCAATTAAATTAATTAAGTTCTTTAATTAACTAATTAAATCTTAATTAACCTTATCTAATCAAAATGAGATAGACTTAGAGAAAGAGACAAAGAAGGGAGTCCAAGACTCAATCCCTAAATCCTTTTGATTAGTTGATTAAGGTTCAAGTATGGTTTGGATTTTATTTTGATTAATCTTGTTAATTAATTAATTAAGGGGTGTTAATTAATTATTTATTTAAGAGGGATTGGAGAAGACTTAAAGAAAAGATAGGAAGAGAGAGTCCCAATTCATTTTTCTAGACTTTAACACCATTAATAGAGGTTAATAAGCTTAATTGATTGATTAATTTACTATTCATTTGCTTAATTATCACTAATTAAATTAAGAAAATTATTAAGGATTAATCAATTAATTTCCCTAATTAAGCAACCAATAAAATCCCAAAAAAATAGGGGAGGCATAGGTCATCCCCCTGAACATCCACAAAAAGTTTTAGATTAATTGGATAATTAATTAGGGAGTAATTAAGCTAATTAAATTTTTAATTAAACCTTAATTAAGCAAAACCACTGTTCAAAATCAATTAATAATAATTTTCCTAGATTCTACTCTAAAATATCTTTGAAATGAGCCTAAGATTGTATTTTTTTAGATTTTTTTATAATTAGTTATGAATTTAGAAAGTTTCATGATTAAAAAATAATTAATTAAGCTTATTTAAAGCCTTAATCTCGTCGGGCCACGTGGTGCTGACGTAGTGCGCTTTCTACATGACACAATCCGATTCACTATTTAAGTTGTCACATCCAAGTGCTAGCTCAGATGGTGGCGCACATAGTAATTCTGTGGATCGTCTGATCCAAGATCAGACAACCATGATTAAACACACAGTTTTGAAGGATTAATCAGAGGCTATACGCATGATCATATCAGGATCGTCCATTCTGATCACGCGGGATGGATGGTCCATGATCTATATCCTCTTGACCATCGAATGACTGCTACTATCCATCAATCATCACTCGATCCGAGCTCACCCGAGCTCAGATGGAGATGAAAATGAGCACACACCTTCGGGGAAGCACAACAAGCAAATCTAATGGTGGAAATCGCATTACATGAAAATTTCTTTCACAAAAGATCAACATATTTTCATTCAAGGATCGATTTCAATGGCATACCTCACCAGAGGTTATGACTGGCAGTTTTAATGATTGAGAAAGCTTCGTTTGGTAGAAACGAAGCTCTGTTGAGCCGCACGAGCTTTAATTTGGTGTAGTTTGCTTGGAAGACCAAAGCCCTAGATGTAGGTGACAGGTCTTGATCGTAATCCACCTTTCGGCCATCGAGAAGCTTGGAAAATAATTTGTTCTCACTTGTTTAGCTCCAAGGAAGGTGTGTGCAAAGTTAATTGCACTTTGGTGGAGATTTTAAGCAAATGGGAATCAAAGGTGGCCTCCCCTATTCCAGTCTTACGTAAAACCGAGAATCAGGATTTTGGGGAGCTCGAGAAATCTTGGAAATGGCTATGGAAACTCTCTCTTTGGCTATTAGGGTTCAATCAAGTGTTTGACCTTTTGTTTGATTGATAATGAGGGAGGGGGGTATACCCTCATTCTTTAAATCAGACGATAACTTGTTTGGCTTCTTCTTGATCAATTGGCCATTTCAGAGGGTGGTGGAGGCCCTTAGGTGCATGATGTGGCTCGATTTGGTTGGGTGAGGGTGTGGAGGTGGCTTCCGAGGGAGGTAGTGCTTGTCCTTGGTGGTTTGAAAAGCTCCAATAGGGATGGGGAGGTGATTTCACTTCCCCATGGATCATGACTGACCCAACCACCTTTGGGTCAGGTTAGCCATGGTCCTAGGTGCCAAAGTGAACCTATGAATGGGTGCCAAGTGGCTATGGGGATAAAATGGCATAATGTGCATGTGTATTATCTAATGGGATGCCATAACCCTAAGGGGCAAGTTGACAACTTAGTCAAATTCGGCTCAATTGAGGCTTTGGTCAAGTTGCAATCAATTTGGTTTAGGTTGCAATTTGACCTATTTTGGCTTTTTAGGCCAATTTGGGTCAACTTGGGTGAAATGGCCAATTAGGCCTGGTTTGGCTTAAGTGAGGATTTGGTTATGTTCCATCATTGATTATGAGTTAGTTTGAATCAACGGTTCTAATAAATTTGGTACATTATGGGTTTTGGCTAGTTTGGGTTTCACTTGGGCTACTTGGTCAAAGGATAGGTCTGACTTGGCTTGACCAAATTTAAGGCAATTGATTAACCTAGAATGATTGTTGATCATGTTGTGAGGTTTGGATGGGCTTAGTTCAATCTAATTTGGGTTGAATTAGAACTTGGCTCAAGGCCTTTAAGTCACTTTGGGTCAAGTGCTAAATGGTTAATTGGGCATAATAGCATTCAAGTTTATTTATATTGATAAATGGGTTTGAGATGGAAATATAAATTCAATTGCAATTGATTTGAAGCCATATGGATTTTGGTTCATATGATAATTTCAAGTCAAAAAGGGCTAACTTGGGTTAGATGGGTTAGCTTGGATTTGGTTTGATAATTGTAATTCATGTTTGTATTAGGGACAATGATTGAAGGAATCATTGAATCATGAAGAAATCCATGGGTTTTGATTTGATTTGGATAGGATTTGACCAAGTTCAAGAAATTGGCTTAAAAGGGTATAAATTGGATTTTGGTTTGATTTTGGATTTAGTTTTGACTATTTGGATTTATATTCCATTTATATTTGGGAATATAAATGAAGATGTAAATGATTCATGAGAAAATCACTTGAGTTTAGGGTTGATCTGTATTTGGTTAAGGCTAACTCCATAGGATAAAACCAAAGGGCTTAGGAAAGATTTTGAGATTTGAATTCAGTCATGGGTTTCAATCATTTGATTTGAAATTGATTTAACATTTGGATTTGGAATTTGAATTTGAATTTGAGATTTGGTTTGAAAGAAGGAAGCAAGGATCGGGTTCAAGGCTATAGGGTAGGCAAATCTTTCTAAATCCCTAAGGCATACCCTATTCCTATGGCTAAACCATTTAAGTCTCTAGGCTTAGGTTAAGTGTTCAGCTAATCACTAGAAGTGTTTTAAGACTAAAGAGCTCTCAGTGTCTACTACTGTCCTAGATCTATGATGAGGAAGTTGAGAACTCACTCCAAAAGTGAGGTCAATAAGATAATATATCAAAAATGGTATATTTCTATTAAATTAATTTTAAATATTAAATTTATATTACCTAATCTTTCTGCTCTTATTAATAGTGGTGCAGGTTTAAACTATATTCAAGAAGGACTCATACCATCTAGGTATTTTAAAAAAACCACTCAGAAGCTTAAAGCAACTGATGGCAAAACCCTACAAATTGACTACAAATTATCTGCTATAGTAATTTGCCAAGATGATTTTTGTATTATCATGTCATTCTTTGTAATCAAGAATTTAACTCAGCACATTATTTTGGGAACACCTTTTCTTCTCAAAATAATGTCTATTACAAGAATTGATGATATCAAAATTCATTGTGAAATTTAGGATGAAAAGATTATTTTTTGATTTATCACCAATCCTAAAAAAAATTATAAATGAAATAAATAGACTTCATAATAAGTCTATGCATTTAAACTATTTAAAGGAAGAAATTTTTGATTTAACTATTAAATAGAAATTTTCTTCTCCCTTAATCAAAAGTAAGATCCAATCTTGTTTACAAGATTTCTAAAACTCTATATGCGGAGAAAACCTAATAGCTTTTTGGAACAGAAAAATACATTTTGTAGAACTATTGTACATTAAAACATTCAATGAACGTGACATTCCTACAATAGCTAGCCCATGTCAGATGAATGAACATTATCAAGCTTTATGTAAAGCTGAGATTACCGAATTACTATCTAAAAAATTAATTCGACAATCTTACTCTCCCTAGAGATGTATAACATTTTATGTTATGAATAATATAGAAAAGAAAAGAGGAAAACCTAGACTGGTTATCAGCCCAACTATTAATATTGCTTCAGCATCAGGAATGATATATCACACATGAAATTTTAAAATAATGCACATATACTATTTTGCATAATAATTAAATGTCTCAATAAGACAAGTTCAACATCACCAAAATTGGGTGAATTAGGGCCTAAATGAGCTTGAATTAAGCTTAAAAGCTACACATGAAAACTTTGATACACTAATTGGATGATCAAATGACTTCCAAATTTTAGGTGCTTATAGTCGAATCGAGCAGCTCGACGAGATAAATCCAATGAGCCTAAGAACATTCAAATAGAAAGTTATTAGAATAGTCAAATCACTAAAAAAAACTATATATGATCAAATGAATTGATATGAACCGTCTAAATGAGTGTTTTGAGATTTTGGCTACAATGACCAAAATGCCCTCCCATAATTCTATAAATAGGACCCCATTCTTGTCATGAAGGGAGGAGGGAGCTAGAAGAAAACTTAGGAGAAAGCTGAAAAAGAGCTAGAATTTCGAAGTTCGTCATCACCATCGTTGTCGACGATCACCGCCTATTATCATTACTAACTATCGCCAATGACCGTTATAGTCTAACTACCATCGTATAGCTTTTGTAACCTGATTTTGGAATTTCTATTAGGAAGATTTCTCACATATAACCTTGTAATCCCGCTATCGAGAAGATTCAAACTTTATACTCCAAAGTTGATATATAGTGAATCATCTTTACTGGGCTAGGCCTCATGATTTTTCCCCTCTTCCTGGGTTTTTCCACATAAAAATTATGAAGTTTCTTATTCTATTTTCAACTATCTACGTGCATGCTAGATTTCCAACGAAGCTAAGGCATGAAGTTTTATTCTGCCGCAACTTATTTTCTGGCACGCAATAGTTTGGTACCGTCTGTGGAAAACTGATTCTCATTACTTCATCATGTGAGATGACCAAGTTTCTCAATAAGATCAAAATCACTAACTAGGTGAAACACTTCATACCTTTGAGGAGTGCATGCGAAGAATGGAGGAACAACAAGCTCAAATCATTCAGCATTTACTTGGAGCTGGACACCCGAGAAGGACACCACAACTTAGAAGAAATCGATGATATTAACAATAGGATAGAGTGAATTTTGTTGGAGACACTAATGAAGAACCCCCTCATGATCATGTATAAATTCCCATTGTATGTCATTATAGTATGGATATTGATGATACTACTAGTTCAACTCACCGTTCTTATGCCATCTGACCAACCTTCAATTTGTTGGGGTCAATCACTTTTATTTATTGAACATCTCGGGAGCCATTAGAAATTAGTTGTGGCATCTAGTCCAAGAATAATTTTCTTAAAAAGATATATAATTCATTCCTCATCAAAGCATTCAAGAATCTTCTCCTTTGCATGATATAGTTCTTCAACAACCCTTCCTGATAGGCTTTAAACTACCTAACATGGAGCCTTACAATGGGACTTCTGATCCTTATAAGCATATCGATCATTATAGGACTACTATGCACATCCAACAAGCCTCTAATGCTTTACTCTATCAAGTTTTTCTAGTAACTCTCAAAGGAAAAGCTCGTATATGATTCTATTCCCTCCTCAGGGGAGCATTCTCAACTTTCTCATTTGGCCAAACTCTTTATTGAACAATTTATTTCAAATCGATGTACTATTAAGGATCCATCTTACCTTTCTGGAATATATATAAAAATGAAGGAGAAACACAAAAAGAGTATTTTTCAAAGATTCTCAAGTGAAGCTTGACAAACTGCAGGAGTAGATCCTAAATTATTACGATGTGTTTTCTAGGAGACCTAAGGCCTAGACCATTCTAATCGTCATTGATAAGAGAAATAGTTCCTACTTATGAAGACCTCATATGGAGAGTAGAGGCACAGATCATGGCAGATGAGGCCATCAATGCCCATAAGAAGTAATTCAAACATTCTTCTAAGAAGTGTAAAGGAGACGTAAATGACAGTCTTCACACATCTCAACCAAAAAAACATGATCGTCTGAAGTTTCAGAACCTAACCCCTAAGCTTGCTTAATCATTGCGTGAACCTCACCCGCAAAAGGAATATACACCCTTAAATGCCTCTCGTATGAATATTTTAATGGCTATTCAAAATTAAAATAATATAAAATGGTCTAATCCCCTAAGACCGAACACAAAAAATCAGGATCAGTATTGTTACTTTTATCGAGGATACAGGCATACCACTGAGGCGTGCAGACATCTAAAGGAAGAAATCAAAAGAATATTACAACATGACTACCTCTAACAGTTTTTTTCAAAATCAATAATGAAATAATAATAATAATCCTATCAGAGGGAAAAACCAACCCTAGCTAAGACAGCAACCAAGACAGCCACAAGAAAATTGATAAATAGTCAAAGAAATCAAAACTATTACTGGGGAACCACAATTTTATTATCAAGTTCTACTCACTACACCGAAAGAGCCTAGAATGAAGAGGTCGTGAATTGATCAGTCTATCGTATTTGATGATTCTAACTTTGAAGGGATACAAACTCTACATCAAGATCCCTTAGTTATCAACGCAGGGATTGGAGATCCTTATTATAATGTTAAGAGAATTTTGGCTAATAATGGTAGCTCTATCAATGTATTATTCTACTCGACATTCTTAAATCTGGGTGGTCTTGTAAGAGTAAAAATTCCAACCAGGTGTTGGGCCATTATGTGGCTTTGATAATCGACCGGTAAGGGTAAAAGAAATAATAACACTCTCGGTTACTCTTGGGGAATTACCTAAATAAGTCATATATTTGATTCAATTTATGGTAGTTAAATCAAAATCGCCTATAATGTTATCTTTGGAAGACCCTTGCAATCAATTTTTGGCTCTATCTCTTCCATACCTCATCTAAAAATAAAAGTTTCAACCTCTAATGGAATAGGTGACGTTCGTGGCAACCAACAATAGAAAAAACCTGTTGCTTGAAGCAGGCCTGACAGCAAACCTCAATAATATTAAACGTCAAAAATTTTGATTTAAGAGATGATGAAACACTCCATAGAGCATCACCATCAAAGATTTAATCAGCATCTCATTATGAGAAGAATATCCCTCAAAAATAGTACTAGTATGTTCATTGCTCTCTGAGGATGAAAGAAAGGAGCACGTCAACTTTTTGTGTCAAAACCAGGATATTTTTGCTTGGAGTCCAATGCCAGGAATTGATCCTGGGGTCATATCTCATTCCCTCAAAATCAACTCAGCTTTCAAGCCCATCATTCAAAAGAAAAGAAAAGAAACTTCACTCTAGATCATCTACAAGCAATTGAGCAGGAATTTGATAAGCTTTTGGACGCAGGATTTATATGAGAAGTGGATTATCTTATGTGGTTGGCAAAAGTTATCCTGGTGAAGAAATCTAATGGGGCATGGAGAATGTGTATCAATTACAATAATTTTAATAAAGCTTGATAATTTTTCTAGATAGACCAGTTTCAACTTCGTCATCAAATGCTTAGTTTTATGGATGCTTACTCAATATAATTAAATAAAGATGAATCTAGATGATGAAGATACTTTTAGACGTACATATATCAAGTAAGGATTGAAAAATGCAGGAGCCACAAATCAATGCCTAATGAATAAAGTTTCCAAAACTCTTCTTGGTCATACTATGAAAGTATATGTGGATGATATGCTAGTTAAAAGTATTGAAAGAATAAAACATCTAAATGACCTTGAGCAATGCTTCAAGCTTCTTTGGCAGTATAATATATGCTTAAACCCCTCTAAATGTGCTTTTGGAGTTACATCTAGAAAATTTTAGAGTTTATGGACACTCATAGAGGGATCAAGACCAATCCAAAAATATTAAGGTTATACAAAATATGATGCCCCAAAGAACATAAAAGAAGGACAGCGCTTGAACGGGAGGATGGGGGCCCTATCATGATTTGTGGCTCAAATGGGAGACAAATATTTACTAGTCTTTAGAATACTCAAGAGTGCTTGAAATAATGGATTTTAATGGACTGATGAATGTCAAACTCCATTTGAGCGGCACAAAAAATATTTGTCCTCACTGCCATTGTTATCAAAACTAATCATGGGAGAAATGCTTTATTTATATCTCACAATCTCTCCTTATGCAATAAGCTCAGTGTTGGTCCTGACGAGGCCAGGGAGCAACAACAAATTTATTACATTCATAAAGTTTTATCTAACGTAGAAGGACGTTATCCTTTTGGCAGATAAAACTGCCTTAGCATTGGTGTTCTCGGCAATAAAGCTACGCCCATATTTTCAAGCTCATTACATCGACATTTATACACAACTTCCACTCAAAACTATCCTCCAAAAACCAAAAGCTTCTGGCATATTAGTTAAATGATCAGTTGAATTGGGAGAATTTGATATTAACTTTTTACTGCATCAATCTATTAGATTTTATTGTTGAATGCACCATCCCATATTCTATTGAAAGAAATTCTTCTCATTCAATATCACAACATTGGACTTTATTTGTTGATGGAGCACTGGAAACTCTGATGCTGGAGCAGGAATTCTACTCATATCTCCTCAATATGGTGTCCTTGAGTGTGGAACACGTTTAATGTTTCTAGCTACTAATAATATTGTAGAATATGAAGCCTTAGTAGTAGGGTTAAAATTGGCTATTGATTGTGAAGTTCAAAATCTTATAATTAACACTGATTTGTAACTTATGATTTCTCAAGTTGAAGGAGATTTCAACACTCATAATCATCATCTGGCATAATGCCTTCATGTAGTAAAATCTCTTCTCCATCAAATAAGTAAATATTAAATCATTCACATTCCAAGGAATCAAAATGCTAGAGTTGATGCTCTTTGAAACTCACCACTTCAACATCCTCTGACATTTACAAGAGAAAGTATATAGAACACATTCATTTTCTCAGCATATAGGGACCTTGGGAAATACATCCCATTGATGAATCAGGGCAAGTTTCTTGGATATATCTAATATTTGTCTTTTTACATGATGGAGCTCTACAAAGTTCCAAATCGCCCATATGACAAGCAAAACTTCAAAGATTATTGATGATGAATTATATAAAAGATCATTCACAGGACCATATCTCAAATGTCTTCGACCATCCGAAGTAGAGTATGCATTTTGAGAAGTCCATTTAGGTATTTGTGGAGAACACTTAGGGGGAATAGCACTTGCCCATAAAATCCTGAGATAAGGGTTTTTCTGGCCTACAACAAAAAATGATGCATTAGATTTTATAAAAAAAGTGTAACAATTATCAGATGCATTCTAATCTCAACCACATTCCACCAACCGAACTTTCATCTTTTCAGAGCCCTTGCCTTTTGCTCAATGAGGAATAGATATTATGGGATCATTCTTTATTGTAATTGGACAATGAAAATTCATCATTATGGTGATAGATTATTTTACTAAATAGGTTGAGGCAGAACCATTAACAAAAATCACAAAAGTCAATGCTAAATAATTTATTTGGAAAATATTATTTATCATTTTAGAATTCTTTCTAAAATCATAACATATAATGTGACTCAATTCATGTGAAAACAATTCACTTCCTTCTGTAAATATTTACACATTCAATTGATTCATATAGTTGTAGCACACTCCCAAACATATAGTCAAATTAAGGTTATGAATTGGACAATTCTAAAAGGCTTGAAGACACATTTGGATAAGGCTGGGGGCAATCTGTGGATGAACTCCATAATATGTTATGGGCTTACCGAATAACTACAAGAACACCAATTGGTGGGATACCTTATAATTTGTGTTTTGGGATGGAGGTGATCATTCTAGTTGACATCAGTATCCCTAGTCCTGAGGTCCAGATTTTTGATGTAACAAATAATGAAGAAAAACTTTGATATCATCTAGATTTATTGCCTGAAATAAGGGAAGTAGCTTCAATCAAAAATGTTGTCTATCATCAACAGATTGCACGTCACTTCAATCGAAGAGTGAAGCGCAAACCTATCAACATTGAAGATCTAGTTCTACGAAGTTTAGCATCTGTAGGAAAAGAACCATAACGTGACAAACTTTCACCCCTTTGGGAAGGACCTTAAGTGGGGGTCGCTATGCTTAAACCAGGAACTTTCTAGCTCAAAGATTCAGAGGCAAAAATTCTTCCACGCACTTGGAATGCTGAGAACCTATGAAGATATTATCAATGAATTTACAATGTAACATTTGAATTAAACTCTATATTTTGGTGTTTCATATTTTTTTTTGAAAAGAGGATAAATCAAAACAATAAAAATGATGAGAAAGAAAAATCGATCCGAAGTGATTTCGATTAAACCTACTCCACACAATGCCATCAAGCAAAAACTCTGACAAACAACCTCAGATAGGTCAAAACGCCTACATCAAAGTTATCGAAAAAAACTTTGACAAACAATCTGAATAGGTCAAAACTTTGTACCTACTTCATACAGGTTAATGTCATCGAGCAAAAACTCTGACAAACAACCTCAAATAAGTCAGAACTTCGCACCTACTCTACACAGGTTAACGTCATCGAGCAAAAAACTTTGACAAATAACCTTAAATAGGTCAAAACTTCACACTACTCCATATAGGTTAATGTCATCGAGTGAAAACTCTAACAAATAACTTAGGATGGGTTAAAAATCCTAGCTATATTTTTTCTTAAAATATAGAGGCTAACATTATTGAATAACTTTTAACATACAACCTAAATCATTAACAAATCATTTTAAACATCAACAATTTTATTTTAAAATAAAAATTCAAAACACTAAGACACATACATAAACATGATCATATGTCATATACTAAGAAGATCTCAAATTAAAATATAAATGAAATAAAAATGTAATTAAACAACATCCACATCTTCATTATTATCACCAAAAAAAAGTGGAAGAAGTCCTCTCTGTGTCACCCCCTTGAGATGAATCTTCAGAAACCTAGCTCAGTGAAAGGCCTTCAATATCTGCACCTGTATTGCGATGAACCAAACGGGTGCCTTCAGAAAATCATGAATAAAACCTTCTTCAAGAAACTAACAATCCAGATCCTTCACCTCAATATTGTAGATATGATAACGAGCTTCCTGAACTCGATCCTGAATTATACTCTTGAAGGCCATGAATTTTTTGGAGCTCTCTATAATCTTCAAGTTGGTGTCAACTTCTATATTCTCCTTTTTCTAAGATCTATGCTAGCAATGCCTTGTTCTCTGCCTCTAAGGTCTATATCTTAGCATTGGCAACTTCTAAGATCTTCGTAGTCTAATTTATTTCAACTCGTGCATCCACTAGCTCATCTCGAGTCATATTGACCTCCTGATGCTGAAATGAAAGGGAAGTCGTCATGGTTGACAGTTCAGTCCTACACTCGGCCAACTAATCATCTAAGGCTATAACTTTTTTAACTTTAGACTCGTATCATCGCTTATATTCACCATGGAGATATTTGATCTTCACAAACTCAGTATTCCATTCCTTCAGGGTATCATCTAATTCGAGATCGATACTCACCTTCTTCAATATCTGAAAAACAAAAAAGAAGAAGAAGAAGCAGAAAAAGAAGAAGAAGAAGAAGAAGAAGAAGAAGAAGAAGAAGAAGAAGAAGAGTAAGAGGAAGATGAGGTGAAAAGAAAGAGAGATAATAGTTATAAAAAAATAAAAATAATAAAAATAAAAATAAAAATTTATTTACCAACTCATCAGCACATTGGCACCCACTGCATAGGTGATTTACCAGTTCTTCCGAAATTGAAATTTTTTACGTGATCATTTCACAGTTCTTATCAAAAGATCTGAAACACATTCTCCTGTTGGTCATTTGGAGGCTACTGTGGGAACGGGATCAGATCTTTCCTTACCTTTATCAGACTTCTTCAACATACCCCTTGATCAAAACTCATACAGCTAAAAATTTATGAATTAGTGAAAATTATGAGTGAGAAATCAAATTATTCAATTCGCCATTACATAATATTAGTGCAACTAAAACTTTATGAGAGGAAATTAAAATTAGTCTTATATCAATCATGCAAATATATATATATATATATATATATATATATATATATATATATATATATATATATATAAGAGAGAGAGAGAGAGAGAGAGAGAGAGAGAGAGAGAGAGAGAGAGAGAGAGAGAGAGGAGACTTGCTACCAATATGATTATGATACTTAATTCCCCGCTCTCTATCAAACTCAAAAATATAGATCTTGTAGGAGCTAGAAAAGCTAGACTATAAGAATTGAAATTGAAATGATGCCACCACAAGTAATTTAATTTCAGCTATAAATATGATGAAATTGAAAGAGATGCACAAAAAAAAAAAAAAAACTAGATTAAATCACCAAAAGAAAAGCTAGTTATAATAAGGTAAGGGATGAGCACAATAAAGGAGGTTTTATTAATGAAGTATCCACTTGAGAGAAAATATCTATTCGCCTGCATCAAGAGGTAAAGGTTATTATTTTGAAGAAAAAAAGGAACATACTTAGATAATGCCTACACATCCACAAAATCACTAAAGTCACTGAAAAAAAACAAAGAAGTGATCTAAGATATATAATATAGGGTTTAGGTTTTCAACTAAATTGATAGAAATTAGATGTGAATATGCTATCCATCTTAGTGCTACCATTTTAATACAAGTTCAAAAGTCATTAATTTAAACAACAATTCATATTATTAATAAATTTTAAAAATTAAGGACTATATACTAAATGATATTTTACTAATCTTAAAAAACAAAGAAATTAATGAGAAACTTAAAAATAACAAAAATTATATGGCTCTGTTGAAATTTATATTGTAATTGAAACTCACTTGTAAATTTATGTCTGACTGAATAGTGTGAAATCAATAATAGAATATTAAAGAAAAGATTCGGCACTAGACAGAAGGCACTCGAAAACGGATCGGTATGCGAAATACTCACGCTTGCTCGTAAATAATCCCATACGTCCAAAAGCCCATAAAAGCAAAAGATTCAAAATTTAGCCCAACAAAACCCAAATCTCAATTCAGTAACGAAATGAAGAAATCTAGACAGCAATCTCAGAGAAGACTATGGTCTAACTAATTGGTCCAAACCAAGGCCCAAACATTAATGGACATATTTGTCAATGAAAGTAGAATAAAACCCCTAATTTAGAACAGCCACTAATAATAATCAGCCAGCAAAATAAGAAAATCAACAGTAAAACAACAAACCCCATAACCAGCTTCAAACAACAGTAAATCAAAAATTAATGAATCGAGCGCTAACTGGAATATATTTCATAAAAAAAATCTATAATAAAATTAAAATTATGAAATCGAAGATTATAAAATAATACTGTCAATAATTAATTTATTAACTGACTCATCTCTTAAATGTATTTTTTCTTATTAAACTAAATTTGTAGATCTGCATAAGAGAGAGAGACACACACACTAGCTTTCATCAATTTTGATGATTAAAAAAATATAATGATTATTGCCAACACTCAGTATGAAAATTACATACACACTTGAAAAATTAAGTAAAATGATTAAGTTATATCTGCTCAATAATCACATGTGACTCAAAATAATTAGTTTAACATTATATAACAAAAACAATCATTAATATAAAAATTTTATTTTCTTGTAATTTTATATTTGAAACAATAATAATACGAAGAAATTGAAGCAAGAAAAAAAAAAATTTATCTCTTTAGAAATATTTCAAAAGAAGAAAATCATCTTATTAGAACCTTTTAATAATTAGAAATGTGCTTAGTGATGAAGTCTATCAAAAAATAAGGAAGATTTTTATGATACTCTTTGGCATCAAATATCCCAATGGCTTTAAGTTGTTATAGAAGTGTTTCTTTATATGCTCGAAGTCATAATATTATTTGGGGAATTTTGAGTAAGATAGTGCCTTCCAAGCAAGAGGAATTTGCCCTGGGCCAAGAGCAACAATGTGAATCAAGTGAATGAGGGCTTATAAATAGAGAGGCTATGATTTATAAGAACACCCTAGTTATGGTGATGACTAGGAGCTAAATTAAAACTAGGGGTCGACTTAGGTTTAATTCAGTGCAATAGTAGAATTCAATTACACTCATGATATGATGTATTATGAATAACCTTTATTAGATTGTAAATATATTAAATAAATAAATCACGAAAACTACATTCAAGGATTTACTTTATATGCTATATAATGGTTAAGTCATAACTTCTAACAATAACCACTAATAGAGGCATGGTGTGGACCCTTTTATAGATTATAAATCAGATCAGTCAATCCAAATTCAAGTTTTCTCTAGTGTGTTAAATATTTAAATAAAATAAAAGGCCAGCAATATCTTAAAAAATTCAAAAGAGTTATGTTTTTTATTTATTTTTTATTTTTATAAGATGTAGTTGGACAAGAGTTGCTTTCTTTCCTTAGCTTTGGATATAAATAGACTTGAACATAAAAAAAAAGATCTTAGAAAGTGTGATCAAATCATAAACCTTTTGGATTTATGGAGCCTTTCAAAGAGATAGGCTAGCCATAACAAAAGTAGATGTAATTAAGAAGTATACTGAAATGAAACAAATTACTATATATAATCATGATCCCATGAGGAATGTTGGCTTCCTGAAGAAAAAAAATTGATGGTTTAGTTCTTCAAGGATCAATAAGAACTATACAAATTATCTCAAGACACTCTTCCCATAGAGCTCTATAGAGAAATAAAGAAGATTAAAGTTTCAAGAAAGAGTTGAAAAAAATAGTCATAATTTTTAAAAGATTCAGTATAATAGCATAAAGTTGTTGAAAAAGATATACGATCTAGCTCAGTATAATCAATATGAACTTCCTCAGTTCTATAAAAATAAACTTTACTCACCACTTTTGACTAATTCATATCCACATAGCTTCCTTCAAATTTCCTTTTTCAAGCTAGTGGATTTTCTCTATTCTTTTTAGGATGCAACAAAAGAGGAGTTCAAAGCCAATCAACCTCTAGCTCTCAAACTAATTTTTAAAGGGTTAGTTTAGCCTCTTTAATGTGAATTAGGTTATTATATTAATCGCATTAATCTCCTTGTAAGGCTTGATTCACACTTTTTAAAAATGAAATATAATAAAATTCATGTGCAAGCACCATTTGATTAAAGGGTGGAGGATTTAGTCAACTAAAGCTAGCAAATTAATTAAATTGTCATGTTAAATCATAAAAATAAACTAAAAAGAATAGTTAAGCAAATTTTAGGTACTTAGATAGAAGCATAAAAGTAGTTCATGGGACATTAAGTATTATATGTAAATTATATAGATAAAAACTAGTAAGAAAAATATTTATCTTCAGTCGCATAGCTAATCATTATTCAGTTCATTAGTTTTCTTCAAATATAACTTGCTTTAAAATTATAGTGACAAACCACATTATCCTTAAATAATTGAACGATTGTACATTTTTCATTCTCTTTATGAAGAAAAAATAAACAATGGTTGTTAGGTCAAATCTTAACCAACTTGTGTATCTCATAAATAAAATTACACTCAAAATATAACTTAATTAATCTTATAACCTCATAAACTACCCCCTTCCCTCCCCAATGCGCACATTGACTATAAATATTAGTCTGATGTAATAAGCCACCAAGAATAGTCATCTTTGGCCCACTTTAGGTCAACCTAACCTAGTTTAAGTCAAACCTTCATAACCCTAAGGCATTTGATCAAATATAAGTCATGTATGTTTAACTTAAACCATATACTACATCAAATGTGGCCAAACATAGATTAGATCATAGTGGAACTTAAGGGAACCCAATCACACTATGCAACTTAGGAGTTGGTGACCATACATAGACTCTAAGGCCACTGTCCCTAAAATTACTCAATTTTATCAACCTTACATTAACCTAGAAAAAAAAATTAGGTTCCTAATCCTACCAACTTTGGTGCCTATGACCTATCTCAGTCAACTTGTAAACCAAAAAGACTAAATTTAGTCAAATTAATTTGAATCTCCATTTAAAACTTTTTCAAATGCCCTTTAGCGTATTTTTTTTAAGCCTTTAATTACATTCCAAATACGCAAATATGCAATCCCATGGCATGGGAGGGAATAATTTTAACTTTATTTTTCTTGCAAAACCTTCTTAATTTGAAATGTAAGGAGAAAACCAACACTTTCAAAATGATTGCTAAGTTTTCTAAAGAGAATATTGTGTCTTCTATGATTTTTTTTTTGTTTGACCAAGGGGATCTTTATGCAATACTAAGATAATAAATTCTAATTACATCATCATACATTTAATGCATAACAATATTAATATAAATTTATATTTGAAAAAAATGTATCTTAATACAAAATTTTTAATATATTTTGCATTTGACTAAATTGCACTATATTTAAATTATATATAAATTCTAAATACTTGAAACTAAATAGTAAATAAAATCTAATAATATTATATTAAATTTTGACTTGTTAGCTAAATCTTTCTTATTGCTATAACATATAAACATCCTCCTCACTTTTAAAATCATTCACCTAATACAAAGATCTTCAAGCAATATATTTTAGCATTATTTGAGAGCAAATAATTTATCATTGATAATCTTCTTAAAGTCATGTAAGTTCCATGATTAAAAAAATCTTTTAAAAATTTTAAAATTGTATTTTACTTGTTTAGATTTACTAAAATTGAAATCTTTGCTTTTTTTATGACTGCATTCAAGATGAACTTCATTACATACATATTTAATGTTATTCTGAAATTTTATTTAATAGTTCTTCTCAAAGCATTTTAAAACAAAGTTTTATTTTAAGCAAAATAAATTTTGGGTTAAAATTTTTTCCTACAACTTATTTTAAAGTTTTAAAATAAAAAATTAAATTTATTATCATGCTTTTTCTTATTTCCAAATCATTGCAAGTGCTTGCATATTATAAGATGATCACATGCAAATTTTGAGATCACAGTTATTGATTGGGTCTACTTGGGATCGCTTTTATTTTTTACTTTTTTTAAAACATATTTATTTATTTTATATTTTATTTTTAAAATAAATATTTTTTTAAAAAGTACTCAAAATAATGTTATGAAATTTTAATATTTTTAAAAATAATTATTGTTGTTGTCACTAGCAACCAGCAACCACCTCTGACTTATGTCTCAAGCCAACCACCATCTTTTACAACATTTAACCATTATCAACCACCGCCTCTAACCACCCCAACCACCACCATTGAGTATCACCTGTCATCGACCACCACCATTATAACTTGTGGCATAACTTAGCCGCATGTGTTACCACACCACCAATTACAGAATTAGTTTGAGTAAACATGTCAAGTTTAAGCCAAACCTAAATTTAACTCGACTCAAATAGATATGACTTGAACATAACCAACTTATTAAACAAGTCAAAACCTTAATATAAATTTGACATGCTACTTGAGAAACCCATTTGGATGCACATTTTATAAAAAAAAATCTATAATAAAATTAAAATTATGAAATAGAAGATTATAAAATAATACTGTCAATAATTAATTTATTAACTTACTCATCTCTTAAATGTATTTTCTCTTATTAAACTAATTTTTTAGATCTGCATAAGAGAGAGAGAGAGAGAGAGAGAGAGACCCTAGCTTTCATCAATTTTAATGATTAAAAAAATATAATGATTATTGCCAACATTGAGTAAGAAAATTACATACACTCTTGAAAATTTAAGTAAAATGATTAATTTATATTAGCTTAATAATCACATGTGTGACTCAAAATAATTACTTTGACATTATATAAAAAAAACAATCATTAATAAAAAAATTATCTTCTAGCAATTTTATATTTGAAAAAATAATAATACAAAGAAATTGAAGCAAGAAAAAAATTTATCTCTTTTAGAAATACTTTATAAGAAGAAAATCATCTTATTAGAACCTTTTAACAATTAGAAATGTCCTTAGCGATGAAGCCTATCAAAAAATAAGGAAGATTTTTATGATACTCTTTAGCATTAAATATCCCAATGGCTTTAAGTTGCTATAGAAGTGTTTCTATATATTCCAGAAGTCATAATATTATTTGGGGAATTTTGAGAAAGATAGTGCCTTCCAAGCAAGAGGAATTTATCCTAGGCCAAGAGCAATAATGTGAATCAAGTGAATGAGGGCTTATAAATAGAGAGGCTATGATTTATAAGAACACCCTAGTTATGGTGATGACTAGGAGCAAAATTAAAACTAGGTCGTATTTGACTTAATTTTAATATAGTAAGTGTTGATTGAGTTTAATCATATTTATTTCATAAAAGATCACTGGATTAATTCATAAGATATTAGGGGAGATGTCAAAAAAAATTTTACAAAAAAAATTTTGTGTAAGAACTATAATAGAAAAAAAATTATAAATAAATCCTCGTCAAAGGGACAACCTTTCGGTCATTCAGTCAAAAGAAGAGAAGAAAATGAAGTCAAACTTTTAGCTTTATTTCCAAATCTACATTAAAATTTCTTTACAACAAAAATACCTTTTTAAAGTCAACACTAGATATTCTATTAAAAAATTTAAATTTCCCACCAAGTAGGGGCTATTTCATATTTATGGGAGGTAGTTTGAGTTTTAAGTAGAGAAAGAGTAGGTTTGTCTCTTATTTCATGGGGGTAGAGTGAGATAATTTTTTTGTGTAGATAAAATTGCATGTCAACTCCTTAGTTACCCCTTGACTATTGCATTATTCTATATAAATTTTTAAAACAATTTCCACATTTTAAAGTCAACAGCTTCATATTATGGCTAACCACTTCAACTAGGCATGGTCTTGTATCTTGCATTATTCCAAAATGTCTTCTTACCTAATATATTATTATTGTATCCCTTTGTTTCAAGTAATATTCAACACATACTCTTACACACCTATCTAACATGTTGGATGATCACATAATATATTACTCTATAAAAACACATTATCTTGTTAAAACACATAAAATTATAACCACATAAAAAATAAGAACTATGGTAATTATTTCTTTACCACAGACTTAGTAATAGTTTAGTAATGCACAACATCAAATACACTTACACTATGTAAATATCTATTCACAATAGCTTTCTCATGTCAACTACTAAGTTGCAACTCATGCAAAGCCTTCACCCTGGCTAGTGGGAAATAACATCCCTTAAACATATAATAACCTAGTATTGATAGGGAGGTGGACAAGAAAGGCTAATATGAAGGGAAAATATCATTGCTTGAGGAAAGAAAGGTGCATATAAGTATCACATAAAACACTTAGGCATATTAGACTAATATAGACTCTAATTAAGTCCATGATATATGTTCTCATGATTTTTCAATTGATAGCCTTAAGTCATTAATGAATAAGAAAATAAATAAATCAAGAGAAAATAGTTATTTTAGAAATAATAGTGAAAATGCAGTGAGATTTTAACATTCTCTAGGATTCTATTTTTAAATAATATCCAAAAATCTCTTCCTCTAATATCTATAATGTGAAGAGTGGGAAGAGAGAGAGAGAGAGAGAGAGAGAGAGAGAGAGAGAGATCCCTAAATGCAAGAAAGCCCCACAATGAAAGAGGTTGAGATTCAACTATTATTGTAGGTTTTTTGAGAATTGAGAGCTACTTTCAATAACAAAATTCTAGCATTAACTACTTAGGTTTAATTCAGAATAATAGCATAATTCAATTACGCTTATGATTTGTTGTGACTCATGCTATGATGTAGTATGAATAACATTTATTAGATAGTAAGTATATTAAATAAATAAATTGTGGAAACTACATTCAAGGATTTATAAGTGGTAACTTATAAGACTATAACCACTAATAGAGGCATGGTGTGGACTACTTTATAGATTATAAATTAGATTAGTCAATCCAAATTCAGGTTCTCTCTAGCGTGTTAAATATTTAAATAAAATAAAAGGCCAACAATATCTTAAAAAAATTCAAAAGAGCTATTTTTTAAAAAAAAATTATTTTTATAAGATGAAGTTAGACAAGAGTTGGTTTCTTTCCTTAGCTTTGGATATAGATTGACTTGAACATCAAAAAATATCTTAGAAAATGTGATCAAATCATAAACCATCTCGATTTATGGAACCTTTTAAAGAGATAGGCCAACCATAATAAAAGTAGAAGTAATTGAGAAGTATATGTTAAAGGGTTAGTTTAGCCTCTTTAAAGTGAATTAGAGTCTTATATTAATCACATTAATCTCTTTGTAAGGCTTGATTCACACTTTTAAAAAATTAAATAGAATAAAATTCATATGCAAGCTCCATTTTATTAAAGGGTGGGGGATTTAGTCAACTAAAGCTAGCTAATTAATTAAATGATCAGATTAAATCATAAAAATAAATTAAAAAGAATTGTTAAGCAAATTTTAGGTACTTAGACAGAAGCATAAAAGTAGTTCATGGGGCATTATAAGTATTATATATAAATTTTATAGATAAAACTAGTAAGAAAAATATTTATCTTCAGTCGCATACCTAATCATTATTCAGTTCATTAGTTTTCTTTAAATATAACTTTCTTTAAAATTATAGTGGCAAACCACATTGTTTTCAAACAATTGAAGGATTGTGCATTTTTCATTCTCTTTATTAAGACAAAATAAATAATGGTTGTTAGGTCAGATCTTAATCACTTGGGTATCCATATATAAAATTACACTCAAAATATAACTTAATTAATATTATAACCTCATAAACTAGCCTCTCCCCTCCCCAACACATACAATGACTATAAATATTAGTCTGATGTAATAAGCCACCAAGAATAGTCATCTTAGGCCCACTTTAAGTCAACCTAACCTAGTTTAAGTCAAACCATCATAACCCTAAGGCACTTGATCAAATCTAAGTCATGTATGTTAACCTTAAACCATATACTACATCAAATCTGGGCAAACTTAGATTAGATCATAGTGGAACTTAAAGGAACCCAATCAGACTATGCAACTTAGGAGTTAGTGACCATATATAGACTCTAAGGCCACTCTCCCTAAAATTATTCAATTTTATCAACCTTACATTAACATAGAAAAAAATTAGGTTTTTAACCCTACCCACTTTGATGCCTATGACCTATCTCAGTCAACTTTATAGCTTATGTAAACCAAAAAGACTAAATTTAATCTAATTAATTTGAATCTACATTTAAAACCGTGTCAAATGCCCTTTAACATTTTTTTAAGCCTTTAATTACATTCCAAATAGGCAAATATGCAATATCATGGCATGGGAGGGAATAATTTGAGCTTTATTTTTCTTATAAAACCTTTTTAATTTGAAATGTAAAGAGAAAGTTAGCACTTCAAAATGATTGATGAGTTTTCTCGAGAGAATATTGTGTCTTCTATGAATTTTTTTATTTGCCCTAGTGGATCTTTATGCAATATTAAGATAATAAATTCTAATTACATCATTAGACATTTAATGCATAATAATATTAATATAAATTTATATTTGAAAAAAAGTATCTTAATACAAAATTTTGAATATATTTTGCATTTGACTAAATTGCACTATATTTAAATTGTATCAAAATTCTAAATACTTGAAACTAAATAGTATATAAAATCTAATAATATTATATTAAATTTTGACTCTTAGCTAAATCTTTCTTATTGCTATAACATATAAACATCCTCCTCACTTTTAGAATCATTCACCTAATACAAAGGTCTTCAAGCAACATATTTTAACATTATTTGAGAGCAAATAATTTATCATTGCTAATCTTCTTAAAGTTATATAAGTTCAATGATTAAAAGAACTTTTAATTTTTTAAATTTTTGTTTACTTGTTTAGATTTACTAAAATTAAAATCATTGAGTTTTTTATGACTGCATTCAAGATGAACTTCATTACATACATATTTAATGTAATTTTGAAGTTTTATTTGACATTTCTTCTCAAAGCATTTTAAAACAAAGTTTTGATTTTAACCAAGTAAATTTTGGTTTAAAGTTATTTCCTACAACTTATTTTCATGCTTTAAAATCTAAAATAAAATTTATTAAAATGCTTTTTCTTATTTCCAAATCATTGCAAGTGCTTGCATATTATAAGATGATCAAATGCAAATTTTGAGATCACAACTATTGATTGGGTCTACTTGGGATCACTTTTATTTTTATTATTTTTCATTTTTTAAAAGTATATTTATTTATTATATTTTTATGTTTTTATTTTAAGATAAATATTTTAAAAAAAAGTATTCAAAATATTGTTATAATATTTTAAGTATGTTTAAAAATAACCATTATTGTTGTCACTAGCAACCAAGTACCACCCCTAACTTATGTCCGCTAAAGACAACCACCATCTTCTACAATGTCTAACCATTATCAACCACCACCTCCAACCACTCCAACCGCCACTATTGACTATCATCTATCATTGACCACCACCATTATAACTTATAGCATAACTTAGCACCATGTTACTACACCACCCATTAGAGTGTTAGTTTGAGTCAACATGTCAAGTTCAAGTCAAATCTAAATTTGACTCGACTTAAATAGATATGACCAACTTATTAAATGAGTCATAACCTTAACATAAATTTGACATGCTTTTAATTCATTTAACCCAGACAAGACTTGAGTGACACATTTGGATGCACTTTTTAAGTCAATTTGGGTTAAAAGTTCAAAAGTGTATAAAATCTAGGATGGTGAGTCAACCTAGACTATTGTACTCGAACCTAGCACAGAGTTTAATTGTGTTAACTCAATCCTAAAATTTTTTCTGCCAAGTCCATGTCTAACTATGTTAGATAAATTATTGACACCCCTACCACTAATGACTATCACAATTATTATTATAATTATTTTTTTTAATATTCAATAAAATTACAAAAAAAATATATTTTAAGTATTAAATATATTTTATTTTAAATATAAATATAAATAACGTAAAATAAAATAAATAATAAGGTTAAAAAATAAAAGTGATCATAAAATGCCCCATCAATTTATAATTTGTGTTATTATTTATAGCAAAAATCTAAGATTATATAAAATCTATATTAGAGTTTTTTGTTTAATTATCTAAGTCATCTATTTAGTTTCATGTGATTTTCACTTAAAACTTAATTTTAGGTTGTACTTATCTTCCATTATATAGTGTTTATTTTTTACTATCATAATTCATTTTTGTATCTTTTTTTACTTTTAGTCATTTACCAACAAAATTTTGTATTGTGAAATTTTTCTTAGGAATGTAAAACCTATTGTGTGTGCACAATTTACATTTTAAATAATTACATCATATTTTTTAAAATACTATAATTAACCTCCAGCCCACACTCTTTAGTGTCATATTCCATCCAGATTTCTAATTTTGTTGAGAGGAGGATCTTATATAAAGAATTTTCTAGAATTACTTAGGATGATAATAGCATAATTTATAATCTTTCTTTATGATGATGATATTTTAATTTTTGTAGCATCATCTCCCATTATAAGGGGTAAAATATAATCTATTAATTATAACTTATATTTGATGAGTGTAATAATTATTGGTTAAAATTTTGTGTTTGTAATATTTTTAATAGAATGTTTGTAATTTTTTTTAAAATATGGATTTCAAGTTTTAAATATTTGACTTTCTAAATTTTTTCATTTGATTTTAAAATTTAATTTATCAAACATATAAAAATATAAAATTTATAAAAAAATGATTAATTGATAATCAAAATTATCACATAAATATTTTTCATATAAGAGTGGTTAACCACTAGTCATTTGGAGGGTGGTTACGGGTGACTACCCTTGTGTAATCATCACCTTCTCATCCACTAACTGAGTCGATATCCCTTCCCTCTCTTTCACTCTATTTCAAATTTCAATTATTGTAAGAACTAATACAAGTTTTTTATTTACTCAAAGAAAGAATGATTATGATTAAAAAAATTCTAGAGCTTTATCTCTTATGAGTGAAGCTTAGTGGCCAAAATTTTCTATAAAGAAATTGGGTGATCTCTCCATGTGTTGCCACTTTGGTAGGTTTGCATTTTATATGCAAATCCTTATTACTTTTCTTGGTAAAAACTTTCCTTATTTTATTTTAAAGAGTTCATATTAAATTCCAACCCTAATTAGTGTTTGTAAGTTCCAAAACCATCTAAGTCCTCTTGCCCTAAACTTTCTTCATTTAGGGCTATCCTTATTTTCCCCTTATGTGGATGAGTTTAATCCTTAAATTTCTACGAAATCAAAATTTATTTTTCTATAGTGGTTATCCTTTACCTTCACACCATTCTACCACACCAAATTGCTAAGCCAATCCACCCTAAATCAATAAAAAAAATTACTTGGAAAGCTCTTAGCTAGCCTTTGATTAAACAAGACTTAATCTTATTCTCAACACTATTTGGCCAACCTAAAAGACATATAAATTTATAAAACTTTTTAGAATTAAGCTAGAAACATTACCTTACCGATTCCAAGATTTTTTTATGTGTTGAAATCTCTTAAACTTTTAACAATAACATTATAAATCTAATATTGGCATTCTTGAACTTTGGCTTATACACCCTCTTTGGCCATCCACTTTTGCCTTAGATCACTTATTTAAAACCCTGTGCTTGTGTATACCAATCATAACACCACTTGGAAACCTTATAAACTAAATTGGGTCACTTTCAAAGACAAAATCCTAACTTATACCAAATTGGCACCAAAGCCATTTTGGGCATGGAGCATTAGTATAGTCACATAGCAATATAAAAAAGAATATAATAAATGACCGATGAGTCATCCTTAAATATGCATGATATTCTTGTACATGGATATTTTAGTATAAAAGTATGTTGATTGTTGTATTTTATACAAATCATCCTAAACATCACCATACTATTAATCATACCAAAAATTGTGATAGTGCAATGTTATTTAATCTTGATGATATAATGACATTCATTAACTATTATATTCTAAACATATCACTTTTATTATTTATAATATATGCCCCATGCCTTATTATTTATACTTTAATAGATAAAATTTATTCATTAAAAATTATTTATTAAGTTTGAATATCAAACTCTTTCATGTTAAAACGTCTCTTTCGATAGATTTGTTGAATTCAAATTTGTTTGTGATGTGATGTAGGACTTTTCTTTTGGCACATAGAAAGTAAGGCTAAATCAGATTAACAATGTGAATAGAAAATAAAAAAAAATTATGGAAAGTAAAAGAAATTATATTTTATTAGAGAGTAAAAGTACAAGGGATCATAGTACAATGATCTCTCTCTCTCTCTCTCTCTCTCTCTCTCTCTCTCTCTCTCTCGGAATATTAAGAAAACTAATGCCCCCTACCTCCTTAGGAAGTTATAAGACTAAAAAGTGATTGTATAAAAAAGGTATACATTAGCTATATCAATCATATAATAAAGGACTCACCCTCAATATTGACAATATTGAGAGTAAGTGAATAATATATACCAAGTTACAAGTTCTAAAGTGTGATCGCTAGCACATATGGGGCGAGTTATCTGATGCAAGTGTTTGGCTAAATAATCATTCGTATGTGGGTGAGCCTCCGTATATGAGGTGAGTTGCTTAATATAGGTCACTTGATTAGGATGTTCTTCGTGCTCACCTACTTAAAGCAAATTCTTATAAGCAAGTGAATCACTTATCTAAATTATGTGTCTCAATACTTTCCATGTCTAAGCATACTGGGTATACAAGGTTCTACTAAATTAATGGATTATCACTATAAGTGAAAAAATTTTAGCAATATTTATTTTATTTGATTTAAAAGTTTATGTTAAAGTTTCTAAAAACTTATATTAGGATTTATGTTATTTTTCTTATATATTTATTCTTCTCTTTTTTCTTTTTTATTAGTTATTATTATCATTTTCATGTTAAACAATTATTTACAAGTCTTTTAATAAAATAAAATATAAATTGGCTTTTTTATTTTATGCTTATATATGTTGTGAAACTTTTTATTATTTAATGCAAAATAATTTTATTTAACTCTCACTAATGTGTTTCATCTCATGAGTATAGATTAATCTCTACATCATATCTCTTACTTTCAAGATATATCACTTTATAGACTTAGGATGTGACTGACTAAATAATTCTTTTTAGCTGGTGGAGTAGTGAGTTTCAGCATCTAAAGTTCTTAATGTGGAATGCTATCAAGCTCCTAACAAAGTTTTCAGTCCCCCAAAATCTACATCAAAATTATGAATATATGTCATTCTAACTTCTTCTTTTTCATGAAAGCTAACAAAATCTTTATGATATTTAAAGATTTTAATTATTGGTTTATGGCTAAAGGTAGTGTGGGTCTTCATCTATTTGGTCAATAAAATGATTATATATTTAAATTTTTATAGAGATATTGTAAGAGTTTATTTTCCACCTATATTTTTGGTTAAACACACTTTGATTTAAAATTATTGCTCTCATAATGGTACATTTTTCTAGAAAAGCTTTGAAAGCTTGTTAGGATAGGCTAGCTCATTGCCGCTTAGGAGAGGCGGAGGGATTACCTAGTCGAGGACTTGGATGAAGATGAGACGCGTGGCTATCAATCAAGATATGTAGTTCATCTTGGGCTTTCTTAATCTCGCCCAAGATCTTCCCACCACTTACTATCCAAAAGCACTCAGAATATATGTAGCGTTAACATAAGTATTCTTGAATTCAATATGTTACTTGAGGCTAATTTCACACACAATTTTTTCATGCAGTCGGAGCACATCTTGGTGACTGGGACATCTTCCGCATTTCAGCATGATGAGCACGCTATAGGAGCCGTAGATAGGTATGAGGTGTTACGTAGAGACTTACGGTTGCGTGTACATATCGATGACCCACATCACGGATCGGAGCCTATGAATGATGTCTCACAGCAAGATGATTGGGCGTCGGACCATCTACATATGCTGATCTAGGTCCATCAACATATGTTGATCCGTCCTTCGAATATATATGAGTCACATCTATCTTCCCATCATAACTATCCTGGACTTAAGATCTTGCATTGGAGGCCACAATCAGCGTGATGCCCATCACGTGCACTAACGTACACATCGAGTGGTGATTCCACGAAAGTGAGCTATTTAGGATAGTTTATTTGTGCATCTATACTACATTTGTTCTTATTTATTTTATTTTTATTTTTATTTTTGGATCATTCATTTATTACTCACTTTTTGGAATAATTTGTAGAACTTATATTCATTTTTGTAATGAATCATTCATATACTAAATTTTAGATCTACTTAAATGAAAACCTGCAGACTCTAAGGTTGACCTCCATAATTGATGATAAGGGCTTAAAGTTCACAAATGGAACATCCAAACCTAAAGCAAAATATAAGAGCTTAAAGCCAATCCTTGATGTAATAGCCAATCTCATGTTAAAAAAAAAAAATTTCCCTCCAGGCTAGTCACCTGGGCGACTAGCTTATAGATGCTACAGGATCTTTGCCGCCATCGCTTAATACTGAGATGTAAAGACCTAATGCCCACCAATTAGGTGACAGGTATTACACTGAATTATTCTTACCACACTGAAGACGCATTACCTAAATGCACTAGGGTGACTATACCTATTTCTAACTTTTTATTAATGATACTTAATTCCCTAATTAAGTTTATAATTATATTTATTTTTAAAATTGTCCTTTTTTAATTTTATTATATATATACCATGAATTATACAGCTAAAAGAAAATTAAAATAAAATTTAAAAAACAAGTAAAATTACAAATATTTGTTTAAAATTAATCATATTATTACTTGATATAAAATAAACTGTTTCATAAAATATGTAATTTATGTTTTACGCAATACAAAATTATGATTGAATATTAATTACGTTCGATATGTCAAATATGGAAGTGTAATATATATAATATTTAGTGTATTTTCAAGTTTAAAGTGCACATTTATGTTTATACTTTTGGAATTAAAAAAAAATAGATTTTTTAGAAAAAAAATTAATTGATGTATACGTATAAGATTATAATAAAAAAATTTATTATGGACTCGACAGCTTTGGAACAACCTGGTAGTCTGATATATTGTTTAACGCAGTTTTATGATGCAAATTAAATATTGCAAATTAATTTGCGATTGTATAGTTTACGGTTATATTTAATAACATTTATATGCTGGTATGTATCTCTAGGTGTACATTTGCTGTCCTCATAATTCCCAAAGCTGTAATAAAACAAAAAATTTAGATGGATGAGACTCAAATTTTGTTTAATTTTTCAGTGGTCACTTTTATTTTTATTTTATTTATATTTTGGTTTGAAATGAAATATATTTGATAGTAATAGTTGTTTTTAAAAATATTTAAAATATTCAAAAATTATTTTAAGTATTTTTTAAAATATTTGAAGAGAAACTAAACAAATATATTTTTAAACCTAATATAAAAATATTTAAAACAATTAAGGAATGTATTTAATTCAAAGTTATTTTACAATATTCATGCTTTGGAAAATAATACAATTATGTTCTCTTACAATTTTAGCCATCCAATGAAAAAAAAAAAGATTGATGCTTCTAATTTGATTATAAATTGATTTTAAAAGTTTTTAAAATCAAAGACACCACTAATTTTAATGATATAAAATTATAAATGATAATAAATTGATGCTAATTTTAAAATTTTAATGTTATATATTATGAGTTTTAAAATAGTTTTGTAATAATACATAAAATTTAATGTGTATATTAAATTTTAGATGATTTTCATACATAATACGTAATTCTTATAAAATTTTACATCTAATCTTGAAAATTTTAATATTTATGTTTATAATATTGTCATTTATAATGAGAAAGCAATAGTGGATGTCATCAATAGTAGGATAATCTTTCAAGTCCAAATGAAAATGATTGAAAGAATTTTAAAAAAAGTTAAAGTTGTGCCCACATTTATAGATTTTATGACTTCTTTCTAATAATAATAGAACATTTGAACAATATATTAATTATAGAACTTAGATTAAAGTGTTACAATAATTAGGCAAATAATAAATATAGAATTTGATTTATTTTGAATTTGCAATGAAAAGAATTATTATTATTATTATTATTATTATTATTACTATTATATATATATATATATATATATATATATATATATATATATATATATATATATAAAAATTCTATATATAGCTAAGATGTCAAAAGCAAGTTGATCCTCAGTTGAAACTGAGATCAAGACTTAAAATGTCATTGAAAACTTTGGGATATCAAAATCCCTAAATAGCCTTCAAACATGGAGTTTATAATCGGCGTCGACGAGTGGATCTAAGCTAAGAGAGCTCACAATTCGACTTAATTTGAGCATTCAAATACTTAAAATACATCAAATGATTAAGGGAATCATTTTGGTCATGATGAAGTGGTGATTTTGCATGTATTTACAAAGGCGTCTCCTCATCTATAAATAGCCTCATTACTCATATGAGGGGAGCAAGAGAAAGGAGAGAGCTCTAAAGCTTGAAGATCCTTCACAATCGCCACCACTCGACAATCGCCAACCACCGCCGCCATCAGTCGCCGTTGTTGATCCTCGCCGTCGTCAAACTCTGTCGGTCTCCATCATGACGACCTGCATCGTTAGTCGATGTCCCTCACTGTTCACCATCATCTGCTATCACTAGCAACTGTTACCACTTGAACGTGACTACATAGTTGTTGTTTCCTTCTCATATACAATCTTGTAATCCCATTATTGGGAAGATTTTGTACTCTGAAATAGATACATAGTGGAAGATTTTTACTGAGCCAGGCCCCGTGATTTTTTCTCTCTTTTCGAGATTTTTCACATAAAAATCCTGGAGTTTTCTTGTTCACTCTTTAAATACATGTGTGTGTGCTAGATTTCACAACAAAGCTAACGCGTAAACTTTCACTCTACCACAACTGGTTTTCTAGCAACATAAAAATCCTGGAGTCTCTCAAACTTTTTTACTGTGTGTGTTGTGCAACGCTAAGACATCGAATTCTCCTACCTTACCAACCCGAATCTTCTTGCACACAACAGTTTGACATCATCTGTGAGAAAGGAATCTCACAATCATAATCGTGAACACACATATAACAGAAATAAGTAATAAATATAACATTCATGCTCCAACTCTTATCACTTATGAAACCAATCCTTAAACCAAGGATACCAAGCTTCTGCCTCACTTTCCTCTAATAGGTGTGACCCTATCGGTGAAGGTGCAACAAGAATCTCTCAAGAAGATCGTTCGTCGAATGGAAGAGTCTAAAAATAATATAATTCAACTTTTACGAGAAACATGATAGCCACCACTGTGACAAACGTATCTCCCCAAGATCGATAATTAGCCAAGGGGAGCTCAAAATGCTGATACGGGGCCTTCTCGCCATCAAGCTGAAGTTCCTCCGCTTCCAGACAGTGATGCTGACCTCCTTAACACTGTTAGTTCAACTCATCTATCACTTGCAGCTCAATCGATTGCTAACCCACTAATTATTGTCGATGTCTTGCCATGTATTCCTATTCCATTCATCACGTCATGTTATAATGCTTATAACATTTAATGCTAGTATAATTTCTCCTCAAAGATATAAATCATCTTTCTTAACATCGTGGCTATCAGGAGTCTTCACCTTTAGCTGAAGTAATTCTTCAACATCATATTCTAGTAGGTTTCAAGCTTCAAGCATCGACTCCTATGATGGGGCAGCCGACACATATGAACACATTGACTATTACAGAGCCATCATGCACATCCAACGAGCTCCTGACCCACTACTTTGTTAGGTCTTTCCAGTCACCCTCAAGGGTCAGGCCCGCACTTAGTTCTACTCTCTTCAAAGGGGTATCTATATTATTGATGAACTCACTAAAATTTTTGTAGAGCAGTTCATCGCAAACTGAATGATCATTAAAGATTCTTTTCATCTCTTAGGAATTCATCAAAATGAAGATGAATCACTTAAGGAGTACTTCCAGAGATTATCCTTAGAAGCTCATTAGATGTCAGGGGTGGACCATGAATTACTAAGAGGATTTTTTCTTGGAGGACTCCATCCCAGCCTTTCGACTCATCACTAATGCATAATATGGTTCGCACATATGTCAACTTGGTTCATCATATGGAAGCACAATTTTTTTCTAATTAGGCTATCAATGCACATTAAAAGCATTTTGAGCAATATATGGGGAACAATCATGGACTGGGGGCAACCCACTTGATTACCAATCCCAGGATAAACAAGTCAAGATTGGGGAGCAATTTTGATTGCAATATTAAAATGATGATATTCTGGCATAATTATGATTGTGAAGCTCTTTTCCTCTATTATCTAATTTTATATATTTATGATGAGTAAGGCAATAAGAAGAGACTTTCTACAAATATATAAGGTCTCATAAGAAACTTTGGGCAAGATTAAAATTCTTCATACAGTCTTCAACTAGACATCTACTAATTGGGCAAGACTATAATTTTGATTCCGAAAGTATAATGGTCTAAATATAACCCAAATTGTTATCTTTGATTCGGATACACGTGGCAATCACCTCATCTTAATCATAGTGTAATCAACCCAAGGGGGATTCAATTCGAGTCTTTCCATATATGTTAATGTCATCAAGTAACACTTTGACAAACAACCTCGAATAGGTCAAAAATCTTTGATAGATTTCTTTCGACCTATTCTGTATAGGTTAACATCATCAAGTAACATCATGACAAATAACCTTAGATGGGTTAAAAATCCTTAGCGAATTCGATTCGACACTTTCCATACAGGTTAATGTCATCAAGTAACACTTTGGCAAACAACCTCGGATAGATTAAAAATATTTCATATATTCAATTCGACTTATTCTATACAAGTTAATGTTATCAAGTAACACTTTGACAAACAATCTTAGATGGGTCAAAAATCTTTCGCGAATTCAATCTGACCCCTTCCAAATAAATTAATGTCATAAATTAACACTTTGAAAAATAACCTCGGATGGGTCAAAAATTCTTGGCGGATTCGATTCGATCTCTTCCATACATGTTAATATCATCAAGTAACACATTGGAAAATAATCTCGGATGGGTCAAAAATATTTCACAGATTCAATTCGACCCCTTCCATATAGGTTAATGTCATCAAGTGGCACTTCGACAAACAACCTTGAAAGGGTCAAAAATCTTTCACGGATTCAATCTGACCCCTTCTGTATAGGTTAATGTCATCAAGTTATTTCAAATATATTATAGTTTACATTGATGATATTTTAATTTTTTTCAAATAATATTGATGAACATTTTAACCCATCTATAAATAATTAAGTGGCTTATACAAAAAAGTGGTTTAGTGATTTCTGCCCAAAAAGTCAAGCTATTTTAAACTAAAATTTTATTTTTAGGACATAACATCACTAATGCTTTGATTATTTCTATTAATCAAAGTATTGAATTTACTGATAAATTTTTAGATATTATTCTGGATAAAAATTAATTGCAGAGATTTTTAGGTGCTTTAAATTAAGTGATAGATTTTTATCAAAATCTAGCACAAGACACCGCCCCACTTTTTGATCAACTCAAAAAGAAACCTTCACCTTGGATTGATTTACATACCAAAGCAGTTCAAAAAAATTAAGCAACGAGTCAAAAATATCCCTTGTTTGACACTCCTTGATCCTCTTCGTTTCAAAATTATTGAAGCTGATGCCTCTGAACTCGGTTATGGTGGCGTACTTGAACAACGAAAAAATCTTTCCAAAGAATTAGTTCATTTTACTTCCGGATGATGCAATTTTAATCAATCCAAATATTCTATTATTAAAAAAGAAATATTTTCTATCATAAAATACATTTCTAAATTTCAAGATGAACTTCTCAATCAAAGAAGCTTATAATTAATTACAAGTCTAGGTTTTCTTTTTTTTCTTTTCTGCATTATTCATAATAAAGAATGTTGTACAACTCCAAGGAGAGTAAGACTGTCGATTTAATTTTTTAGATAGTAATTCGTCAATCTCGGCTTTACATAAAATTAGATAATGTTCATTCATCTGACATGGTTTAGCTTTTGTAGGAATGTCACATTCATTGAATGTTTCAATGTAGAGTAGTTCTACATAATGTATTTTTTTTGTTCCAAAGATCTATTGGGTTTTCTCCGCATATAGAGTTTTGGAAATCTTGTAAATAAGATTAGATCTTACTTTTGATTAAGGGAGAAAAAAATTTTGTTTAATAGTTAAATCAAAATTTCTTCTTTTAAATAGTTTAAATGCATAAAATTATTATGAAGTCTATTCATTTCATTTATAATAATTTCTTTAGGATTGTTGATAAATCAAAAAATAATCTTTTCATCCCAAATTTTGTAATGAATTTCAATATCATCAATTCTTGTAATAGACATTATGTTGAGAAGAAAAGGTATTCCCAAAATAATGTGCTAAGTTAAATTCTTGACTGGCAAGAATGACATGATAATACAAAGATCATCTTAGCAAATTACTACAACAGATAATATATAGTCAATTTGTAGGGTTTTGCCATCAACAGCTTTAAGTTTCTAAGTAATTTTTCAAAATACCTAGATGGTATGAGTCCATCTTGAATATAGTTTAAATCTACACTACTATCAACAAAGGCGGCAAGATTAGGTAATATAAATTCATTATTTATAATTAATTTAATAGAAATATACCATTTTTGATATATTGCTTTCTGAATACTTTGAAGTAATCCTTGTTCATGATTAGACAAAGTTTCAAGATTATCTATAAGATTAATAGGTTGAGAATAAGTTGGATATTGATTTATTTCTATATCCATTATTTGGCTTTTCATTTAATCTTGTTCAACTTTAATATCTATGATTTCTTATTGTAATGATTTTAATTTATTTTTTAAATCATTCATAGATATTTCAGTTGGTTGAATATTTTTCTCAGTTCTTCTGCGATAAACTTCTTTCATAGGGTATATGGGGAAGCTAGAGAAATATTTATCTCGTTTTTTTTCATTTAAAATTTTAATAATTTTGCTACGAATTGATGAGTCATCAACTTGACTTAATATTTTTATGAGTTGATCTTTTTTATCAGAGGATAAAGTAAAAAAGATTGGACATTTCTATAATATTTTTGTAATAATCTGATTGTTGATAAAAGTTGCAACACTTAGATTTATTTTCATCGGAGGAAGAGAAAAAATTATTAATTTTTTTTCACTTGATGAGGTATCTTTTTCAGATTCAGAAGATGTTAAAAGAATTTTCATAAGGGTTTGCTTCAACCCTTCATCAATTTTTAATTCGTTTAATTTCTTTTTAATAGTACATATGTTAGCATAATAACCTATTCAGCCATATTTATAACATTTAATATCTTTACTAGATTTTTTCTTAGGAGTTTTATTTTAAGAGGTTTTATTAGTCCTCTTTATTTGTTTCGGTTAATATTCTACCTTTTGTTTACCTTTTCTCCTTGTAGAAGTATGCTTTAGAGGAGGTTCACAGGAGAATTACTCAGAATTCACCGAGTTGACTTAGTTCAAGAAGGTGTTCCCGTTTTATTTGATTATTTAGCTTGATATCAGAACAAAGAGTTAAATCTATTCTAATATAAGCAGATGTAAGATTTCCATATGTAAGAGTTTCATAAGGAATTGTTCCGTTGAATAGACGAAGATAGACCTTAACCTTTTCAGCAAAAAGGTTTGGAAGACCTTCAATAAATTTTTGCTTCTAATGTAAGCTATTGGCATCATTTAAAGTTATGACTCTAGCTAGGAAAACATCCTTATACCATCTAAAATGTGTAAAGGAAGGACAACATAATTTTTGGAGTAAAGATCAAGTTTTTCCTCCTTGATCTTCAACTGTTTCAGCAGAATGATCCAGGATAGCCTCGAGGAGATTATATACATTAATTATCGTTTGATTTTCCATTCTTTGGTAGGTGTTTCATACTAAGGTCAATTCCACTTAGTAAGTCATCTTTCTGCTCCTAAGAAAGATAATGGTTCCACCATCCTTCGAGTATTCTAGAGAAGCCACAGGCAATAACTCGGAATCCCAAGATTTGATAGTATGGTGTCTTGCTTCGAAGGAACAAACAAACATTAACATTTTATGCAATGTTTGATAAATATGATGTTCAGCAAGTCCATCAATGTTCCATTCATAGAGGGAATTGTCATCTTAAGAGTTATCATTGACGTCTGTAAGTTCTTTGTAGAGTAAATCTTGAGACATGGGTCTTTTAAAATAGTGCTTATCAAAATTCTTTTTAGGATAAGATATTTTTTGAATATCTAAAGGATTTTGAATTTGAAAGGTTTGAAAGAGTTCTTCAATCTGATCTTCATTAGAATTTTCATAGAGACTATATCTTTTGATGTTTCAAAAGAACGATCCTTTAATTTGAAAATTAAATCTTGGATATCATCATCGGTTGGTCCCAATCTAAATGTCGGCTTAGGAGGAGGTTGAAAAGGAGGTTTTAGGAAAGCAGAAGAGGTTCCTTCAATATTTCTTTCCTGATTGGAAAATTCTTGTTTGATTAACAAATCGACTTTAGACTCTAATCTAAAACTTCACTAGTATTTTATTCTAAGATATGGTTATTTTGATCATAACAACATACTAGAAATCAATAATTAACTATAGTTACACTCTCTTGGTTTTCCTGAGGCATTGTTCATCTCTGCAAAATAAATCATTATTTTTTATGAGTGAAAACTTCAAGCCAATTTTGACTTCAAAAGAACAACAGACAAAATAATTCATTTTTAGTCTTTACAAGTTGAAATGCAAATCAAAGATTGAAATAACTTATAATAATGTTAGCAAATAGACTTGTTAAATAACCAATAATAAGAAGCCAAATTATTTTGAGCACAACTGCTATGTTATGTCTCCCTTTAGACCCCCTTGTTAGGCCTTACTATGCCAAGATCTTCTTTCTCTTCCTCATCATCTTTTAATTCAATAGTGTTGCTTTATGCTTCATCCTCTTTCTTTTTAGCACTTATAGGGTTACTTCAAAAGAATATTTTTGAAGAGAAATTCATATTTATGTGAATACTTAGAATAAATAAAAAGCTAAAAAAAATATCATGTGTTGTAAATAATAGGTAGTATCAAGTTGCAAGAACTAAGATTGTCATGGGTGGCAAGAAGTAGGTTTGTGCACACATAAAAAATGGGGCAGTTGCTAGGGCTATTTTCTTATAATGATAGAGGGGGTGGATCTTGTTCCAATAAAAAAAAATCCCTACATTACTACTAAATAATAGTAACTTAAATTGTTACCTTAATTATAATAATTTCAATCACTAGTAGGAGATATTGTTATAATCACTGCTATTTAGTTGTGGTAATAACTACTTCTATAAGTCAAAATTAGTAGAAATTTTAAAATTATTAATAGAGACTATAGCTTAAGTGCTATATTTTAATAATAATAATAATCAACTCATGTTGATGACATCATGATGAATTGAGAAAATGCACGCAGATGGAAATGAAAATAAGTAATTCTCTTATAAAGTCTTAGGATCTGTTTGAGATAATTGTAACTTTTGTAAAGATGATTGTAAAAGCGTAGAGAAATTTATTATTTTTAAATTATTGATATATATATATATATATATAATTCAAATAGTAATATTTTGACAGCTATTATATTTTAATAACTCTAGTTCTTAAAAATAAATTTCATCATAAAATTTTCTAAAATTAGTCAAAAAGTTGATTGCCAAATATAACTATGATTACTTTCTTAGTTGCTTTCTAAAAAATAAAGTAACTAAAAAACTATCCCAAATATATACTACATCTCCTTCACTTGGATCCTTATCTTAATTTAAGATCACTTAATCCTCCAACAAGCAAGCCGTGAATGTTTCATATAGTAAGATTCTTAAATGTGTAGGAATATATAAATTAAAAGTATTGATTATAAACCTTTTCTTTGAATGGATAAGAGCCATAGCCCAATTTTCATTAAATAAATTAGGTTTAATAGTTACATTAAATAAATCCATGAGTTATATCAAATACAATTGGATTATATGATTGGGATATAGAAAACCATACCTTTATAGGAGAGAGAGTTTTCAAGATGGATCGTCTCACCAAACAAATTTTAAACCATGAAGCTGGGTAGCGGCAGAAAAGATAAAAGATGGAATTTATGGATGTGCTCTTTGGCATAACTTACGATGCTCAATCATCCATATAATTTATGATTGCCATGTTGAACATAAACTACATAAAATGAACTATTTCATATTTTTTTTAGATAAAAAATTTTTTATTTTAATATTTTTTGATTTAAATGAAAATTAAATATTTTTATGTTTTATTTTCTAAAAACTATTTATGTTATTTTCATGATCATTCAAGTATTAATATAAAATATTCTTATTTGTTATATAATACAAGTTGTAATATGGATATTAATGATTAAACTTGTAAAAAATAGGTGCTAAACTTTTAAAAAAATTGATTAAAAATTATGGAGAATTATCTACTAAAGGCTCAATATAAAGATTTTTTGTGGATAATCTATATGAATTTGACTAAAAATTGTCATAAGTTTTTAATTGTTTTTTTTATTATAAAAATGTACATGCTAGCACACAATTCTTATGCATTTACATATCTAACACCTAAAATTTTATAATTTATAAATATAGCATCTTTCCTTTGCTTGAAAATGCATTTCACTCTAAAAAATTAATAAAAAGTGTTATTTTTGATGTAATATTAAAGATTTAGGTGATATATATATAAATATTAAATTTTAGGTGTTAGATATATAAATATAGAAGATTTGATGCTAAATATGTAAATCTCCCCCTATTTTTTTTTTCTCAAAGCCTACTATTTTTTCAATAGTGTTATCAATAAGATTTGGTCAATTTATATTTTTTGGGATCCAACAATAATATTTATTTTGAGAATTATATATTAAAAATATAATGTATTTTGTAAAATTATTAACTAAGTAACATTATGAGTAAGGCTCCAAGGACATAGCTTACAATGCCCAGTACTCATATAGCCCTTATCATGGCTACAAGGGAGGCAACTTCAATGAATAAGAATTTGCATGCAAAAGCAATAAATAGCAGAAGAATTAGCAAAAAGTAGCGTTGGAAGAGATTAAGCGAGAAAATGATAGAATGAGAGAGGGATGAGACACTTTTTCATTTTATGTGTTTAATGTTTGATAGTTCATTTTTTTATGTTTTAATTTAATTGGCACTCAAAGTATTTAATACATGTTTGAATAATTCAAATTAATTTGATTGTATTATCATTGGCCAATTTATATGATATATTTTTTTATTATATTGTGATGTGAATATAAGATATTTGTACTGTGATACTACTAATCAAAGAACGAAGGTGTTTTCTTCTTCTTTTTCATGCACCTTAACATTTTTTTTTTGGGTAATATCAATGGAAACTAATGCATTTCATAATAAAGAAAAGCCAGCATGCTCACAATCAGACATTTCTCACACATACCACTAGATGTTGGCAGAGAAGAATCAATTGACAATCTAATGAACATCATCTATCACAGTCAGTACTTGTGAATTTCTTCAGACCAATTCTTTGATGGAAAATCTACTAATGAAAAATCTAGTTGCCAATAATGTCCTTCATCAAGGTCTCCTTCACTGATTGTCAGTAGGTTATTTCATCAAGGTCTTATTCACCCATCACCAAGGTCTGAACTTTACTAAATATGGATAGCATTCTTTACCAATCGTTGAGGTCTAATTCACCAATTCCACTTTATATATATATATATATATATATATATATGGCTAATTTTTGAATTAAGTATGTTTTAATCTTTAATTAGTGAAATGGGCATTAAAAAAAATTTAAAACTCGACATAGTCACCCATTCAACAGGCGACTGGCTCCACGTGGATTACACGTTAGCGTAAGTCATCCGTTGAACGGACGACTGGCTCCAGAATAATATTTTTTTTTAAAAACTATGCCATGATATTTTGGCTATCGGTCGTCCGTTATTGAATTGCAAGCTTGGTATATGTTGGAATTGCCAAAATTCCCCGACTTTCATGTTGATCAAAAATATGATTGTGGCTCATTGTGTAGCGTTTTGCCAATGCGCAAAATCTGCGGCTAAAAGTGCTATAGCTATTTTGGCAGTATCGGAGTTGTCCGTCGTCAGAATTGAGTGAGGTTGGTATCATTAGAATCAACACAAAAATTCCCACGACTTTCATGTTGTTGACCAAAAATTGTCCCCCTGCGTAGTAATCAATGCTCATATGCGCGTCGTTTTAAAGTCGACGCAACATTTTGGCCGTATCAGAGTTGTCCGTTGTCAGAATTGAGCTATCTTAGTATCGTTAGAATTGGAAAAAATCCCGACTTTCATGTTGACTGAAAAAGGCAATTGTAGTCCCTTGCCTAGTAGTTTTTGCCAATGCTAAATCGCTTGAAAAAAGGACTAGCAATTTGGCCATCAGTCGTCTGTCGAATTGAGCAAGCTTAGTATCACTGGAATCTCCACAAAATTCCCCACAACTTTCATGTTAACCAAAAAAGATTGTGCTCTTGGTAGCGTTTTCTAATGCCATTTTGATTAGTCGCGACCAACGGTATTTTTTGGTCAGTCGTCCGTTGGAAAATTTGAGTGAGCTTGATATCATTGGAATTGAAAAGAAATTCCCCATGACTTTTATGTTGACCAAAAAAGGCAATTGCAGTCCATTGCGTAGCAGTGTTTGCCAATGTTCACAAAATCTCGGCCATTTTAAAAGTCTACCGTATGTAACCATATTGAGTCATCCGTTGTCGGAATTGATCGAGCTTGGTATCGTTGGAATTGAAATAAAATTCTCCATGACTTTTATGTTAACCAAAAAAATGTGATTTTGGCC
Source organism: Cymbidium sinense (assembly GCA_021442155.1). Taxonomy (NCBI): domain Eukaryota; kingdom Viridiplantae; phylum Streptophyta; class Magnoliopsida; order Asparagales; family Orchidaceae; genus Cymbidium; species Cymbidium sinense. The sequence continues at coordinate 78,267,636 of CM038226.1, forward strand.
CGTTGTACAGCTGTGTTTGCGAATGGTTGTAAAATCAGTGACGACGTTTTGAAAAGTATGACCGTAGGATTTTGTGGCGTATTAGTCTTCCATTGTCAATCGAGCGAATCGTTGGTGTTGCGTGCAGAAAAAAGTGAAAGTTTCATGACTTTTATTAGTGACACAGTGGATACAAAAATAGCAAGACACTAATTTTTTTAACGTGGAAAACCTCGAAAAGAGGAGAAAAATAATATTACTATGCTTTTGAGTACAAAGTCTTCGATACAAATTTAATATGAGAGGAATAACAACTTGTAACAATGATTTTGTTACATAGACTTATAACAATAGAATTATACAATTACATACATTATTGGTGGTTGATACATCAACATTTGCTTATAAATATTGTTTATCTTGACTTACTCTCTCTTCCTCATCACTTGCTTTTCCTCTTCTTCCGACTCTTCCTTTTCTTCCTTGACTCTTCCTCTTCTTCCATGCTGACTCTTCCTCTTCTTCCTTTGACTCTTCCTCTTCTTCCTTGCTGACTCTTCCTCTTCTTCCTTGGATCTTCCTTTTCTTCATTGCTTGGACTCTTCCTCTTCTTCCTTGCTGGACTCTTCCTCTTCTTCCTTGCTTGGACTCTTCTCTTCTTCTTCCTTGCTGGACTCTTCCTCTTCTTCACTTATGATCCTCTTCTTCTTCACTTCACTTCACTTCACTGTGGCCTCCCCTCATGTGAGGAATGAAGGCTTTATAGATGGGAGGAGCATTCATAAATTCATGTAAGCACCATGGCCAATGATGGTCCTTTGATCATTTGATATATTTTGAGCATTTGGATGCCCAAATGAAGTATATGAGATCTTAGACCTAGATCCGCTCATGCTCGATTTGGCTATAAACACTCTACATTTGAGAGCTATTTTGGGATTTAATGATGTCCCAAAGATTCTAATGATATTTTAAGTGCTTGATCTCGATCGATTTTGACTCAAAATCATATTGCTTTCGACATCAAGATTTGTGTTTTGACTAGTGGTATTTTGAGAGTCATATCAGTTGGAATTAGAACTAAATTCCCCATGACTTTCATGTTGACTCAAAAATGCGATTGTGGTCCATTGTGCAGTAATTTTTGAGTCACTGGATGGATTTTCTACAATATTTTACCAGAAAACATGGTGTATCATCAAAGCCAATATTATTAATGCAATTTTGTGTATTCAAATAGAAAAGATATATAAACTTGAGACATATTCCTTTCCATAAACTTGAAGACATTAATAAAAAATAATAGATGTGACAATCTCATTATAAAGTTTGCTAGTTGAAACATTTACTCAACATAACAAATTCCTAGCTCTTGACTACTTCTCCAAACTTCTAAAATTGATAGTTGAATACCATCAAGATATCACTTATCTTCCTCAGGCCAAAATGCAATTTACTCAAAATGTAATATATAGCATAGAAAAATATTACAACAATGACATAACATAATATGTACCCACTATCATCCAATCACAAATAAAGATGACAAGTACGATATCACGACGGTGGTGTTTGCGTGGTGGAAGTGTGACTCCATATATAAATGGTGTTCATCTAGGACGGTCTGAAATGGTGTTGCCAATCTGCTCATCTTGACTATCAATGGTCTACTATGGATCACCATATGTAAGTGTATCTCTTGTGATGCTCATGGTGAAGCATGGGATACACTCGTGCATATGCAACATATGCGGGTGAGGATACATGGGAGGGCCGTTGTGCCATGACCGAAATGGGCAATATGGTTTCACATATGATAGTATGCCAAATACATAACTATATGGGTGACATCTAGTATAATCACCAGCATCAAATCCATAGTATGTCGAGAAGGCGTCTATAGAACTATTCTTCATCGTCATATACCGCTATCAAATGTGCATATTCTGGTAGTTCTCATAACTCTCATAAGTGTTGATCGAATGCTAAAATCGATCCCGATTTCTCCCAAAATGAAAAATATCTTGTGTGTCCAAGATATGTTCACGCTGCAAAATATATATATATTTCAGTACTCATTACATATAAATATTTAGTTAACATAAAGTTTTTCAGTGCTTACCATTAGTCTCTCTCCGAGCTCAAGGATAGTAGGTGGTAGAGGAATGGTCCCATGTAAAAGAAATTGGGAGACCACTCATGTATCGGCCCATAGGGTCAATAGTGTAACATCATCACGACAACCATGAATCATGTACCTTCCACGTGATATAGACCTTGTGATAATCAACATATCAGCTTCGCAACCATCACTAAATGGCGGATCATAGGCACCACGTCACTCACCAGATGACATATGTCACCATGATCTAGGAGGTACCACTCAACTCTTTTCCAGTTGATCAGAGGTACCCTAGCTAGCCAAATATCCTGTCCAGCCAAGCAGACACCAGTAACTCTCGTGCATACCTACTGTCCGTATGGCTCCCATATCACCTACAATATTAAAGAAAAATTAAATATCATATATATGATTGTAGAGGTGACAATATGAATAAATTGTGCTCTTAGTCATACTTAACTCTGTAGCCGCCCATCAAGCTCATCTCTATACACTATAACATGGGCAGGTGTCATCTCTCGTAGGTAACCCTCATTCCACAGCAATACTAGCCCATCCAACTCTCAGGAAAGGTACTTGAATGGGTGTACATGTAAATGACCAAACTTGAAGTAAGTGCAAGCATCCGCCATGTTGGTCTTTGGTCTTTGGCCTCATTCAACTCCAGTACAAGTGTGCTAACACTCATAGAGTACGTTGAACAAACTCAAATCATCCATGGTAAGATCAAATGGACCTCGGCAATGTATATGGTAGAAGGAAGCAACATAGTGAACAAATGTAAGCTCAGAGGTGCATCGAAGAATTGACTGTAGATCTAAGTATGAGTCTACATAAAATATCCACTAGCGTAAGGTAAGCAATGCATACGCATCACCAAGCAAAATGTGGATGGAACATGTGGTGTATTGGATCATGATATATAACATTGGGCTCGATGCTTCTGATGAGCTCATCACAATATCGCCATGACAAGCATAAACACCCTCCTATCATTGTCGGTACAATAATAGGAGGCATCAATAGATGCATAGAATCATGGCCATGTCTACAAGTAATTGTCATCTCACCAAGTGAAAATTTGTTCATCTGGTGACCCCAAACTAAATAGCGGTGGTGATCAAGTCGATATCAAGTGAAACACAATCTAAACATCGCGGTCCATCCATAAATCAATTCATTGGCCACTCTCAACATCAACTGGCCAATCAGAACTATCGCCTACACAATATAAATTGAGGATTTAATAAAAAATGCATTTACGTTAAGCTAGCTTTGACAAATAATAAATTATACTAGATCTGGATGTGCAACCATGTATCTTCCATGCACGCGTCTTTGGGATGTACTCTACTAGTCGCCCATAGTCTAATGGGCTCCTCGGTTCATTACGTGGCGTCTCACCTCTACTTCAGATGTCATTTCACTGCGGTGCACAACCGAGAAAGTGCATGTCAACACCATAAAAACATAAAACATCAAAAGTAAAGTGCCGCAGTGTTGATAAAAACATAAAACTACAGAAGTAAACATGACTTATACATACACTAGGTCTTACATACACAGGTCCACAGCTTGCAATAGTATTGAGAGAAAAATAAACTTCTAACAACACACACTAAAGATGTCATACATACACAAGTCCAACATACACAGGTTCATAGAGACATACAAGATAGACTACAAACAACAATTTCTACATGCAGAAAAGACATCGACATCGAGAAAAATACATTACAAAAGTAAATAGTCACAAGAGCAATACATTACAGACCAAGAAAAACACAGATAACTAGCAACAATATAGCGAAAAATACATTAAAGACGTCCACAATAACATCAACAAACCTTAACCATGCAGAAAAACATATACACTCGATGCAGAAAACTACATTCTAGACATATAGATAGAACAAAATCTTCTAGCACCATTAAGACATAACTTCACAGATGCAAAACAACAACAACACAAGAACAGAATAATGCAGTAGTTCACCACAGACACACTAAGTCTTACGTAATCGATTTTGTGGACAAGTAATATTGTATGACATTTTTGCATCCCATAATCACATACTTTTACACATTCTCATCATTGTGTTAGTATATCTCTATTCCGGTTACTTTTGATATTTGGTGGCACTAGTTCAATCGAGATATGATGACATATATATGATGGCCAATCGATCAGATTACATGGAATTCACCATATCGTGTACATTTGCGGTGTGTAGTAGCAGGATACATACTACGAATGGCTCAAATGACGTTGCCTTAACATATCTATAACATGCGAACGTAACGTGTGAAGTAATTGTGGCTGCCTGCATGTACAACTACAATTGTTTTGTTCTTTCAGTTCAACCTTAAATGACATTGAGGACATATAAACGGAATCAGGTCTTATAATGTCCTAATAAACCAAGCCCAAGACTCATTGCATTCTGCTTCAACTACTGCATATGTTAGAGGATATAAGCCATTATTTGCATCAATTCCAACTGTATTAAGAAGAGTTCCTCTGTACTTTTCCAATAAAAATGTGCCATCAAGACTTAAGATTGGTCTGCAAGATTGCCAACCAAGAAATAATGGTGCAAATGACTAGAATATGCATTAAAATGTGATTCATTTTGATCTATTTTTCTTGTTAAGCATAACTACACATATAATAGCCATGAAGTGATCTAGTGACGGTATGACTCTTCCGCCAAAAAATGTCTATGGCCTTCTACTGCATCCCGCTTTCATATAAAATACCCTAATGTTAAATTTTGATTCCATACATCTAATAATTTCCCTAGGCTTCAAATCCAGCTGATATCTAATGATAGGTTGGATGTAGTAGCTAATGAACTATGCATTATGTGTCCATCATCGAATGAGTACGTGTATGATGCTATACTGATATCCTCAGGCACCACCCAATCTGCTCATAGCATGTAGGCGCCATACTAAGATATGATGTATGCTAAGTACAATAAACCTCACCTTGTTGGAGTCACATGTTACATCACGTTATTGTGATGGATAATACGAATAGTAAACTTAAGCTGTCTTTTATCATGAAAACATATCCCCTCAATTAAGTCAACTGGAATGAAATTCTCTTCCAGGAAAATAGAATCTTCTAAGGGCCATTGAAATTCAATTGTTCATCTCATTCTTATGTTGATAGGCACGAATATAATCATTGCCGAACATGTGTTTCTCCGTATGTTTGTTTTTTGAAATAATCTCTTAACAAATGATTGCTCAGTCACGGATATTAATCTTCTCCAATGTCACCTTCACATCTAATGAACTCATTGCACTATGCATTATTTTGTACTCATCTTGACGGTAATAGTGCCACATGATGCCATGGTATTCACCCTACTTAGTGGAAATAATATGATGAACATAGGAGATACGATGTATCTCTCTCAATGCAAATTATGATATAGTGTATAAGATTAAAATGAAAAAGATTAATTGGATAATGACTTAATTCTCAAAACTTTCATTGAGGTTGGTCATATGGTTCCTGATAGTATAGTATTATTAGCTTTAGTTGGATAAAATTCAACTCTAATTATGAACTTCTATCTCTATTGTTTCAATCAACATATACAATTACAGTTATATACTTCTTTGCATTGATGGACTCATACTTCATTCATTTATTAAAGCAGTAATACCAAGAAATCTACATATGAATTAACTCAAAGCGTGTTGGATCAATTTTATTGACTTTATGATTTGATTACGTAAGCTTGCAAAATCACAATAAACTTGTATAGGATGGTTTTCCATGTATATAAAGAAGTCCTCACTAACAGTTTACGAATATAATACTAAATAAGCTATCCAATCTAATATTTGAATCTAAAATGTGTATTTGACACAAATTTAATATCACACTGTTTAAATCATCATAAAAATTATATGGATGCATAAAGTACATGTATATTACCACCAACTCTACAAAATGACTCAATAATCTAAAAAAATTAATCATAATCCGATGAATAAAAAAACACTCAATTTCTATTAAAGTAAAGACAACAAAAAAGAATAGCACCTTGAATCTCAAACCCCAAATCTTATTTTTAATTTTTGACATATAATCTATAATCCTTGTAGTCTTCATACCCAAAAAATATCATTTAGTCATAACTGCTATTTTGCTAGCAAGTAATTGTAAGATTTGAGATAACTACTAATTTTTCAATCATTCATAAGCACAAAACAACAAACAATAAATAAATATATAATCAAATTCAATATTTAAAACACAAAAGAATTACTTAAAATACACATAAAACATACATAAATACACATAAAACATAAATATGCTCCTAAACATACATATCCAACAACATACCTAAACCCTAAAATATAAATACACTCCAAAAAGTTACTATCAGTTTGCCATTAAGTAATTATAATATTTGAGATAGCTACTAATTTCTCAATCATCCATGAGCACAAAATAACAAATGAAAAATAAACATTCAATCAAATTCAATATTTAAAATACAAAAAAAGTTACTTAAAATATACATGAAACACACATAAATACACTCCTAAACATATATATCCAACAACACATATCTAAACCCTTAAACTTACATTTCTTTGCAAAATTTACATTTCCCCTAAAATATCAAATTTATATTTGAATCAAAAAATATGTTCCTCAATTATTTACAAAATTTACATTTTCCCTAAAATATCAAATCCAACAACACATACCTAAATCCTAAAACTAACTAATCACATGATAAACTAAGTAATCACATGTTAAAACAAACATAATCAACACTTTAATATTTTTCTCTTAAAAAAGAGTTTCAAAAAAATCCCTACAAAATGCTGTTGCAAAAACTTAAATCCACTCGAAAATGTGCCCTTAGTGTCTGCCGGTTGGAATTGGAGGTTGGTTTTGTTGGAGATGGAGCGTGAGTTCCCATGTCGTTAATTGCGAGTCAGATGGGGTGAGGTCAAGCAACCGGGTTGCGGCGCACGAAAATGAATGAGGTCGGGATTTCTGTCCCGATCTCAGTGGAGAAAGTTTTAAAAAAATGCGGCGGCGTGTAATCATGGCGTCGGTCGCATAAACGATGTCTAGTTTAAAATTTTTTTTTAATGCTCATTTCGCTAATTAAAATTTAAAACATACTTATATTAGCTTATATATTGTTACGTGCCAATGTGCCATGAAAAAGCCTTTTTATATTATAGAAATGGGCCAAATGGCTGTAAGCACTTTATGGTTCATGGTAATTAGCCGAGCTATTAATATTGCTTCAGCATCAGGAAAATGCCATCTTTAACAAGAAATAGATAAATATATTATTATGAAATTATAAACCCTTATATAATTATTTTGACACTTCATAAGGTATCTGGACGTGAAGGGCCATCGCACTCCAGTTATATTTTGTCTGCATGATTTAGTTGACCAAAATGGTCAACATGAATTAACAGCCCACAGTCCCACCAATGTTCAAGCACAAAAATTATACAAGCTATAATTCTAAATTGATACAACACTAAAGCACCATTTAGGATCGCCTTTATTTTATTTTTTATTTTTTATATTTTTATTTTTTATTTTTTATTTTATATCAATTGATTTGCAAAAAATATATATTATTATAAAAATATAATTTTATTTTATTAAATATTAAATAAATTGATTTTATTATAAAAAAAATTGTTGTTTTTGGACTGATTTTCCGGCACACTTTTTTCAGTAGAAAATAATTGATGAATTTCAGTTAGAAATTTTTTGATGAAAATTTTTACTAAAAAATTTAATTGCACATATTTCATTTTAATGAGTCATTTGGGCGATGGCATTGCGGTGTGGTACCGCACCACACCATAATGTCATTTGGATACTGCATTAGAGCTACATTTTGAATATGCAGTGGAAAAGATGTATTTTTCAACCTGTCTTGTCTACTTGCAGTGGTGATAAAAAAATTACGATTAAATTTTTGTTAAATAAAAAAATTGTATACTCACGTAACTTTTTTTGCAATATCTTTATCATTATTTTTTTATATAATTGCAGTCATCCCAAACAGATCCTAAATCTTGCTCAATTTCTAGTGGAATTGTTGTTGAAAATTTCTCAATGGACCGTCTGGTGGAAATTTTGCCGAAAAACTATTTAAATAGAGCTCGATGACTTGATGGTCAACGCTTACTTCCATTCTCCTCTCTCTCTCTCTCTCTCTCTCCGTTCGCGCACGAGCAGATAACATGTTCTTAGACTAGGGCACAATGATTCAATCTCAAATCATACATTTTTTTGACTGATTTCTCTGTGAAATCAAAGGTAAACCACTTTCGCTTATTTATAGAACTTTTTTTTTGTATGATTTAGTCTATTCATTTTTTAGAAACGTTGATATATAATGACATCCATGAGCAATGATTTACCAAACATTAAAACTAATAAGAATAGAATAGTTATTAAACAAGCAAACTCTAAGGTAAGGATATCTAAATATGGTGATTGGACATTTTAAGAAAGAGATCAAAGTACTAAGATCATTTTCTTATTTGCATGTAAATTCTCTTAATTTTTATTATCTTCAACATAAAATTGCTATAATCTTTCACTTTCAAAATTTACCATGACATTTCTAGGGTTAAAAAAACAAAAATCAATCCCTAGGTTAGTAACATTAAACTAGTTCTTGATAACTCATAATTAAAATTTGCCGCTAAAAATTTATGAATTAGAGAAAACTAGAAGTGGGAAATCAAATTACACAATTTGTCAATACATAATATTAGTGCAATTAAAACTTCATAAGAGGAAATTAAAATTAGTCGTATATCATCCATGCAAAAAAAAATCTAGAGGAGACTTACTACCAATATGATTATGATTAGGGTTGCAAACAAACTGAGCTGAGCCGAGCAGAGGCTTGTTCGAATTTAAGCTCGTTTGTCATTATTGAGCTCAAGCTCGATTCAAGCTTTTAGGATGGTGTTCAAGCTCGAGCTCGTTTAAAAAAATTTTGTTCGAGCTCAGCTCAGCTTGTTCCCGAGCTCAATTCAGATTAGCCTTATCGAGCCTGTAAACAAGCAGCTCGTTTAATGAAATAAATGAGCTTTAATCGAGCTCCTTCGCGAGTAGCATGTTGAGAAATATAAATGATATTGTTTATGAACAAGTTTTAATCGAGCCTTAATCGAGCCGTTATCGAGCTCCTTAACGAGCTTGTTTGTGAGGTTCAAATGATACTATTCATGAACATAAATGAACTAAACAACAACTTGTTCAAGCTTGTTCATTTAACAAGTGTTGAAGCTCGTCGATTAATTAAATAAACGAGCTTAATCGAATCGAGTCACGAGTAGCTTGTTGAACACTATTATTATTTTGAAGAAAAAAAGGAATATACCCAGATAATGTCTACACATTCAAAAGTGACTAAAAGAAAGTGCCCAATAAAAACAATACCAAAAATGTATCTAAGATATATAATATAAAAGACTCATCAACTGAATTGATAGGAATTAGACATGAATATGCTATCCATCTTAGTGCTAGCATTTTAAAATAAGTAGGGGTGTCGAAAATTGACCCCACATGATTACCCTACTAGAAAAATCCGAGTTTGGGTTGACTCGAATAATTTTCGGGTCGAGTTCGGGTCAAAGAAATTGACATGTTTAATTATTCGGGTTGAGTTCGAGTTGACCCGATTTTGACCCGTTAACTTGGATTTGACTCATTTTTTATCCACAAACCTTGAAATTGATCTTATTTTTTACCTGTGAACCCTAATTTGACTTGATTTTGATCCAATTTTAACCTGATACATGTATAAATAGATCATTCGGGCCGTGTTCGGGTCAATTGGATTGAAGACGGGTCATGTTCGAGTCAATCAGATTGAAGACGAAGGTGTTCGGGATCAGGTTGAAGAGGTTGGATTGAGATTTTGACTGTTTAATAAATGGGTTTTCAGTGTTTTATTCATGTGGGTCAATTTGTCAAACTCAATCGACCTGCCAACCCGAATTTGACACTCCTAAATATAAGTTCAAAAGCCATCAATTTAAACAACAATTCATATTATTAATAAATTTTAAAAATTAAAAAATATATACTAAATGATATTTTAGTAATCTTAAAACAAAAAAAAATTAATGAGAAACTTAAAATCACAAAAATTATTTAGCTCTATTGAAATTTATATTGCATTTGAAACTCACTTGTAATAAATCTGACTAGAAATGAGAACATTCATGAAAATTAATAATAGAATATTAAAGAAATGTTGTCCAATGAAAGAATTCATCAAGTCGAGAAAAAACCATACCTCTACTCAAGCTTGCTCGTAAATTAGCCCACACTTTCCAAAGGCCATCAAAGCAAAAGCTTCACAATTTAGCCCAATAAGCCCAAGTTCCAATTCAGTAACTAAAATGAAGTATTCAAGACTACAATCTCAGAGAAGCCTATGGTCTAACCAATTGGTCCAAAAACCAAGGCCCAAACATTAATTGACATATTTGTCAATAAAATTTAGAATAAAACCCCTAATGTAGAACAGCCACTAATAATCAGCCAGCAAAATAAGAAAATCAACAGTAAAACAACAAACCCCATAACCAGCTTCAAAAAACAATAAATCAAAATTTAATAAATAGAACACTGACAAGTGAATTAAAATAATAGAAAGCATGTAATATAAGGCATGAACTTATGAGACACGAACCAAAATAGTTTTCATAAAAAAAATCTATAATAAAATTAAAATTATGAAATAGAAGATTATAAAATAATACTGTCAATAATTAATTTATTAACTTACTCATCTCTTAAATGTAGTAACAATTAGAAATGTTCTTAGCGATGAAGCCTATCAAACAATAAGGAAGGTTTTATCATAATCTTTAGCATTAAAATATCCCAATGGCTTTAAGTTGTTATAGAAGTGTTTCATTGTATGCTAGAAGTCATAATATTATTTGGGGAATTTTGAGAAAGATAGTGCCCTCCAAGCAAGAGGAATTTATCCTAGACCAAGAGCAATAATGTGTATCAAGTGAATCAGGGCTTATAAATAGAGATGCTATGATCTATAAGAACACCATAGTTGTGATGATGACTATGAGCTAAATTAAAACTAGGTCGTACTTGACTTAAGTTTGGTAGACTAAGTGTTGATGGAGTTTTAATCATATTTATTTTATAAAAGATGACTGAATTAATTCATTAGATATTAGGGGAGATGTTAAAAAATTTTAAAAATGATTTTATGTAAGAACTATAATAGAAAAATTTTTGTATAAATAAATTCTCCTTGAAAGGACAACCTTTTGGCCATTCAGCAAAAAGAAGACGAGAAAATGATGTCAAACTTTTAACTTTAATTCCAAATCTACATTAAAATTTCTTTACAACAAAAACACCTTTTTAAAGTCAATAGTATAGATCTTCTATTAAAAATTTTAACTTTCCCTCCAAGTAGGAGCTATTTCATATTTGTGAGAGGTAGTTGGAGACTTAAGTAGAAAAAGAGTAGGTTTGTCTCTTATTTCATGGGAGTAGAGTGAAATAAATTTTTCTGTAGATGAAATTATATATCAACTCCTTAGTTACTTATTGACTATTGCATTATTCTATATAAATTTTAACTCAATTTTCACATTTTAAAGTAAAAAACTTCACATTATGGCTAACCACTTCAACTAGGCAAAGTCTCGTATCTTGCATTATTCCAAAATGTCTTCATTCCAAATATATTATTGTTGTATCTCTTTGTTTCATGTAATATTCAACAAATAGTCTTACACACCTATCAAACATATTGGACGATCACATAATATATTACCCAATAATAACATGTTATCTTGCTAAAACATATAAAATTATAACCAAATAATAAATAAGAACTACATTAATTATTTCTTGGCCATATACTTAATAATAGTTCAATAATGCACAACATCACAAATACACCAACACTATTTAAGTATCTATTAACAACATCATTCTCATGTCAACGACTAAGTTGCAACTCATGTAGAGCCTTCACCCTGTATAGTGGGAATTAACATCCCTTAAACATATAATAAGCTAGTATTGATAGGGAGGTGGACAAGAAAGGCTAATATGCAGGGAAAATATCATTACCTGTTGAAAGAAAGGTGCATATAAGTATCACATAAAACACTTAGGTATATAAGAACCTTCACACTATATCAAATAACACATATATAGTAGCCCTACTAATATAGACTCTAATTGAGTCCATGATATATGCTCTTATGATTTTTCAATTGATAGCCTTAAGTTATTAATGAATAAGAAAATAAATAAATCAAGTGAAAATAGTTATTTTAGAAATAATAATGAAAATGCAGTGAGATTTTAACATTCTCTAAGATTCTAATTTTAAATAATTTTTAGAAATCTATTCCTCTAATATTTATAATATGAAGTGTGGGGAGGGAGGGAGGGAGAGAGAGAGGTCCCTAAATGCAAGAAAGCCATAAAATGGAAGAGGTTGAGGTTCAACTATTATTGTGGGTTTTATTGAGAATTGAGAACTACCTTCAATAACAAAATTCTAGCATTAACTACTTGATTTTGTTCAGAGCAACAACATAATTTAATTACACTCATGATTTGTTGTGACTCATCCTATGATGTATTATGAATAACCTTTATTAAATTCTAAGTATGTTAAATAAATAAACCGTGGAAACTACATTCAAGGATTTACTTTAGATGCTACATAACATAGTTAACTAGTAACTTATAAGACAATAACTAATAGAGGATGGTGTGGACCTATTTATAGATTATAATTAAAATCAATCAACCCAAATTCAAGTTCTCTCTAGTGTGTTGAATATTTAAATAAGATAAAGGTCATCATTAACTTTAAAAAAAATTCAAAAGAGCTATGTTTCTTTATTTATTTATTTTATATTTTTATATATATGATAAAGTTGGACTAGAGTTGCTTTCTTTCCTTAGCTTTGTATATAGATAGACTTGAACATCAAAAAAGATCTTAGAAAGTGTGATCAAATCATAAATCATCTGGCTTTAGGATAGGCCAACCATAACAAAAGTAAAAGTAATTGAGAAGTATATGTTAAAGTATACAGAAATGAAACAAATGACTATCTATATTCATAATCCCATGAGGAAAATTGGCTTCTTGAAGAAAAAAAAAGATAATTTAGTTCTTCGAGGATCAATAAGAACTATACAAATTATCTCAAGACATACTCTTCTCACAAAGCTCTGTAGAGAAATAAAGGTGATTAAAGTTTCAAGAAAGAGTTGAAAAAAATTAGAGTCATAATTTTTAGAAGATTTATATACATAATAAAGATATATTAGATAAAGTCAAGATCTTATATAAACTTACTTCAATTTTATTAAAACAAATTCTTTTCAAATTTCATTTTTGATGAATCTAATATTTTCAATCAAAACCAATCTACTCTAATTTTAAAGGGTTAGTTCAGCCTATTTAATGTGAATTAGGTTAATTATATTAATAAATTTAATCTTTTATAAGGCTTGATTCACACTTTTAAAGAATTAAATAGAATAAAATTCATGTGCAAGCTCCATTTGATTAAAGGGCGGGGTATTTAATCAACTAAAGCTAGCTAAATAATTAAATGGTCAGGTTAAATCATAAAAATAAACTAAAAAGAATTGTTAAGAAATTTTAAGTACTTAAATAGAAGCATACAAGTAGTTCATGGGACATTATAAGTATTATATGTAAATTATATAGATAAAACTAGTAAGAAAAATATTTATCTTCAGTTGCATAGCTAATCATTATTCAGTTCATTAGTTTTCTTCAAATATGACTTGCTTTTAAAATTATGGTGACAAACCACATTATCCTCAAACAATTGAAGGATTGTACATTTTTCATATTCTTTATTTAGAAAAAATAAACAATGATTTTTAAGACAGACCTTAACCACTTGTTTATTCTATAAATAAAATTACACTCAAAGTATAACTTAATTAATCTTATAACATCATAAACTACCCCCCTTCCCTCCCCACACGCACATTGACTATAAATATTAGTCTGCTGTAATAAGTCCTCATTGGAGCATCAAGAATAGTCATATTGGGCCCACTTTAAGTCAACCTAACCTAGTTTTAAGTCCAACCTTCAGAACCCTAAGACATTTGATCAAATCTAAGTCATGTATGTTATCCTTAAACCATATACTACATCAAACATGGGCAAACTTAGATTAGATCATAGTGGAACTTAAGAGAACCCAATCACACTGTAACTTAGGAGTTAGTGAGCATATATAAACTCTAAGGCCACCCTCCTAAAAATTACTCAAATTTATCAACCTTACATTAACTTAGAAAAAAAAAATAGGTTCCTAACATTTAGGTCTACCCACTTTGATGCTTATGACCTATCTCAATCAACCTTATAGCCTATGTAAACCAAAATGACTAATTTAGTCAAATTAGTTTAAATCTCCATTTAAAACCCTTTCAAATGCCCTTTAGTAGCACTTTTTAAGCCTTTAAATACATTCCAAACAAGTAAATATGCAATCCGATGACATGGGAGGGAATAATTTGAGCTTTATTTTTCTAATAAAACCTTGTTAATTTAAAATGTAAGTAGAAAGATAGCATTATCAAAATGATTTATGAGTTTTCTAGAGAGAATATTGTGTCTTCTATGAATTTGTTTTATTTGACCTAGTGGATTTTTATGCAATACTAAGATAATAATTTCTAATTACATCATCATAACTTTTAATGCATAATAATAATAATAATAATAATAATAATAATAATAATAATAATAATAATAATAATAATAATAATAATAATAATATAAATTTATATTTGAAAAAATGCATCTTAATATAAAATTTTAAATATATTTTCATTTGACTAAATTACACTATATTTAAATTGTATCTGAATTCTAAATACTTGAAACTAAATAGTAAATAAAATATAATTATATTATATTAAAATTTGACTTTGTAGCTAAATCTTTCTTATTGCCATAACATGTAAACATCCTTCTCACTTTCAAAATCATTCACCATGATACAAAGATCTTCAGGAAAAATATTTTAGCATTATCTGAGAGTAAATAATTTATCATTGATAATCTTTTTAAAGTCATGAAATTCAATGATTAAGAATTTTTTAAATTTTTGAAAAAAAATTACTTGTTTAGATTTACTAAAATTGAAATCATTGAGTCTTTTATGACTGCATTCAAGATGAACTTCATTAGATACATATTTAATGTAATTTTAAAATTTTATTTGACATTTCTTCTCAAAGCATTTAAAATAAAGTTTTATTTTTAAAAAAATAAATTTTGGGTTAAAGTTTTTTCCTACAACTTGTTTTAAAGTTTTAAAATCTAAAATTAAATTTATTATCGTGCTTTTTCTTATTTTCAAATCATTGCAAGTGCTTGCATATTATAAAATGATCAAATGCAAATTGTGAGATCACAACTATTGATTGGGTCTACTTGGGATCACTTTTAATTTTTCCTTTTTTTTTAAAAAAAAAAAAACATATTTATTTAATATATTTTTATATTTTATTTTCAAGATAATTTTTTTTTAAAAAAAAGCACTCAAAATAATGTTATGAAATTTTAAGTATTTTAAAAATAACTATTATTATTGTCACTAGCAACCAGCTACCACCTCTGACTTATGTCGGCTAGAGCCAACCACCATCTTTCAGAACATCTAACCATTATCAACCACCACCTTTAGCCATCCCAATCACTACTATTAAGTATCATATGTCATCGACCACCACCATTGTAACTTATGGCATAACTTAGCAGCATGTGTTACCACACCACCAATTAGAGTATTAGTTTGAGTCAACATGTCAAGTTCAAGTCAAACCTAAATTTGACTCGACTCAAATAGATATGACTCGAACATAACCAACTTATTAAACAGATCAAAACCTTAACATAAATTTGACATGCTTTTAATTTGTTTAAGACAAAGAGGACTTGAGTAACCCATTTGGATGCACATTTTAAGTCAAATTTAGATCAAAAGTTGGTATGCACATCAAAATAAAGCCAGTTTTGGGTTAAAAGGTCAAAAGTGTGTATATTATAGGTTGGCGAGTCAACATAAACTATTGGACTCAAACTTAACACAGAGTTTAATTGTGTTAACTCAATCCTGAACTTTTTTCTACCAAGTCCATGTTTAATTATGTTAGATAAATTATTGACACCCCTACCACTAATGACTATCACCATTATTATAATAATTAATTTTTTAATATTTAATAAAAATAAATATAGTATATTTTAAGTATTAAATATATTTTATTTAAAATCTAAATATATTTTATTTAAAATCTAAATATAAATAACATAAAATAAAATAAGAAAAAGGAATAAAAAATAAAAGTGATCATAAAATACCCCTCAATTTATAATTTGTGTTATTATTTGTAGCAAAAATCTAAGATTATATAAAATCTATATTAGAGTTTTTATTTAATTATATAAGTCATTTATTTAACACTATTATTCCCCAAGTCGGATGCAAACTGGAGGGTTAGTGTAATGAAAAAATTTGTTGAAATAATCACATAAATCCTTTAAATCATTGAAAGCTAGGCCCCCGGAAGCGACGCGTATGGCTTGAATACAAAAAAAATGTGTTAGTCATACGGTCTGTGTGTTAAATAAGCAAGGGTTCCCACATTATGGACGGATGGCAAAGAAGTTAGTCCATGAAACTAGAATTAGATTAGATCTTGGAATATAGGTACTCTTACGTAAATTAATGGAATTAATAGATATTATGGTTCATATAAAGATAAATATTTTATGTGTTCAAGAAACTAAATGGGTTGATGAGAAGGCCAAGGAGATTGATAGTTTAGGTTTTAAACTTTGGTATTCAGGTAAAAGTCGAACTAGAAATGGTGTAGGTGTGATTATAGATAAAAGTTTGAAAGATAATATTATAAGTATTAATAGATGTGGAGATAGAATTATAATTCTAAAGATTATTGTTGATACTAAGATTATCAATGTTATAAGTGTCTATGCTCCTCAAGTTTGGAGGTAAGCTCAAAAGAAAAATTTTGGAATGAATTAGAGGATTAATACAAAAGATACCTCTTGAGAAAAAGATATTTATTGGAGGAGATTTAAATGGACATATTAGTAGAGTGATAAAAGATTTTAAAATATTTTATGGTGACTATCGGTTTGGAGTGACTAATGAAGGAAGTTGACTATATTAGATTTTGATTCAACTTATGATTTTGTAGTTGTTAATATTTTATTTAAGAAAAGATATGAGCATATTATCATTTATAAGAATGGATTTGGTAAAACACAGATTGATTATTTTCGATAAAAAATAGATCGCTTTAGATTGTAAAATTGTAAGGTCATTCCAAGTAAAATTTTAAGTACCCAACATCGAATTAGTTTTAGATTTTAAGTTGAAAGGTTGTAAGAGAAAATAAACTAAATTATTGTCCTAGTATTAGATGGGGACACTTAAAGAACACAAATAAAAATATTTTTAAGAGCAAGCTACAAGAAATTAGAATTTGTGATGTTCATAAGGAAGCTAACGCTATGTGGGAAAAAATATCGAGTGAAATTAAGCAAGTTGCTAAAGATGTGCTTGGAGAATCAAAAGGAAAAGCTTCTTTAATAAGAATAGTTGGTGGTGGAGTCGAGTGCAAGAAAAGATAAGAAATAAGAAGCATTGTTATAAAACTTGGTTTAGATGTAAAATTTGGAGAATTGGGAAAGATATAAAGTGGCTGTAGAGATTCTAAGAAAGCAATATATGATGAAAAAATTAAGCTTTTAGTGATTTATACAATAGATTAGATATCAAAGAAGGTGAAAGATGTATGTATAAGTTAGCCAACAAAGAGATAGGAGAAGTAAAAATATAGTTCAAGTGAGGGGTATTAAGGATGAAAATAATAAAGTGCTTAAATAGGTGGATGAGGTATTTTGATAAACTTTTCAATGAAGGATCTGAAAGTACGATTGATTTTAGCAACCTTAATACCCTAAAAAAAATAGAGAATTTCATTTCTATCGTCGTATTAGTAAATCTGAAGTTAGTGAAGCTTTAAAGAAAATGAAATGTGGAAAAGCAAGAGGACCATAATATTCCAATAGATGTGTGGAAATGTTTAGGAGATCAAGAAATTTCTTGGCTTACAAATCTTTTTAATGTTATTTTAAATACTAAAAAGATGCCAGATGAGTGAAGAAAGAGTTTGTTGGTTCCTTTATTTAAGAATAAAGGTGATGCACAAGAGTGTTCAACTTATAGAGGAATTAAGTTAATGTGCCATACATTAAAATTATGGGAGAGAGTAATTGAGCATAGGTTATGATGATACAAGTTTCTCACAAGTTTGGTTTCATGCCGTAGATCTACTATGGATGCTATACATTTGTTAATAGGTTTGATGGAGAAGCATAGAAAGTAAGAAGGATCTACATATGATATTTATTGATTTAGAGAAAGCTTATGATAAAGTCTCAAGAGATGTTCTTTGGAGAGTTCTAGAACATAAAGGAGTTAATATTGGTTATATTCAAGTCATTAAGGATATGTATACTAGTCGTTAGTGTGTCCAAACACAAGGAGGATTGACAAAATATTTTCCTATTTTAGTTGGATTACACCAAGGATCAACATTAAGCCCTTATTTTTTTTACTTTAGTTATGGATGTTCTTATGAGGCATTTACAAGAAGATGTACCTTGGTGTATGCTTTTTTGTGACATTCTTCTTGTTGATAAGACTAGAGAGGGAGTCCAAGAAAACTTGAATTATGGAAGTCAACTTCAGAGTCTAAAGGTTTTCGTTTAAGTAGATCTAAAACTGAATATATGGAGTGTAATTTTAGTTGTAGAAGTTTTAGTGATAGTGTTGTGACTTTAGGTGATCAAGTCATTAATAAGAGTGAGCGATTCAAATATTTAGGATCTATTGTTCAAAATGATGGTGAAATAGATGGAGATGTTATTAGTAGAATTCAAGTTGGATGGTTGAAGTGGAGGAATGCATCCGTCTATTATGTGATAGAAAAGTTCCACTTAAACTTAAGGAAAAATTTTATAAGATGGTGGTAAGACAATGACTTATGGTGCGAATGTTGGCCAATAAAAAAGACAAGCATAAGACTAAGTTAAGTGTTACAGAGATGAGGATGCTCAGTGGATGAGTGGCTTTACTCTTAGAGATAGAATGCAAAATGAGTATGTTCGGAAAAAAGTTGGAGTAGCTCCAGTGGTAGATAAGATTAGAGAGAGTCGCCTTAGATGGTTTGGCCACATAAAGCGTGCCGTCCAATGACCCGATTAGGAGAGTAGATGCATTAGATTTGCCTTATGTTAAGAAAGATAGAGGTAGACCTAAAAAGACTTGGTTGAGATGTATAAAAAATGATCTTAGTATACTTGAATTAAATGAGAATTTGACACATAATAGGACACAATGGAGATGAAGGATTCATGTAGCCGACCCCACCTAGTGGGATTAAGGCTTGTTGTTGTTGTATATAAGTCATTTATTTAGTTTAATGTGATTTTCACTTAAAATTTAATTTAAGTTGTACTCATCTTCCATTAGATAGTGCCTATTTTTTACTATCATAATTCTTTTTATGCGTGTTTTACTTCTAGTCATTTACCAACAAAATTTGGAATTGTGATATTTTTTTAGAATTGTAAAACCTATTGTGTGCGCACAATTTACATTTTAAACAATTAAATCATATTTTTTAAAAATACACCTATTTAATTACAACTTATAATTAACCTCCAGCCCACGCTCTTTGGTGACATATTCCATTCAAATTTTTAATTTTGTTGGGAGGAGGATCCTACATAAAGAATGTTCTAGAATTACTTAGGATGATAATAGGACAATTTATAATCTTTTTTATGATGATGATATTTTAATTTTTGTAGCATCATCTCTCATGATAAAGGGTAAAATATAATCTATTAATTATAACTTATATTTGATGAGTATAGTAATTATTGTTTAAAATTTTATGTTTGTAATAATTTTAATAGAATATTTATAATTTTTTTAAAAAATATAGATTTTAAGTTTTAAATATTTGACTTAATAAATTTTTTTTCATTTGCTTTTAAATTTTAATTTTTCAAATATATAAAAATGTAAGATTCATAAAAAATGATTAATTGATAATTAAAATTATCACATAATTATTTTTCATATAAGTGTGGTTAACCACTAGTCATTTAGAGGGTGGTTATGGGTGGCTATCCTTGTGTAATCACCCCCTCCTCATCCACTTAGTCAATCTCCCTTCCCTCTCTTTCACTATATTTGAAATTTCAATTATTGTAAGAACTAATATAGGTGTTTTATTTATTCAATGAAAGAATGATTATGATTTTTTTAAAAAATTTTAGAGTTTTATCTCTTGTGAGTGAAGCTTAGTGGCCAAAACTTTCTATAAAAAAATTGGGTGATCTCTCCATGTGTTGTAACTTTAATAGGTTAGCATTTCATATGCAAACCCCAATTACTTTTCTTAGTAAAAACTTTCCCTTATTTCATTTAAAGAGTTCATATTAAATTCCAACCCTAATCGATGTTTGTAAGTTCCAAAACCATCTAAGTCTTGCCTTAAACTTCCTCATTTAGGGCTAGCCTTATTTTAACCATTATGTGGATGAGTTAAACCCTTAAATTTCTACAAAATCTAATTTTATTTTTCTATAGTGGTTATCCTTTACCTTCTCACCATCCTGCCACACCAAACATCTAGGCCAATCCACCCTAAATCAATAAAAAAAATTCCTTGGAAAGCTCTTGGCTAGCCCTTGATTGAGCAAGACTTAATCTTATTATCAACACTATTTGGCCAACCTAGAAGACATAAAAATTTATAAAACTTTTTAGAATTAAGCTAGAAACATTACTCTACCAATTCCAAGAATTTTTATGTGTTGAAATCTCTTAAACTTTTAACAATAACATTATAAATCTAAAATTGGCATTCTTGAATTTTGGCTTATACACCCTCTTTGGCCATCCCCTTTTGCCTTAGATCACTTATTTAAAACCCTTTGCTCGTGTATACCAATCATAATAAGACTTGGAAACCTTCAAAAAAAAAATCCAAACCTACACCAAATTGGCATCAAAGCCATGTTGGGTATGGAGCATTAGTATAGTCACATAGAAATATAAAAAAGAATATAATAAATGGCCAATGAGTCATCCTTAAATATACATGATTATGCATGATATTCTTGTATATGGATATTTTAGTATAAACTATGTTGCTTATTGTATTTTATACAAATTATCTAAACATCATCATACTATATACCAAAAACTGTGATACTTTTTTTATATGTTGCAATATTATTTAATCTTGATGATATAATGATATTAATTAACTACTATTATATTCTAAACATGTCTCTTTTATTATTTATAATATAAGCCCCATGTTTTATTATTTATACTTTACTAGATAAGATTTATTCATTAAGAATTGTTTATTAAGTTTGAATATCAAACTCTTTCATGTTAAAACAGCTCTTTGGAGAGGTTTGTTGAATTCAAATCTATTTGTGCTGTGATGTAGGACCTTTCTTTAGGCTCATAGAAAGTAAGGCTAAAAAAGGTGACTATATAAAGAAAGTATACATTAACTTTATCAATCATAAAATAAGGGACTCACCCTCAATATGGAGAGTAGGCAAGTAATATATACCAACTGATAAGTACTAAATTGTGAACATTAGCACATATCGGGCGAGTTATCCGATGCAAGTGTTTGGCTGAATAATTGCTCGTATGTGAGTGAATCTCCGTATATGAGGTGAGTTGTTGACGTAGGTCACTTGATTGGGATGTTCTTCATGCTCACCTACTTAGAGCAAATCCCTATGGCAAGTGAATCACTTATCTGAATTATGCTTCACAATATTTGTCAAGTCTAAGCACACTCTTGGTAGATAAGGTTTTACTAAGTTAATGGATTATCAATAAGAGAAATTTTAGCAATATTTATTTTATTTGATTTAAAAGTTTCTAAAAACTTATATTAGATTTTAGGTTGTTTTTGCTTATATAGTTAATCTTCCCTTTTAATTAGTTATTATTATCATTTTCATGTTAAATAATTATTTACAACTCTTTTGATAAAAATAAAATATTTATTATTTATTATTTTATGCTTATATATTTTGCTTATAAGTATACATATATGAAACTTTTTATTATTTAATGCAAAATAATTTTATTTGACTCTTACTATCGTGTTTCATCACATGAGTATAAATTAATCTCTACTTCATATCTCGTACTTTCAAGATCTACCACTTTATAGACTTAGGATGTGAGTGCCTAAATAACTCTTTTAGGCGGTGGAGTAGCATCTTAAGTTCTTAACATGGAATGCTATGAGGCTCCTACCAAGTTTTCAATCCCCCAAAATCTGCATCAAATTTATGAATATATGTAATTCTACCTTTTTTTTTTTTTATGAAAGCTAACAAAATATTTATGATATTTAAAGATTCTAATTATTGAATTATGGCTAAAGGTAGTGTGGGTCTTCATATATTTAGTCAACAAAATGATTATATATTTAAAGTTTTATAGAGATATTGCAAGAGTTTATTTTCCACCTATATTTTTGGTTAAACACACTTTGTATTAAAATTATTGCACTCATAATGGTACATTTTTCTAGAAAAGCTTTGAAAACTTGTTAGGAATATGAAATCTCATCACTTTTTCTTCTATTGGTATTGAATATTTTATACTGTTATTTTGTAATCCTTACATGGTGATTTTTTTATGATGTACTAGTAAAGAGGTTGGTCAGTGCTAGAAGTGGTCAGGGTCGAAAGTGGTCAGGGCCGGAAGTGGGCATAATGCTATGTATAACATTAAAGTAGCTACCATCGAATAACCTCAGACTATCAGGCAAAAGCGAACCATTTAGAAGAATAGTGTTTACAGTGGAATTGAAAGGTTTATAAAATAGATTAAAACATTCTTGTCTCAACTGATCAAATAAAGATCTCTCATTGCACCAAGGTTCAAAATAAAGAGAGAAAGAAAACCATTGCCAACATATAGAGAAAGGTTCTCTTGTAGTTGCCCAGCACACCTCCTCAAGTCTTTCCAAAAAGCTGAGAAACATAACTAAGTAGTGCTTCAGAGGGAGCCATATTTATTTAGACACCACACAACAAAAAGGCTAGATCGATTTAAGACCTTCCAGGCAAATTTATATTTGCACATTTGATTCAGTGTAGAGACAGATGTCAATCTAGTCCCACCTTTATCCCTAGGGAGGGAGGTCTTAGCCCAAGAGACAAGATATAATTTGTTAGCTTCCCCGCAGTGATAAAAGAAATTAGTAGTAAGAGAGAAAAGCTTCTTAAGAACTCCCTTAGGAATTATGATAGATCTAAACCAATACACAAGATAATTATTTATGGAAGATCTAAGCAGCTGAAATGGACCACCATAAGACACAAATTTACTTTTCCAACCGACTAACCATATGTGGAGCTTATCAAATAAGGGATTAAAGTTCTCCAACCAAAGGGGGTCAATAACCAAGGGGAGCCCTAGATATATAAAGGAGAAAGAGCCTTGTTCAATGTTGAGGAGCTGGCAAAAACTATTAGCATGCAGAGCATTTATAGAGAAGCATATAAGAAATTTATCTTTGTTGACTTGCAAGCCAAGATAAGAAGCCAAGCAGTTAAATGAGTAAAGAAGGGAAGAAGCATTCTGATCATTAACAAAACCAGTCACAAGGAGGTCATCTGCAAAAAGGAGGTGAGAAACATGTTGGTCACCATGAATGAAAGGGGGAAAATGCTTCAGATTGACCTCCCTATCCAAAAGGCTAGAGAATGTATCCTTAGCTAAAGTGAAAAGAAATGTGGACAAGGGGCAGCCCTGCCTTAGACTATTATAAGAGCTAAAGAAACATTTGATTTTCCCATTTAGCATAATGGAAAAAGGGACATCTGAAATGCAAGTCTAAATCCAGCGAAACGAAGATAGCCGGAAAGCCTTTTCATTCCATTCGATGAAGAAGAGAATGCAAGTTTACCATATCAAAAGCTTTTCTTAAATCAAATTTAGCAATGAAGCTCTTCAATGCAGGGGGTTGGGAGTTAAAATCATTACAAATTTCATGGGCCAAAGCAATATTATCAGCTATATCCTATTCTAAATGAAAGTAGATTGAACTGGATTAATAATAAAAGGTAAAATCAATTTCAACCTATTTGCCAACACCTTTGCTAGAATTTTATAAAATGTATTGTAGAGAGAAATTGGTCTGAAATTTGACAGGAAATTAGAATGCTTAACTTTAGGGATCAAAGTTATAAGATTGTGCTTAAATAATTTGTGGAGCTTCCCAGAAGTGAAAAAGATATGAGCAACCGCCATAAACTGATTCCCAATAATATCCTAACAAGAAGTAAAAAACTTAAAAGTAAAACCATCCGGGCCAGGAGATTTATTTTCATTGATATCATAAAGGGCAGCCAAAATCTCCTTGTCCATAACAACGGCCTCTAACACATAAACTTGGGAAGAAAAGAGAGAGCTCCCAATGGGGATATCATGCATTTGAATCGAGGAAGAGTGATCTTGGTTAAAGAGTAAGAAGTGGTAAGTGAAGATCTCCTCTGCAATGGAATGGTGATAAAAATATTCCCCAACCAAATACTAAGAGAGGGAATACAATTAGAGTTTCTCCTCTCCTTGATAGATAAGTAAAGAAACTTCAAGTCATCATCGAAATTTGTAAGCCAATGGGCCTTGGCCCTTTGTATAATCCACAAGCATTATTTGATTACCAAATCATGGTATTTATCATAGATTTCCTTGGTCTCAATAGCAAGAGAGGTGTTGGAAGGATCAGCTTCAAGACATAGCAAGACATGTTCTTGATCATGCTTGGTAGAGAGAATTTGATTGCATATGGAGGTAACTGTTGACCTCATTTTTAGAATGAGCTCTCAACCCTTTCATCTTAAGCATAAGACTCCTCTTAGACACTAAGAGTTCTTTAGTCTTGAAACACTTCTAGTGATTAGGTGAACACTTAACCTAATTCTAGAGACTTAGAAGAGTTAGCCATAAGAATAGGTTATGCCTTGGGACTATTAAGAAAATTTGTCTACCCTATAGCTTGAACCAAATCCTCACTTCGTTCTTTCAAGTCAAACTCCGAATTCAAATGAACCTCAAACTTAAATCAACTCCAATTCCAAACCAAACCTTAAATCAATTCCAATATATTTTCTCAAATCATGAATCAATTTTAAATGATTGAAACCCATGATTGAATTCCAAATTCAAAAAATCTTTCCTAAG
Source organism: Cymbidium sinense (assembly GCA_021442155.1). Lineage (NCBI taxonomy): Eukaryota > Viridiplantae > Streptophyta > Magnoliopsida > Asparagales > Orchidaceae > Cymbidium > Cymbidium sinense. The sequence continues at coordinate 78,293,176 of CM038226.1, forward strand.
TCACTTTGATTCCATCTTATGGACTTAACTCAAACAAATTTAATTCACTTCAAACCCAAGAGATTTTCTCATAACCCATTTATATTCTCATTTATATTCACAAATATAAATGGAATATAAATTTAAATAACAAAAATTAAATCCAAAACTCAATTCCAAGTTTAAAATCTTTCCTAAGCCCTTTGATTCCATCTTATGGACTTAGTTCAAATCAAATTCAAATCAATTCAAATTCAAGAAATTTTCCTATAACCCATTTATATTCTCATTTATAATCATAAATATAAATGAAATATAAATTCAACTACCAAAACCCAATTCAAAACTCAAACCCAAATCCAATCAAAATCCATCCTACGCCCTTTCAAGTTAAATTATTGAACTTAGCCAAATCAAATTCAAATCAATTCAAACCTTTGGATTTTCTTCATGATTCAATCAATCCTTCAATCATGTATCCAAATATAAATAGAAACTTCAATCATCAAATCAAATTCAAAACTCAAACCCAAATCTAACCTAAATCCATCCTATGCTTCCTCAAGTCAAATTATTGAACTTAGCCAAATCAAATTCAAATCAATCCAAATCCTTCAATTTCCTTCATGATTCAACTAACCATTCAATCATGAATCCAAATATAAACATAAATATCAATCATCAAACCAAAACTAAATTCAAAACTCAAACCAAGTCAAACTCATGTTCACCCTTTGAACTTGAAATTGTCAAATGAATTAAAACCCATTTGACTCCAAATCACTTGCATCATAAGTCTATAAGTGAGTTCAACCAAACTTGAACCAAGCTGATCAAGCCAATTGACCTACTTAGGCTCACTTGACCCAAAGTGAACTAAAGTACCCCTTTTGAGCCAAATTCTAATCCTACCCAAATTGGATTGAACTAAGCCCACCTAAGCCTCACATTGTGAGCAACAATCATCATCATAAGATGATCATCACCCAAATTTGGACAAATCATGTCAAACCTAAGGGTTGACTAAGTCAACACTTAGCCAAAATGAAACCAAAACTAGCCAAAATCCACCATAGGCCAAATTGATTGAAACCATTGATAAAAACCAATTCATGATCAATGTTTGAACTTGACCAAGTCATTATTTGAGCTTAACATAGCCCAATTGGCCACTTGACCCAAGTTGACTCAACTTAACCTAAAAAGTCAAAATGTGTCAAATCTTGATTTGAGCCAAATTAATTGCAAACAATGGGTCAAATTCATTCTAAATCACTTATTGAACTTGACCAAAGCCTCAATTGGCCAACTAGAGCCAACCTAGTCCAATTGACCATGAACCCAACTTGACCTAAAATGTCAAATTAAGCCAAAATCAAATCAAATCAAAATTGATTGAAACCAAAGCTTGCAACTTATTTCAAATGAGCAACCAAACCTAAACCAACCCATGACCTAACCCAATTAGGTTAAATGGGTCAAATTGGTCAACTTGATCCACTTGACCTAAATGAAATCAAATGAACCAAAACCAAATTGAACCAAACCAATAATGCCAACATATTTCAAATGGTCATATGAACTTGACCCAACCCTTGGTTTGACTCAATTTGACCAATTGGTTAACTTGACCCAAGTTGACCCATTTTTACCTTAATGGGTCAACATGAGCCAAATGACATCAAATCAACTCCAAATTCTTTGAAATTTGGACCAACCCAATTTTAAAATATTCTAAATCTACCCAAAGTGAAATCAGAGCCAAATGATCATTTTACCCCTAAGTCAAGGGGTAACCTATGACCAATTCCACTTGGAAATTGATCATATCCTTTTCATGGCCACTTGGAACCCACTTAGTGGACCAAGTGGACACTAATGAGTGTGGTGCACATGAACCAGTTGGTTTTGGTCAGCCAAACCCAACCCAAGGCCAAAATCGACCACCCAATGGAAAATTCCACATGGAAACACTCCCACTCTCATTTCAAACACATGGAAGCTTCACCACTCTACTCCTCTGCCAAAATAAAATCATGTGAAGCTAAAAATGACCTAACCAACTCACTCCATGGGATCAATTTGATTAAAATGGCATAACACCTCTCGGTCATCCGATCCTTATGGGGGAAGACATACTCCCCTTAATTTTACTTGAATTAGTTCATTCACACTCGATTGAGCTTAGGGAACTCAGAGCAAGCTTCTCCAAGTTCCTCCAAGCTTCTTCAACCTACTTTTAATTATCCATTTTTGGATTTCCTCAAGCTAAAAATAGAGGAGCTCATTGAAAATTCCAACTCATCCATCATTAAACCAAAAGCCAATTGCTCTTGTAAGTACCCTCAAAGGACCCAATCGAGTTGATCCAAAGCTTCTTCCAAGCTTCGAAGGCACGAGAGGAGGGAGCTAGACTAAAGCTACAAGCCTAAGAGGAGGACTTTGGCCAATTGGAGGATCTAATCAACCTCAAGCCCTCAAACCTTCAATAGGGCTTCGTCCCCACTAAACAAAGCTACCTCGATGATTGGGACGCCGGGGATAGCCTCCAGTGAGGTACTATTCAAAATTGAGCTTGGGCTAGATTTTCTTGGTCCTGTGGTGAAAATATTTCTGTCTTCATCTATCCTTTTGAAGAGGATAAATGAAAATAGAAATATACGCCTTTTAGTTGGGACACCACGTAAATCCAGATGTTCTTATTTGGGTGATCTGACATATGAAGAGGTGTGAAAAATGTGCCAAGATAGAAGTTACCACCCTATAATGGACCTAATCACCTAAATAAGGACTCCTAAGGACAATGGGTCTACATATGTACTAAAGATTCTTCCCCTACTTTACATGAAAAAGTAAAATATATTTTATTTTAAACTGTGTTCGTTAAGTTCTCTACATGGGCAAGCCACCATAATTAATTACATCCTAAGGAAGGGGATTCCTTAGGAATACTCTTGATTAAGGTAAATGATCATTGTCTCCAAAGATTTTAATAGGTAGGACTATCAATCGATTAGTTTATTTTTTACAAATCAAGTGGGATCGATCAAGAGGAGGGAGTTCTTATCAAAGCCAAATGAAGGTGAGTAGGGGATGTTTAGGTTACTAGGAAGCCTAGTAAACATCCCAAACTATCCTATGGTTAGGCTTTACATTTTTTAAATTGAATTACTTATTTGAGTTGAATTTTTATTTGAAGTTTAGAGCTTAGGATTCCATAATACAAGGTTATGGAAATGCCTAAGAAGTGAGGATTTATGCTTATGGCTCATAGAAGGGAGAAGCAACCTTAGAACCTAAATTTAGAAGGCTTTGGTGAGGGCCAAAAGCACGACCTAAATCTAAGGTGAAAATGGGTATTTAATTTGCCTCCACAAGAGAGGACAAACCACCCGACTGCTTGGACTTACAACCACCTGATGGTGGCCACCAACTGACTCCTCTTACTATTTTAAATTCATGTAGGCAAGTCATATGCTTTATGCAATATAGTTATGCTATTATTTATTTAGAAAGAGACTAAGTCCTTAAACTCACTCCTTAAAGAGATTAGATGTTGTAAGGGGATGCTTCAAATGACCTAAATCTAATGCAAATCATTTTACATGTTATTTTCATTTTTGGACAATCATTTGATCTAGCTTATAGGATTCAGATGTCTAATGCATGAGAAGTAAGATTATTGGCCAAAATTAATGAGAAGGGAGGAGGTGTGTTTCCATCATGGCTCTCAAAGGTCAAGCCAAGTTTCTTTAGCAAAGGTGGAAGCACTCCAATCAAGAGTGAAATAAGATTCTTTTGTGCATGATGTTATAAAAGAAATACTCATCCATCTAAGGGGTTGCTAATTCTTTTATCTTGATTTATAGCCTAAGCTTTAGGTGAGGTTATGAGTTATTTATTTTAAATTTTTAATTGATTAACTTGGCAAAAGATTTTTTTTTCCTAAGAGCCTAATTGTTATCCTAGCCATACATCAAAGCAATGAAGAAATAAGAAAAATATGCATCTTAATGCACTAATTAAACAAAACATCACAAATTTTATAAAGCTAATGCAAAAAAATAAAAGACCATTTGTGGTCGAGCACCACCGCACAAACTCGAAAATAAATTGGGTAGCCGAGCTCTACCCTTATACAACCCAGATTATAAATGAATTAAGTATAATTAAGCAAGGAATTCATTGCTATGGGGGATCTTCAAGCTTAATTTTATCATTCTTCTTTTCTTCTTTCTTCTTTCCTCTTTTAGTTCTTTCTTTTGGATGGTTGGAATGTGGATACTTCAAACGCTTCACATGGTACATAAGATGTGATTATAATCAATGCTCATCCTAATCCCCCATAACAATCATTCCAAAATCATAATTTCAAAGGTAGATGAAAAGGGAAAAAGTAAATATAACTAAAACCTATAAAATAGAGATTAGTTAAACAAACCACACATTCCCAAGCATGTATATAAACAAATTGGACTTAGCACCCCACACATGGATTACCAAGTCCTCTAGCCTATTTTAGATTATGCTTAAGGGCATAAGCAACCTGCATAGCCAAAGCAGTTACATTTTTATTAAAGCACCTTAAGCACAAGCTCTTGTAGAAGATAATGATTAGACTAAATCATCCTACCATTCATTTTATGCACATACACCCTAACATCTAGACTAAAATTAAACATTACAAAATAAAAGCAAATATCAAACCATGCACCGCCCTAACATAGGACTAGAAGTGGTGACTTAGCCTAATGTGTGTGTCATGTAAGGTTTGTGTGGTATGCTTAGCTAGGTTTTAAGGTTAGGATTTTCTAAGTGTGAAAAGGTTCAACTTAAAAGGGTGGTCTCATTTAAGTTGTTTAGTTGATATGGGTTCATTTTATTTGATAATTTGATTTGGTTTGAATGAACCTACTTAATTACTAAAGGTTGTAAAAAGAGGAAAGAGAATATAACTTCTCTTTCCTCTCTACCTTAAATGATTTCTACCGTAGATTAATTAAAGAATTTTTTAGTGACAATGTTATTATGTGCTTTAATTAATCCTAAATTTAGATTTTCCTTAAACAAACTTATTCAAAAAAAAAGACATTTTAAGATTAAGTAAAGTGAATTACTATCACAAAAAACATAACATTTTATTTCTTTTCCACATGTGTATTATGCACATGAATGAATCCTAAGCATATCTATACATGCAATGCAAGTATTTAACACACCTTAATAATGAATGCTAAGAGAGGTTGCTTAAAGAAATTTGGAATGTTTTATGTATGCATGCTTTTATTAAGTAGAAGAGAGTGATTCTTTTATCCATTTTTTATATGCACATTTACAAGTATAAAAGACATAAGTGAGTACGACACCATTGTTAACTAGGGGTGTAAGGTACAAGACCTACTTAGGATCATTTAAAGCCTCACAACCCCGTGGTTGTCCAGACTAATATACCACTTTTCTTAAATACATGTGCATGTATAAAAAGAAATGTATGACAAGAGAATGCTAAGTGAGTTACTTAAGAAAATTTGAATGCTTTATGATGCATGATTTCCATTAAGTAGAAAAGAGGTTTTCTTATCCATTTTTCACATGCACACATGTATTAATGAAAGGCATAAGTGAGTACGGTGCCTATGCCATTGTTAACTAGGGGTGTAAGGTACAAGACCTACTTAAGGGCTACTTAAAGACTTGCAATCCCGTGGTTGTCCAGACTAATATACCACTTTCCTTAAATACAAGTATGTGTACAAAAGAATGAATGGAAAAGAAAGATGCAAAAAATTTATGCTAGTTAATTTATTTTTTTATGCAATTTATATGTGCAATTATAGATGTCCTTCTTAAGTAATAATATAGGAATGAATAGGAAGAAATTAGGCAATCATTATGTTCTTTTCAAATGAACTATACACTTTGCGAAATCTTATTCAAAACCATACTAAAAGAAAAGAGAAGGAAGGCTACACTATGCACATCTTCATATTTATATCCACATGCAAGCTTATAAATAATTATAAGTAGCACACTTTTAGTTTTAGATATTTGATTTATAGATTTTTGAAAATAGTTTTGAATTTAATAGTGGTAATAGCCACTCATATTTTAACTTTAGCCAAAACATTCAAATTGACATAAAGAAAATATTTCATTTTGAATTTGATTTTTGAAAAGCATTGAATGTATGATTTTTATATGACACACACATTTAGCATGCTAGGAAAGAAATAAAGTGATGTAAGCTTATAATTTCATTCACTCTAATTAATTCTTAAAGACAATCTTATGAAGTAAGATCATTTAAAGAGAATCAAAAGTTATTTAAAGAGACTTTCATTTTATTTTCAGTTTGATTTGAATTAGGAAAGTGTGAGAAGGTTTGCTGGTCCTTATCGATTCCCACATGTGTGTATTATTTTAGTTTAATTTTTAGGTGATTAGATTAATTTTATGCTTTGGTTAGGTTAAGGTGTAGATTAAGTACATTGATTACCCCTTACCTATACTACTTTAACATATTTAATCAAATAATTATGAGCCGATGTATAACATAAAACTACAAGGAATTTAAATCGATAATGCATCCTAGGAAATAAAGATATCTAATGCAATTAGCTCATAATTAATGATTAATTAAGCTAAAGGGTTTAATTTAAGTATTTTCATAACCCTTGCCACATATGTGGGCTAGGTATGATTTTCTTAAGTTGCTTAGGTTATTGAACACCTAAGCATCTACCCAAGAAGGATTGATTAAGGTGATTAAGTTTATGGAATGTTTTGAAAATTATATCAAGTTAATTAAGTTGATCATTAGTGGATTAGCCTTTAATTAAATTTAGATTAAGGAAGAAAGGGGGTTTAGGGAATAGCTTAAAGAAAATATCCCAAAATCATTCCATAAACCTCCTAATCACATAAACAAAGTTTAATTAACTTAATAAAGGAATTAAACCACTATTCACATGCTTAGTTAAACTTAATTATATTAAGAGAGTGATTAAGGGTTCATTAATTAATTTTCTTGATTAACTCTTTAATAAATTCCAAGAAAAATAGGAGAGTCAAAAGTCATCCCACTAAACATGTCTGAGAAATTTGAAATTAATTAATGAAATCATTAGGGAGTAATTAGGGTTATTAAGTTTTCAAATAAACCCTAATTAAGGAAAATCTACTATCTAAATTCAATTAGAAATAATTTGATTAAATTTTGCTCTAAATTATCTTTAAAAGGAACGTGAGTTTGTATTTTTAGATTTTTTTTCTACAATTAGTTATAAATTTAGGAAGTTTCAATTGATTTAAGTGATTTTTATGAATTATGTTAATTTAACTTATTAAAATAAATCATTTGACACTCAAAATTAAATATCTTTTAATTCAAAGGTTATTTTGAGTTGAAATTTTTATGGTTGGTGTATTTTAACATCAATTTTAATCTCTAAAAGTTTAAACTCATTTTGACTTATATTTTTGGTTTAATTAAAGATATTTGAGTTTTACTAAAACTCAAATTAAGCTCAAAATATTTTGTAAAATTTAGGGATTTTGGGTTTGTTGGATTCCTCTTAGAAAGATAATTCCAACGAGCCCTTGTTTGCAATTTTTTGTTAAGTATTTTATTTTATGAATTTTTGAAGTTTGAGATTATTTAAAGTAATTTTTTAAATAAAAAAAATCAGATTTTGTATTTAGTACAGTCAGCACGTCGCACGGCACTGACGTGGAAATGCGGTGCCATGTGGCTCCGTGCGATTGAATACGTGGTGCCACGTGGCATGCCCACGCCACGTAGTGCCGTGCAATTGACGTGATGTGCTGTGTCAGCCATTTGACTGGGAAAAGCAGGTTAACGCAACGAGAGCAACTCAAAGTTCACTGACGCCCGTCGATCGGATGGTTCATCGATCACGCGATCGAGGCCGTGATCACGTGATAGTATGAGTCGTCCATCCGCAAACCGGATCGATCGGACCGCCGCTTCGCCGGTGAATAAAAAAATAAGGCTATTTTTGGAAAAAATGAGAGATTCTAAGTGAAAACTTGTCCAAATGGGCTTATTTTCACGTTGATTTACACCGAAAAAAATTCTATTTTCTAATTAGGATGATTTAAAGTAAAAAATACGAGATTATCTAGGATAAATTCTTAAAAATCACATAAAAACTATCACAAATGAAAAATCTTAAGGCAAGCTATGATTTTTTTTGAAAGTTATCTCACTGGGGATATTTTCGATGGTGGTGATGGCTCGAGCATGCTGTTGAGTGAGGGAAGAAGCCTTGGACTGAGCTTAGATTCTCGCCTTCATGTCAAAATGAATTTTTCTCTGGTGATCATCATTTTCTTGCCAAAATCTACTTAGTTTTGAAGTATTTCTCTCCAAAATGAAGTGGGGGTGATTGCCAATGGCTTTGGGAGCTCTAAGAGAAGGAGAATGAGAGGCAAGGGTGTTTCCTTCAGCCACTAATTCCTTTTAATAAAAATTGAACGAAAATGAACTAAAATCTACTTTTTATTTAAAATTTTGGCTCCAAACTCATGTCATTTGGCTTGGGGTTGTTGGAAATGGAAGAGAATCATCCTAGGTGGCTCCCTATGGTTGGCTAAGGCATGGAAAGTGACTGCCATGAAGAACAAGTGGGTGTCCTAGCCAAAGGGAGGTGAGTGTCCTTCATGCCAAGTGTTCCAATGGGAGAGGAGAGGTGATTTCACCTCCCCATGATTCATGGCTGCCCCAACCACTCCTTGGGTTAAAAAATTAGTGTGACCAATGGATGAGTGCTAAGGGGCGAAGGAAGAGAAATGACCACTTGGGAAAGTGTCTTTTCTCATGGAATGCCCTTGACCCAAGGGCAAAGTGCTCATTTAACATTGAATTTGATTTGGGCAGATTTGAAATGCATTAAAAGTAAGTTGGACCAAATTTTATGTCATTTGAAGTTCATTTGGTTTCATTTGAGTTAATTTGACCCATTTGGGTCAAATCGAGTCAAAATGGGTTAGGTTGACAAATTGGTCAAATTAGGTCAAACCAAGAGTTGGGTCACATTTAAATGACTATTTGGAGTATATTAGTTTAATTGGTTTCAATTAATTTGGTTTAATTTGGATTTAATTTAGATTTTGGCCAATTTGATCCTTTAGGTCAATCTGGGAAAAGTTGACCGATTTGACCCAATTGACCAAATTGGCTTGAATCATGGTTTGGTTTGGGTTTGGTTGATCATTTGAAATGGATTGGTATCTTTTTTTCCAATCAATTTTGGTTTATATTTGATTTTGGCTTGATTTGGCCTTTTAGGTCAAGTTGGCTTCATAATCAATTGGACTAGGTTGGGTCTAGTCCAATTAGTCAAATTGGGTTTAATTGAGACTTTGGACAAGCTCAATAATCAATTTGGAGTGAACTTGAGACATTGGTTGCATTCAATTGGTTTAGGTTACAATTTGGCTAGTTTGAGTTCATGTGGGTTAAAAGGTTGAATTGGTCAACGGGCTAGCTTGACTTAGTTTGACCTAATTCATGATAATTGATTAACCTATGATGATCAACAAACATGACATGAAGTTTGGATTGGCTTAATATTGGCTTAATTAACTTTGATTTAAATTGGACACTTTGGGTCAAGTGAGCCAATTGGATTTAGTTGGATTGATCAAGGATTGATTCAAGTTTGGTTGAACTCACATATTGATTTATGATTGAAATATAAATCTATTTGCAAGAGATTTAAATTCAAATAGGTTTTGATTCATTTGACAATTTCAAGTCAAAAGGGTGAATATGGATTTTGACTTGGGTTAGCTTGATTTTGATTTTAGTTTGGGTTTGATGATTAGAGTTTATGTTTATATTTGGATTCATGATTGTAGGATTGATTGAATCATGAAGAAAAATCAAGGGTTTGTCTTGATTTGAATTTGATTTGGCTAAGTTCAAGATTTGACCTGAAAGGCTTAGGTTGGATTTTGTTTAAATTTAAGTTTGAGTTTTGGTTTTGGATATTTGAATTTATATTTCATTTATATTTGTGAATATAAATGAGAATATAAATGGGTTATGAAAAAATTTCAAGGATTCAAAGTGATTTGAACTTGATTTAGGCTAAGTCCTTAGGAGGGAATTAAAAGACTAAGTAAATATTTTTTTTTGATTTTGAATTGAATTTTGGATTTGGTTTGATTTATTTAAATTTATATTTCAATAATATATGTGAATATAAATGAGAATATAAATGGGTTGTGAGAAAATTTCATGAGTTTGAATTGATTTAGATTTGATTTGAGCTAAGTCCTTAAGAGAGAATTAAAAGACTTAAGAAAGATTTTTGATTTGGATTTGGTTTGATTGATTTAAATTTATATTTTATTTATATATATGAATATAAATGAGAATATAAATGGGTTGTGAGAAAATTTTAGGAGTTTGAATTGATTTAGATTTGATTTGAGCTAAATCCATAAGATAGAATCAATGGGCTTAGGAAAGATTTTGGGAATTTGAATTTGATTTTTGGATTCAGTTTGATTTGGAGTTGTAGTTGATATGAGTTTGGAGTTGATTTAAATTTGACTTGAAGGAAGGAAGTGAGGAGTTGGTTCAAGCTATAAGGTAGGTAAATTTTTCCTAACACCCCTAAGACATGACCTATTCCTATGGCTAACTCTTCTAAGTCTCTAGGGTTAGGTTAAGTGTTCACCTAATCACTTGAAGTGTCTTAAGACCAAAGAACTCTAAATGTCTAAGAGGAGTCCTATGCCTAAGATGGAGGGGTTGAGAGCTCATTCCAAAAATGAGGTCAACAGGCCCTTTGTGAAGAGAAGTGTGACCTCAAGTGAATTTGATCGTTGGATGTCTTGCTTATCCCTTCTTGATGGTGCCTACTCAATTCAAGCTCAATTGAGCTCGGATCAAGCCATGAAGGATGGATGGTTGCCATCTCCTGCATGTGAGGGCAGGGATGAATCATGGATAGTCCATCCCACATGTTTTGGATGGACAGTCCTGATTAAAACATGAGATCCCTTGATTTACCCTATTAGAACTGCAGGTTTAATCTTGACCATTCGATCTTTGATTGGACGGTCTAGGGAGAAACTGTGTAGTGCCATCGACTGCCGCGGCATAGGATGTGACAACTTAAAGAATGAATCCCATCGCACCACATGGAAAGAGCGTGCCGTGTTAGTGGCCCATGTGGCGTCGACGGGATTAGTTATATAATTAGGGATTTAATTATGTTTTAATCATAAAATCTTCAAAATTACATAACTAAATGTAGAAAAATCAAAAAATACAAACTCAAATTCATTTTGAAGATATTTAAAGGAGAATAATATAAAATTAAGTTTAATTGATTTTGAACAGTAAATTTCATGCAATTTGGGATTTATTGGGAATGTAATTATGTTAATTACTCCATAATTATTTCATTGATTAATTCCAAACTTCCTAGGTATGTTTAGTGGATGACTTCTGCCTCTCATAATTTTCTTGGGATTTATTAATGATTTAATTAGGAGAATTGCTTAATTCACTCCTAATTACTCTCTTAATTAATTAAATGATTAATTAATCTATTAAATAGTGATAAATTCATTAATTAAGTTTTCTAATTACCTTCGAACAGTGAATGGACTTAGGGAATGAGATTAGGAGTTCTCTCCCAAATCTTTTCCCTTAAGTTTATTTCTTTTGAATAAAAATCTAATTAAGGTGCAAATTAATTAAATAGTTTAATCACTTTATTAAATGGCTTAATTAATCAAAAATTTAAAATCAAATTAATCTGAATTTAATCAATTCCTTCTTGGGTTGATACCTATGTGTTCAAAAACCTAAGTAGCTTAAGAAATCATATCTAAACCATATATGTGGGAAGGGTTATGAAAGTACTTAAATTAAACCCTTTAGCTTAATTAATCATTAATTGTGAGCCAAATGCATTAGGCCCCTTTCTTTCTTAGGTGCATTATTGATTTAAATTTCTTGTGGTTTTATGTCACACATTGGCTCATAATTATTTAGTTAAATATCTTAAAGTGATGTAGGTAAGGGGAAATTAGTGGACTTAATGTACACCTTAACCTAAACAAAATATAAAATCAATCTAATGGTTATAAAAATTAGACTAAAGCAACACACACATGTGGAAAATGGGTTAGAACTAGCAAACACTTTTCACATTCCTTAAATTCAAATCAAACTCAAAACAAAATCAAAATTTCCTTAAACACTTTGATTTGCTTTAAATGATCTTATTTCGTAGGATTATCTTTAGGAATTAATTAAGGTGAATGAAACTACATGCTTACATCACTTTATTTCTTTCCTAGCCTGCTAAATGTGTATATCATATGAAAATCATGCATTCATATCTTCTGAAAAATCAAATTAAAATGAAATATTTTCTCTATGTGAAATTGCATATTTTGGCTAAAGTAAGAATATGAATGGCTATTATCACTATTAAATCCAAAATTATTTTTAAAAGCTATAAACCAAGCATTACAAATGAAGGGTATGCTACTTATAATTACTTATAAGCTTGCATGTGAGTATAATATAAGATGTGCTTTAGGTGACTCTTCTTTCTCTTCACTATTAACATAATTTTAAATAGGATGTGCAAAGTGTATAGTTCATTTGAAAAGAACACAATACTATCTCAAATCCATTCCTATTCATTCCTATGTTATCATTTAAGAAGGATCTTCATATTTACACATATAAATCAAACAACCAACAAATCAAACAAACAAACATAAACATTTTGCATGATTTTCTTTCCATTCATTTCTTTTTGTACATGCACATGTATTTAAGAAAAGTGATATATTAGTCTGGACACCCCAAGGTTGCTAGGCTTTAAGTAGCCCAAGTAGGTCTTGTACCTTACACCCTTGGTGTAGAAAATAAAGGCGTAGTACTCACTTATGTCTTTCATACATGTAAATGTGTATATGAATAATGGATAAAAGAATCTCTCACTTTTTCTACTTAACAAAGTCATGCATACATGAAACTTTCCAATTTTTTCTTAAACAAACATCTCTTAGCATTCATCATTAAGGTGTGCTAAATATTTCTATTTGCATGTATAGATATGCTTAGGATTCATCCATATGCATGTTACATATGTTGGAAAGAAATAAAGTGTTGTGTGTTTTGTAATAATAATTCACTTTACTTAATCTTAAAATGCCTTTATTTTTGAATAAGTTTATTTAGGGAAAATCTAAACTTAGGATTAATTAAAACATATAAAAACATCCACTAAACAAAAATAATTAATGAATCTACCTTAAAAGTTAATTAAGGTAAGAAGGAAAAAAAATTCTCTTTCCTAATTAAAAAAATTCATAATTAAAAGTGGTAAATTTTTTTAAATGTAAATTAAATAAAATAATATAAATTTTTTACATGATTCTCTTTCCATTCATTTCTTTTTGTACATGCACATGTATTTATAAAAAGTGGTATATTACTCTGGACACCCTGGAGTTGTGAGGCTTTAAGTAGCCCCAAGTAGGTCTTGTACCTTACACCCCTGGTGTAGAAAACAATAGTGTCGTACTTACTTATGTCTTTTATACATGTAAATGTGCATATGAATAATGGATAAAAGAATCTCTCTCTTTTTCTTCTTAAAAAAATCATGCATACATGAAACATTCCAAATTTATAAACAAACATCTCTTAGCATTCATCATTAAGGTGTGTCGAACATTTCCATTTGAATGTATAGTAGATATGCTTAGGATTCATTCATATGCATGTTACATATGTTGGAAAGAAATAAAGTGTTGTGTATTTTGTAATAGTAATTCACTTTACTTAATCTTAAAATGTCTTTCTTTTGAATAGGTTTGTTTAGGAAAAATCTAAACTTAGGATTAATTAAAACACATAAAAAACATCCATTAAATAAAAATCATTAATGAATCTACCTTAAAAATTAATTAAGATAGGAAGGAAAAAAATTCCCTTTCCTAATTAAAAAAATTCATAATTAAAAGTGGTAAATTATTTTAAATGTAAATTAAATTAAATAATATAAATTTTTTGCATGATTCTCTTTCCATTTATTTCTTTTTGTACATGCACATGTATTTAAGAAAAATGGTATATTAGTCTGGACACCCTAGGGTTGCGAGACTTTAAGTAGCCCCAAGTAGGTCTTTTACCTTACACCCCTGATGTAGAAAATAATGGCGTCATACTCACTTATGTCTTTCATACATGTAAATATGCATATGAATAATGGATAAAAGAATTCTCTCTTTTTCTACTTAACAAAATCATGCATACATAAAACATTCCAAATTTCTCTCAAACAAACATCTTTTAGCATTCAACATTAAGGTGTGCTAAATATTTCCATTTCCATGTATAGATATGCTTAGGATTCATCCATATGCATGTTACATATGCTGAAAATAAATAAAGTATTATGTGTTTTATAATAGTAATTCACTTTCCTTAATCTTAAAATGCATTTCTTTTTGAATATGATTGTTTAGAGAAAATCTAAACTTAAGATTAATTAAAACACATAAAAATATCCTCTTAACAAAAATCATTAATGAATCTACCTTAGAAATTACTTAAGGTAGGGCGGAAAGAGAAGTTCTCTTCTCTTTCCCTCTCTTTACAAACACTTAGTAATTAAGTATAGGTTCATTCAAACCAAATTAAACCATAAAATAAAATCAACCAAATCAACTAAATCACTTAAATGAAACCACCCTCTAAGTTGAACCCTTCATACTTAGAAATTCTAACCTTAAAGCCTAGCTAAGAAATACCACACAAGCCTTAAGTAGCACACATATTAGGTTAAGTCACCATTTCTAGTCCTATGTTAGGGCGGTCCATGGTTTGATGTTCGCTTTTATTTTATGATGTGATATTTTAGTCTAGATGTTAGGGTGTATATGCGTAGACTGAATGGTAGGGCGATCTTAGTCTAATCATTATTTTCTGCAGAATTGTGCTTAAAGGGGCATTGTAATGAAAATATAAATGCTTTTGCTATGCATGTTGCTCATATCCCTAAGCATAATCCAAAATAGGCCAGGTGGACTTGGTTACCCATGTGTGGGGTGCTCAGTCCAATTTATTCATATACATACTTGGGATTGTGTGATTTGTTGAAATAATCTTTGTTTTACAAGTTTTAGTTAGATTTATTTTCCCTTTTTCATGTAATTTTGCAATTAGGATTTGGAATGATTGTTATGGGGGGTTAGGATGAACATTGTCAATTATGTCTTATGTACTATGTGAAGCCTTTGGAGTAACCATTCCAACCAACCAAAAGAAGAAAGAAGAAAGAAGAAAGAAGAAAGAAGAAAAAAGAAATGAAGAATGAAGACCCCCATAACATGAATTCATTCTTGATTGTAATTAATTCATTTGTAATATGGGTTGTATAAGGGTAGAGCTTGGCTACCCAATTTATTTTCAGGTTTGTATAGTGGAGCCCGAGCATAAAAGGTCTCTTATTCTTTTGCGCTAAATTTATAAATTATTTGATGTTTGTTTAGCTTGTGCATTAAGATGACATGTTTTCCTAGTTTCTTTCTTGCTTTGATGAATGGACTGGATGTGATTAGGCTCTCAAGAAAAAATGAATGTTCTATCCAATTAATTAACTAAAAACCAAAAATTAACAACTTAGAACCTCACCAAAAGCCTAGGTTATAAAATAAGATGAATGATTTAGCAACCCCTTTGCTGGATGTTGTATATTTTCACATAATGCATAAAAATATTTTATTTCACTCTTGTTATGGAGGGCTTCCACCCGTGCCAGGGAACTTGGCTTGACCTTTAAGAGCCATGGTGGAAACACGCCTCCTTCTTGTTGATTTTGTCCCATAATCATATTTCTCATGCATTAGACATATGAATCCCATAGCCTGTGTCAAAATAATAATCCAAAATGAAAATAAAACATAATTAAATTTGCATTATTTTTAAGTCATTAATCATGCCCTACATGATCTAGTCTCTTAGGGAGTATGTTTAATGACTTAGCTCCTTTCTAACTAAACAACATCTTAGCTATCTTGCAAAAGCATTTGACTTTCCAACATATATTTAAAATCATAGGAGGAGTTAGTTGGCGGCCACCCCCAGGTGGTTATAAGTTCAAATAGTCTGGTGGTTTATCCTGTCTTGTGGAGGTAAACTAAATACCCATTTTTTCTTAGATTTAGGTCGTGCTTTGGCCCTCATCAAAGCTCCCTAGATTTAGGTTCTGAGGTTGCTACTTCTTTTTATGGGCTACAAGCATAAATCCTCACCTCTTAGGCATTCCCATGATCATGTGTCATGAAATTGTAAGCCCTAGATTTCTAAATAAAAATTCAACTCAAATAAATAAATCACTGCAATTTTAAAAATATAAAGCTGAACCATAAGATTATTTGGGATGCTTACTAGGCTTCCTAGTATCATAAGCATCCCCTACTTATCTTCCTTTGGCTTCGATAGTAACTCTTTTCTCTTGATCAATCCCAGTTGATCTTCTAACAATATACAAATTGATTGATAGTCCTATCTTTGAAATCTTTGGAGGCAAGGAGGCAATGATCATTTACCTTAATTGAGAGTATTTTTATGGAATACTGTTCCTTAGGATGTAATTAAATATGGGGGCTTGCCTCCATGGGAAACTTAATGAACCTAGTTTAAAGTAAACCCTACTTTACTTTTCATGTAAAGTAAAGGAAGAATATCTGGTACATATGAAGACCCATAGTCCTTAGGAGTTCTTATTGAGGTGATTAGGTCCATTGTAGGATGGTGACCTCTATCTTTTGAGATAATACACCTTTCCTCAATGTTGTACCCGATCACCCTAATAAGAACATCTACGGATCTACGTGGTGTCCCAATAAAAAAGATATATTTTTATTTTCATTTATCTTTCTGAGAAAGATAGATGAATATGAGAATATTTTCACCATAGTAACATCCATTTTTTCCTCTTCAGAGCATTCCTAGTAAGCTGAACCTTTTTAGATGGCACAAAGAGGGGATCACTTTGAACAAAGACATGCCAAGCATTACTAACCACCTTCTTGAAATCAGAATAAGTTGTACAATAGTTTCTAAATAGAAACTTGGAATAGGGGGGGGGTTCCTGATAAAATGTGATCAAAGGGGAGTTGTCGGATGAGAGAGGAATACTCTATAGAAAGTAGAGGGGAAACAATCTACCTAGTTGATGTTACAGACAACCTGATCGATTCTAGATTGTATGAGGTTGTCTGCCTGACGATTGGACCAAGAGCAAAAAAAGACCATAACTTAAAAGATCAAGAAAACCACATTCATGAACACAATTTTTGATGTCCTAAGTTTTGGAAATCGAAATCGATTCCCAACACCCTTTTTATTGCAAAAAAGGAAACAATTCAAGTCCCCAATGATGATCCATGGGGAGTCCATACCTTGGGCAATCTGATGAAGAGAGCACAAAAGTTGAGTCCTATAATGTGCATCACTGAGAGCATAAACACATGTGAAGAAGAAGGGGGCATTGTGGTGGGTAAAAGAGCCATGGATGAGTTGAGAGATCTTAAGAATAGAGGTGAAGAGACGAGGAACTACAGTTCCATTTTAACTAAATTCTGCCTCCCTGAGAATAGTTGAAGTTATTAACACTATCTTCGGAGGGGTAGAGATTTAATTTATTTATGAGAGGAGAATCCTTGAGGGATGTTGTGGAGAGCTTTATTTCCAACAGACAAAAGAGATCAACTTGAGAATCCTTCAGAATTCTCTTACAGTCCTTAATTATACCTTCAACTAGAAGACCTTTAACATTTCAACTATAGAAAATTGGAAAATTTAGGTGGTGTTTATTTTTGGTTCCTGTGCATGTGTGCATATGGGGGGGGGAGGGACACCACGTAGATCTAAGGATGTACTTATTAAGGTGATTGGATACGATATTAAGGAATAGTGCACTATCTTAAAAGATAGAAATAACTACCCTATGATGGACCTAATCACCTAATAAGGACTCCTAAGGCATGATTGGTCTTCGATTGTACTAGAGATTTTTCCAGACTGTATATGGATGAATAAAGTAGAGTTTATTTAAATCAGATTCTAAAGTTTCATATGGGGGAAAGCCCTTATAGTTAATTACATCCTAAAGAAGGTGAGTTCTATAGGAATACTCTCGATTAAAGTAGGCAATTATTGTTTCCAAAAAATTCAAATATAGGACTATCAATAGACTAGCTATGTTTGGAAGATCAAATTTTATAAATTGAAAGGAGGGACTTATTATCGAAGTCAAAGAAAGATAAGTAGGGGATGCTCATGATACTAGGACAACTTAGTGAACATTCCAAACTATCTTATGGTTGGGCTTTATATATTTGAAATTGAGGAGAGTTATATGTTTGAGTTAAAATTTTATTAGAAGTCTAGGGTTTATAATTTCACAATATAAGATTGTGGAAATGCCTAAGAGGTGAGGATTTATGCTTGTAGCTCAAAGGAAATAACCTCAAATCTTAAATCTAGGAAGCTTTAGCGAGGGCTAAAGTGCTACCTAAATCTAAGGCAAAAAGTGGGTATACTATTTACATCCATAAGAAAGGGTAAACCACCCGACTGCTGGACTTATAATCGCTTGGAGTGGTAGCCAGCTAACTCCTCCTACACTTTAAAATCATGTGGTCAAGTCTTATACTTTGCAAGATGGCTAGACTGTTATTTATTTAGAAAGAAAGTAAAGTCCTTAAACCCACTCCCTAAGAGACTAGAGCATGAGTGGTATGAACAATATCTTATTCTAATGTAAACTCTTATCAAATTTTTTTTAATTTGGGACTCTTTATTTTGACACATGTTATAAGATTTTGTATGCCTAAATGCATGAGAAGTTGATTATGGGCCAAATAAAAAGGGAAAGAGGTGTTTTTCCATCATAGACTCTCAAAGGTTAAGCCCTTACTATTTGGAAAAGATGGAAGCCCTCCCTTTATAAGAGTGGAATAAGATGATTATGCATGATATTAAACATATAACATCTAGCTAAATGATTGCTAAATATTTTATTATCTTGATTTAATGCATAAGTTTTTATATGATGTTATGAGTTGTCTTAGAGATTTAGTTATGAATTGTTAACTTAGATAGAAAAATTAATTTTTATCTTAAGAGTCTAATCACATCCAGGCCACACAACAATCACCAATCATAAATAAACTATGAAAATGCATGCTTTTTCTAAGGCACAAGCTAAAAAAAATCTTCAAACAATTTTATAAAGTTATCTCAAATGAATAAGAGGCTAGTAATCGGGTATCATCATACAACTGCCAAAAAAAAATTTGGGTAGCCAAGTTGTACCCTTATACAACTTAGATTAAAAAAAAATAATTACAACCACAAATGATAAATTTCATGGTGGTCTTCATTCTTCATCCTTCATTCTTCATTCTTTTGATTTGGCTTGGCGTGCTTGCTCCAAAGGCTTCACATGATACACAAGGCTTGGTCTTGTAACCAATGCTCATCCTAATTCCCCATAACACTTATCCCGATCCTAATGCAAAAATTATATTAAAATAAGAAAAGTAAATCTAGCTATACCTGCAAAACAAATGTTAGCTAAACACACCATACAACATAAACAGTTATATGAATAATTTGGACTTAGCACCCAACACATGGGTAACCAAGCCCACCTGTCTTAATGTGGGTTATGCTTAGGGATTGAGTAACCTGTACAGCAAAAAAAATATGTATACTTATTTTAAGCACCCCTTATGCACAACCCCTTACAAAAAATATGATTAGGCTAATAACGGTCTAACATTCAGTAACGAAGTATAAACTTTAACATCCAGTATAAAACATTACATCAAAAATTAAAACATACATCAAACTATACACCGCCCTAACATAAAGGTAAAAGTGGTGGCTTAATCTAATGTGTGTGTTAAGGCTTGTGTTGTATGTCCTGATTAGGCTTTAGAGCTATAATTTTTGCTAAGTGTTAAAGATTTAATTTATAAAGGGTTGATCTCTCTTTAAGTGGTTTAATTGATTTGAGAATTTTTTACTTAGTGATTTTCTTTTATTTCATATGGCTTACACCTAGTAGCTAGGTGTTATAAAGAGAGAAAAAGAGAGGATCACTCACTTTCCTCCCTACCTTAGATCACATCTAAAGTTAATTAATTAATCAATTCTCTTTAATGAATGGAATATCTCATATTTTTAATTGATTCTAAGTTTAGGTTCACCTTAAATAAACTCATTCAATAAAAAAAGGCATTTTAAGATTAATTAGAATGAATTGCTATGACATAACACATTTTTTTTCTTTCCATCATATATAACATGCATATGGTTAAATCCTAAACATACCTACACATGCATTTTTATATTTTTAGCATACTTGAATGATGAATGTAAGAAAATGTATTTAGAGTTGATATTTCATTCGGTTGGATTATTTTGTCATATTAATTTAAAGCTCTATCTAAATTCTTATGCAAAAGCATAAAGAAAAAACTTTAAATCACATGAATAATCAACTCAGCCAAATAGATAAAGTATGAATGCATGTCTTTTAAAAGAAAAATAGTGTTCTCATTCATTAACTAAGTACACATTCACATGCATAAGAGTTTTAAGTGAGTACGACACCATTGTTCTACACCAGGAGTGTAAGGTGCATGACCTACTTAGGGCTACTTAAAGCCTCGCAGCCCCGGGATGTCCAGACTAATATACCACTTTTCTTATATACATATAGATGTATAAGAAACTATAAGAATAGGAAAATCCACGTATGAAGTCAAATTTTGAATTGATTATATGATTTATATATGTGATATGGAATTCTTCCAAGTCTTAGCATGGAGATACATAGAAGTGGACTTAGATAAATGTTGTGTTCTTTTCAAATGAACCATACATTTATAAACCCCATGTAAATCCATGTAACTTAGGGAAAGAGAACTTCATATTACATACCTTATGTTATCAACACATGCAAATTTATAGATATTTGTAATTAACATCACTCAATCTATTATAATTGATTTATGGGCTTTTGAAAATAACTTTTGATTTAATAGTAATAATATCCACACCTATTTTCAATTTAAATCAACACACATAATTTGACATGAAAGAAACCATTTCATTTAGTTAATTTTATAAGAAATGAATGCATAATTACACATGGCAAGAAACATTTAACTTGATTGAAAAAAATAAAGGAACATAAGCACATGATCTCATTTATTCCAATTAATTTCTAAGGACAATCATGCAAAATAAGGCTATTTAAAATAAACCAAAGTTTTTTAATGACATTTTTAGTTTTGAGTTTGAATTAATTTAGGAAATGTGAGAGGTTTGCTAATCCTAATCCAATTCCCCATGTGTGAGTTAGTTTGATTTAATGAAGAATAATTAAGTTGATTTTATGTCTTGATTGGATTAGGGTATGAATTAAGTGGATTAAATAACCCTTACAAACATCATCTTAAGTTAATCAACTCATTAATTGATTTAATTCCAAAAAGTGAAAAAACTTAGGAAATGAATTAAGAAAAGTGCCCCAATTACATTCCCTAAGCTGCCTTACTGTTTAATAGAGGTAATTAGGCTTAAATAATTAATTAATTCACTATTCATTCAGTAATTATCATTAATTAAATTAAGAGAGTAATTAAGGCTTAATCAAGTGATTTTCCTAATTAAGCAATGTGTTGAAAATTTTATACATATCTTTGCCTTCATCATCCCTCCTCTTTTTGGGGAAAAGAGGGTAAATAAAAATAAAAATATATAAAAATATAGCTTGTTGGGATCCCACATAGATTCACAAATCAGGTACGACATTGAGGAGAGGTGTACAATCTCGAAAGATAGAAGTCACCATCCTACAATGGACCTAATCACCTTAATAAGGACTCCTAAGGACTATGGGTCTTCAGAATGTATGAGAGATTTTTCCCCTACTTTACATGGAAAAGTGAAGCAGGGTTTATTTTAAACTGGGTTCGTTAAGTTCCTATAGAGGCAAGCCCCCATAGTTAATTACATCCTAAGGAACAGGATTCTTTAGGAATACTCTCGATTAATGTAAATGATCGTTGTCTCCAAAGATTTTGAAAAGATAAGACTATCAATCGATTAGTTTATTTTTAGAAAGTTAAGTGAGATCGATCAAGAGGAGGGAGTTCTTATTGAAGCCAAATGAAAATAACTAGGAGATGCTTAAGATATTAGGAAGCCAAGTAACCATCCCAAACTACCCTATGGTTAGGCTTTATATTTTTGAAATTGAATTAATTTGTTTGAGTTGAATTTTTATAAGAAATGTTGGACTTACAATTCCATAATACAAAGTTATGAAAATACCTAAGAGGTGAGTATTTATGCTTGTAGCCCACAAAGGAAAGTAGCAACCCCTGAACCTAAATCTAAGGAGCTTTGGCAAGGGCCAAAAGCACGACCTAAATCTAAGGTGAAAATGGGTATTTGATTTACCTCCACAAGAGAAGATAAATTACCCAACTGTTGGACTCACAATCACCTCAAGGTAGACGCCAACTAACTCCTCCTATGATTTTAAATACATGTAAGCAAGTCATATATTTATGCAAGATATTAAGGTTGTTGTTTATTTAAAAAGAAACTAAGTCCATAAACACACTCTCTAAGAGAATAGATCATGTAGGGCATGAGTTCATGACTTAAATCTATTGTGAATTTTGTTACATTTTATTTTTATTTTGGACAATCAATTTGACACAAGCTTTAGGATTCATATGCCTAATGCAAGAGAAATTAGATTATGGACCAAAATCAGCAAGATAAGGAGGTGTGTTTCCACCATCGCTCTCAAAGGTCAAGCCAAGTTCTCTAGAAAGGAGGAAGCCCTCCAAAAGAGTGAAATAATATGCTGTTTATGCATAATGTGAGAAAAGTAATACAACATCCAGCTAAGGGGTTGCTAATTCTTTTATCTTGATTTATAGCCTAAGCTTTAGATGAAGTTATGACTTGTTTATTTTTAGTTTGATTTATTTATGTTAGATAGAAAATTTATTTTCCTAAGAGCCTAATCATCATCCAGGCCATACATCAAACTAAGGAATAAACTAGGAAAAGATGCCATCTTAATGCACAAGCTAAACAAACATCAATAATTTATTAAACTAGCGCAAAAGAATAAAAGACCATTTGTGATCGGGCTCCACTGCACAAATCCGAAAACATATTGGGTAACCAAGCTCTACCCTTATACAACCTGTATTACAAATGAATTAAATACAATCAAGCAAGGAATTCATGTTATGGAGGTCTTCATTCTTCATTTGTTTGTTCTTCTTTCTTCTTTATTCTTTCTTCTTTTAATTGCTTCTTTTAGATGGTTGGAATGTGGTTGTCCAAAGGCTTCATATGGTACATAAGACATGATCTTATGACCAATGTTCATCCTACAATCATTCTAAAATCTTATTTTCAAAGTTACATGAAAAGGAAAATTAAATCTAACTAACACCTACAAAATAAAGATTAGCTAAATAAATCAAACAATCCCAAGCATGTATATATATAAATTGGACTTATCATCCCACACATGGGTAACCAAGTCTACCTAACCTATTTTGGATTATTCTTAGGGGTATAAGCACCTGTACAGCAAAAGAAGTTGTATTTTTATTACAATGTCCCTTAAGCATAATCCCCTACAGAAGATAATGGTTAGACTAAAATCGTCATACCATTCAGTCTACGCACATACCCCCTAATATCCAGACTAAAAATATTATACCATAAAATAAAAGCAAGAATCAAACCAAGCACCACCCTAACCTAAAGCTAGAAGAGGTGACTTAGCTTAATGTGTGTGCTATTTAAGGTTTGTTTGATATGCTTAGCTAGGCTTTAAGGTTGAAGTTTTCTAGGTATGAAAATGTTCAACTTAGAGGGGTTGTTTCATGTAAGTGATTTAGTTGCTTTGGTTGATTTTATTTTATGATTTGATTTGGTTTGAATGAACCTAGAATTAATTACTAAAAGTTGTAAAGAGAGGAAAAGAGAAGAGGACTTCTCTTTCCTCCCTACCTTAAGTAATTTTTAAGGTAGATTCTTATTTGATTTTATTTAGTGAATGTATTATTGTGTGTTTTAATTACTCTTAAGTTTAGATTTTTCCTAAGCAAATCTATTAAAAAAGAAAAGCATTTTAAGATTAAGTAAAGTGAAATACTATCACAAAACACACAACACTTCATTTCTTTCCAACATGTATAACATACATATGGATGAATCCTAAGCATATATATACATATAAATGAGAATATTTAGCACATTTTAATGATGAATGCTAAGTAATGATACTTAAGAAAATTTGGATGCTTTATGATGCATGATTTTCATTAAGTAGAAAAGAGTAATTCTTTTATCCATTTTCATATGCACATTTATAATTATAAAATATATAAGTAAGTACAACACCATTATTAGCACCAGGGGTGTAAAGTATAAGACTTACTTAGGGCTACTTAAATCCTTGCAACCCTAGGATTATCTAGACTAATATACAACTTTTCTTAAATACATGTGCATGTGCAAAAAGAAATGCATGGAAAGAGAATCATGCAAAAGTTTATGTTTGTTTGAAGTTGGTTTGATTGTTTAGTTTATATGTGTGATGTGGAATTCCTTCTTAAGTCATAACATAGGAGTATATAGGAATGGATTTGAATAAATGTTATGTCCTTTTCAATTGGACTATTCACTTTGGAAATCCTATAAAATTCTATGTTAAGAAAGAGAGGGAGAATCACATAACACATTTTATATTCACTTGCAAGCTTATAAATAATCAGAAGTAGCATACCTTTTAGTTATGATATTTGATTTATAATTTTTTTAAAGTAATTTTGGATTTAGTAGTGATAATAGCCATTCATATCTTTACTTTAGCCAAAACATGCAATTTGAAATAAAAAAAATATTTCATTTTTAATTTGGTTTTCAAAAAGCATGAATGCATGATTTTCATATGACATACACATTTAGCATGTTAGGAAAGAAATAAAGTGATGAAAGCATGTAAATTCATTCACCCTAATTAATTCCTAAAGAAAATCTTATGAAATAGCATTATTTAAAGCAAATCAAATTTATTTTAAAGAGATTTTCTAGTTTTATTTGAGTTTAATTTGAATTTAAGAAATGTGAAGAGGTTTGTTGATCCTAACCCATTTCTCACATGTGTATATTATTTTAGTTTAATTTTAGAACCATTAGATGTTTTTTATATTTTGTTTAAGTTAAGGTGTGAATTAAGTGCATTAATTGCCCCTTACCTACACTACTTTAACATATTTAATCAAATAATTATGAGCCAATGTATGACATAAAACCACACAAGGGATTTAAATCAGTAATGCACCTAGGAAAGAAAGGGGCATAATGCAATTGGCTTACAATTAGTGATTAATTAAGTAAAAGGGTTTAATTTAAGTACTTTCATAACCCTCCCCACACATGTGAGTTGGATTTTTATTTCCTTAATCTATGTAGGCTATTGAATACCTAATCACCTACCCAAGATGAATTGGTTAAGTTCTGGAATGTTTTGATTTTAAAATTTTGATTAATTAAGACATTTAATTAAGTGATTAGATTATTTAATTAATTTTGCACATTAATTAGATTTTAATTCAAATAAAATAAACTCAGGGAAAAAAATATGGGAACGAACTCCTAATCTCATTCCCTAAGTCCACTCACTATTTTAAGGTAATTAGCAAAATTAATTAGTGGATTTATCACTATTTAAAAGGTTGATTAATCATTTAATTGATTAAGAGAGTAATTAGGAATGAACCAATAAATTACCATAATTAAACCATTAATAAATTCCAAAAAAAATCATGGGAGGCAGAGGTAATCCCATTAATCAACCCTGGAAAGTTTGGAATTAATCAATGAAATAATTAAGGAGTAATTAATATAATTACATTCCCAATAAAACTCTAATTCAAAAAATATCACTTTTAAAAATTAATTGAAATTAATTTCAGATTATTCCCCTTTGAATTATCTTCATAATGATTTTTTACTTTGTATTTTATTTTTCTACATTTAGTTATGATATTTTGAAGTTTTTATGATTATCCATTAATTAAATAGCCTAATTAAATGACTAATCCTGTCAGCGCCACGTGGAGGCTAACGCGGCACATGCTTTTCATGTGGCGTGGTGGGATTGGTTACTTAAGTTGTCACATCCTGTCGCATCAATGGCATACATTTATCTCATCTATCAGATCAATCGACGTTCGATCAAGCCCATGGTTCTTAAGGGATGAATCAAGGGATCCTACATGGCTTGATCATGGCTGTCCATCCAAAATGCGTGGACGGATGGCCCATGATCCGTCCCTGAGCTTGCCTATGAGAGATGGCCACCATCCATCTTCCATGGCATGACCCGAGCTCAATTGAGCTTGGATTGAGCTTATACTCAACCCACCCCATCATCATGCAAGGGAGAATACATCCAATGGCCAATTTTACTTGAAATAAAAATCTCTTTCACAAAGACCACACACTCCCTATTCTAGGCCTAATTTTGATCCATACCACGCCGAAGGCTATCATCATGCTCAAATCTATCGAGGTAGCTTCGTCTAGTGGAGAAAAAGCTCTGTTGAAAGTTTCAAGCTTTGGGATTGAGAAGATTTCTCTATGTACCAAGCTCACCTTCAATCGGGCTCGACCTTAGTCTAGCTCCCCTCTCCCGTGCCTTGAGAACTTGGATTAAGCTTTAGGCAAGTTTGATTGAGTCCTTTGAAGAAGCTTGCAAGAGGAATTGGCTTGATTTGAAGTATTGAGTGAGATGGAAAAATGGTGGAGCTCCCTTATATTCAGCTTGAAGAAACCGAGAAGAGGTGAAATGGAAATGGGTTGAGGAGGCTTAGAGGAACATTGGGGTGCTAGCTCTAAGTTCCTTGAGTTCAATCGAGTGTGATAGTGTGTGAATGAATTGAAATTAGGGGAGTATATCTCCCCCTTGAAGGACCGGACGACCTAGCTTCCTTTGCCATTTTTGATCAATTGACCAAATGGGATGAGTTTTTTAGGCTTTTAGGACTTGCACATGGTTCAATTTTTAGTGTGGAGTGGAGTAGTGAAGCTCCCATGTGCTTTAATTGAGTGGAGGAGGGATCCCATGTGCTCAATTGTGGGTGGTGGTTTTTGGGGTGACCCAAACCCAATGGTTCATGTGCACCATCCTCATTAGTCACCATTTGGTCCACTATGAGGATGTCAAGTGTCCGTGAAAAGGAATTGATCAAATTCTAAGTGATTTTGATTTTAGGTTATCCTATGGCCTAGGGGTAAAATGGTCATTTGGCTTGGATTTTAATTTGAATATGTTTAGTATGATTGAAAAATTGGTTGGGCTATGTTCAAGTGAATTTTGAGTTGTTTTGATATGATTTGGCTCATGTTGACCTATTTAGGTCAAAATGGGTCAACTTGGGTCAAACCAAGTGTTGGGTCAAGTTCATATGACCATCTAAAATATTTTGGCATCATTGGTTTGGTTCAATTTGATTTATATTTGAATTTGATTCATTTGATTTCATTTAGGTTAAATGGGTCAAGTTGACCAATTTGACCTATTTGACCTATTTGGGTTAGGTCATGGGTTGGCTTAGGCTTCATTGGTCATATGAAGTGTATTGGTGTCTTTGTTTCCAATCAATTTTTGTACAATTTGACCTTTTGGTTCAAGTTGGGTTCAAGGTCAATGCTATTGTTTTTGGTCAAGCTCAACAAGTGATTTGGGATGAACTTGACCCATTGGTTTCAATCGATTTGGTTTAGATCAAGTTTCAACATGTTTTGACTTTTTAGGTCAACTTGGGTCAAGTGGCCAATTGGGCTAGGTTAGGCTCAAATGATGACTTAGTCAAGTTCAAACATTGATCATGAATGAGTTTTGATCAATGGTTTCAATCAATTTGGCCTATGATGGATTTTGGCTAGTTTAGGTTTTATTTTGGCTAAGTGTTGGCTTGGTTAACCCTTAGGTTTGACTTGGTTTGACCCAATTTGAGTAACTCATCATCTCATGATGATTGTTGCTCACAATGTCAGGCTTAGGTGGGCTTAGTTCAATCCAATTAGCTCATAAGGGGTATTTTAGGCCACTTTGGGTTAATAAGCCTAAGTGAGTCAAATGGCTTGGTCAAAGCTTGATTTGAGTTTGATTGAACTCACAAATAGACTTATGATTGATATATAAATCCATTTGTAAGTGGTTTGAAGTCAAATGGGTTTTGATCCATTTGACAATTTCAAGTTCAAAGGGAGAACATGAGTTTAACTTGGGTTTGATTTTTAAATTTAGCTTCGGTTTGATGATTGAAGTTTGTATTTATATTTGGATTCATGATTGAAAGATTGATTGAATCATAAAGAAAAATCAAGAGTTTGGCTTGATTTAAAACTGGTTTGGCTAAGTTCAAGAATTTAACTTGAAAGGCTTAGGTTGGATTTTGGTTGAATTTGGAATTGATTTTTGAATTGAGTTTTGGACATTTGAATTTATATTTCATTTATATTTGTGAATATAAATGAGAATATAAATGGGTTATGAGAAAATTCCTTGAATTTGAATTGATTTAGATTTGATTTAGGCTAAGTCCATAAGATAGAATCGAAGTGGCTTAGGAAAGACTTTTTATTTGGATTTGAATTTTGGATTTGGTTTGATTGATTTGAATTTATATTTCATTTATATATTGAATATAAATGAGAATATAAATGGGTTATGAGAAAATTTCTTGAATTTGAAATGATTTGGATTTGATCTAAGCTAAGTCCATGAGAGGGAATCGAAGGACTTAGGAAATATTTTGGAGTTTGGAATCTAATCATGGGCTTCAATCATAGGTTTCAATTATTTGAAATTGATCCATGATTTAAGAAAATCCATTGAGTTGGTTCAAGGTTTGAGTTAGAGTTGGAGTTGATATAAGTTTGGAGTTTTGACTTGGAAGAAGGAAGTGAGGATTTGGTTCAAGCTATAGGGTAGGTAAATTTTCTAACACCCCTAAGGCTAACTCTTCTAATTCTCTAAGGTTAGGTTAAGTATTCACCTAATCACTAAAAGTGTCTTAAGACTGAGAAAACTCATAGTGTCTAAGAGAGTCATATGCCTAAGATAGAGGGGTTGAGAGCTCATTCTAAAAATGAGGTCAACAAGCAACCAATAAAATCCTCAAAAAATAAGGGAGGCAGAGGCATTCCCCTAGATATCCACAGAAAGTTTGAGATTATTTGGGTGCTTAATTAAGGAGTAATTAATCTAATTAAATTTTTAGTTAAACTTTAATTAAACCAAAATTATTATTCAAAATCAATTAATAATATTTTTTCTATATTCTACTTTGAAATTCCTTTAAAATGAGCCCAAGTTTGTATTTGTTTGAGTTGTTTTACAATTAGTTATGAATTTTAGAAGTTTCATGCTTAAAAAAGAATTAATTAGCCATAATTATATCCCTATACGTCGGGCCATGTTTGATGCGGCACACTTTTCACGTGGCGCGATGGGATTGGTTATTAAAGTTGTCATATCCGTGCACTAACTCTGTTGACGGCGGATGCGCTTTCCAGTGGGCCGTCCGATCTAAGATCGGATGACCATGATTTAATCTGTGGGTAAAGGGAGAAAATAGCGGGGATCTACCGTGATCTAATCACAGTCTTCCATTCCGATCAGATGGAATAGATGGCTTATGATCTTCCTCCTTCACAAATGATGAAAGACCAATACCGTCTGTCTTTCCCCGTTCGATCCGAGCTCACTTGTGCTCAGATTGGGATGAAATTGATCCCATACCTTCAGAAGGCGGGGGGTGCACATCCAACAATCAATTTTACATGGGATTCAAATTCTCTTTGAAAAATACCAAGCACGATTTCCCTATAGCTATGGTTTTGACGAATTACCTCGCTGGAGCTAAGACCGACGGGTTGAGTCGAAGAAGGTAGCTTCATCTAGTAGAGACAAAGCCCTATTGAAGAAATTCGGGCTTGATTTGGTGTGGAATGCTCGGTTGATCACCTCCACATGTAGGAGCCTCGGCTTCGATCGAAATCGCACCTCTGACCACTTGGGAGCTCGAGAAATGATTCGTGTGGCTTCGATAACGTATCGTGAAAGTGTGGGTAAGAGGAATTTGAGTTTGATTGTAAAATGAGGGAGTAATGATCAT
Organism: Cymbidium sinense; assembly: GCA_021442155.1. Classification (NCBI taxonomy): domain Eukaryota; kingdom Viridiplantae; phylum Streptophyta; class Magnoliopsida; order Asparagales; family Orchidaceae; genus Cymbidium; species Cymbidium sinense. Next base: position 78,323,473 of record CM038226.1, read on the forward strand.
TATTATCGTCCCCTATTTCGACTTCACGGGAACGAGAAATTCAAATTTTGGAGCACTCGAGAAAGCTTAGAATCACTATGTGGGGTTTCGAAATTGGCTTAGGGACTCACACAATGCCGAATGACCCCTTTTCCACTCGAGTTGGGGGTGTATTGGATGAAAACGTGCGTGAAGGACGGACAGGATGGGTTGGCTTTTTTTGGGCAGCAAGCCGTCGATAGGGTGCCAGAGAGGTCATGTCCAACTCTACGTGGCTCGACTTGAGTGGAGGGAGCCATGGGAGGAGCCTCTAAGGCTGGTGTGCAAAGTTCCATTTTGGTTTGTCCATAGGATGCTCGGTTTAGCTTGAGTGAGGATGAGTTGAACTCTCATTGGCCCTTGGATGACCTAGGGTGGGTTAGGTGAGCTAGGTGGGTCTGGTGGAGCCTCACTTTAGTGCTTGGAGGTTACCATAGTGATAGGGAAGTCAACTTTGCTTGATAGCATGAAGATCTAATGGAAAGATGGTTTGTCTAATGGTTAATCCCTTTGGTGGTGCCCACTATAGATTTGGATTGATCTGAGAATGAATTAAGACATGTTTGGGTCAGGTTTGACTAAGTCCTAGGGTCTCATGAGTTGGTTTGGAGTGATTTGGTTTCATTTGGTCAAAATGGGTTCGTTTGGGTTAGGTTGGGTTGGGTTGACCAATTGGTCAAATTGGGTCAAATCAAGGCTTGGGTTAGGTTCACATGATGATTTGGGATGTTTTGGTTCAATTAGTTTGAGTTGGTTTGGCCTAGGTTTGGATTTGACTCAATTAGGTTCAAAAGGGTCAAATTAGTTGGGTTAGGTGTTGAGTCAAGTTCAATTGATTAATTAAAAATAATTATAGGTTTGGTTTAATTTGGAATTTAAATTTAAATCAATTTGTTTGGGTCAAGTTGATCAATTGGTCAACTTGGGCTCAATATGTGATTTGGAATGAACATGAGCAATTGGTTGCAATCAATTTGAACCAAATTATGTTTGACCCACTTTAGCCTTTTAGGTAATTTGGGTAAACTTAAGTCAAATGGCCAATTGGACTTGGTTTGGCTCAATTAATGGTTTGGTTATGTTCAATCATTAATTATGAATGGGTTTGAGTTAATGATTTTAATCAATTTGGCATATGGTGAATTTTGGCTAGTTTAGGTTTCATTTGGATTAGGTGTTGGCTTGGTCAAAGGCTAAGTATGACTTGGTTTGACTCAATTTAAGGCAATTGATCACTCTAGGATGAGTGTTGATCATGATTGAAAGGTTTAGGTAAGCTTGGTTCAATCCAATTTTGGTTGGATTAGAACTTAGCTCAAAAGGGCCTCTTAGGTCACTTTGGGTCAGGTGGACCTAGATGGGTTAAATGACTTGATCAAGACTTGATTCAGTTTAGTGGAACTCATTTATGGACTTAAAATGAAAATATAAATCCAATTGCAAGTAGTTTGGATCCATATGGGTTTTGGTTCATATGATAATTCTCAAGTCAAAAGGGTCAACATGGGCTTGACTTGGGTCTGGTTTGATAATTGTAGTTTATATTTATATTTGGATTAATGATTGAAGGAATGATTGAAGCATAAAGAAATCCATGGGTTTTGGACTGATTTAGGTATTATTTAGCCAAGTTCAAGAAATTGACTAAGAGGGCTTAAATTGGGAATTTGATTTGATTTGGATTTATTTTTGTCTATTTAAATTTATATTTTATTCATATTTGTGAATATAAATGAGGACATAAATAGGTTATTAGAAAATCACTTGAGTTTGAAGTGATTTTGACCAAGTTAAGGGATGTAAGTCAATTGACTTAAGTGGGACTTAATTTGATTTGATTTAGTTTTGGCCATTGGAGGGTGGACTTCATTTATATTTGTGAATATAAATGAAAGAGTGATTGATGTATGAATAAATCAATTGAGTTTGGGTTGATTTGGATTGAGATTTGGTTAAGCTTATGGAGATAGGTCCATATGAGGTCTTGATTTAGTTTGATTTGATTTGGATGATTTGAATTTTGATTTAATTTATATTTGAATATAAATGAAGGAATGGTTGATTTATAAAGAAATCAACCAAATTCAATTTGGTTTGAAGGAGGTTTTGGCTAAGCATTTGAAGGTGGTTCATATGGCTTAGGAAATGAATTTGAAACTTGGATTTAATCATGGGCTTCAATCATTGGGTTCATATTTGGATTTGAACTTGATAGATGATTGAAGGATTGAATTGATTGTTTGAGAAACTTAATTGAGTAGAGGTTGGTTTGGATATGGTTAAGGCTAAGTCCATAAGATAAAAATCAAATGGTTTTGGAAGGGATTTGAAATTTAAGTTCAACCATGGGTTCTAATTAATTGGGGTTGGATTTGATTTATGATCTTGGACTTGAATTTGAGGTTTGATTTTGGAAAAAATAAGCAAGGCTTGGATTCAAGGCTATAGGGTAAGCAAATCTTCTTGAACCTAAGGCATGACCTATTCTTATAGCTAACTCTTCTAAGTCACGAGGCTTAGGGTAGGTGTTCACCTAATTACTAGAAGTGTCCTAAGACTAGGGAACTCTTAGTGTCTATAAGAGTCCTAGATCTATGACGAGGAAGTTGAGGGCTCGCTCCCAAAAGTGAGGTCAACATTTCATAAAAGAAATATAGATGAGAGAAAAGCTATTTGGCTCTTTTTTTCCTTACTATTGGGCTTGTGGCCATGGGGAGTGGTGTTTTAAGAGGATTTGGACTTCTCTAAATCTTGGGAGCTCTTGCGAGGAGTTTTGGTAGCTACCTCATTTTGACACAAAGAGTGTCGAGAGGGAGAGATCTCTGAGGAACGAGTTATATCCCCAGACAGGAAGGAGGAAGAGAGAGGGTCTTCTAAGGGAGGAGAACTCTCAAGAGCGGGGTCATCATCTTCCACGGGACTTCAATAGAGGGAGAATTAATAGGAAATTGAATCAGATTGTTAATAGGGAGAGATGAAATGGGTTGAATAGGTTCAGAGGCTGCTTGAGAGAAGAGGTCAGATCACTTCTACTGAAAACTAAAGGGGAACTTGCGGAAGGTGATAGAGATACTCACCTCGACAGGGACCAAAGCCACCTAGGTCACACTCGGCGGCCTTGGGGTGAAGAGGAGGCCTGCTATGATTGTGACCCCTGATAGAAGGCTTACTGTTGGGATTCAGAGGGAAAGTACCGCGCCATACAAAAATGAGGGTCATTTACAATAAGCCTTTGGCTTCCATTCATAAAGAATATCTTGCTGGAATATCAAACCGTTCAGATTAATGGAAACAAAATCAGGGAGGGGAGAAGATGGATTAATTTGAACACACTCTCGCAAAGGAAATTCTCAATTCGGAAGGAGTGAGGTTATCCACAACAAGAGGAATACCGACTTTACTCTCTACCTTTGAGAAACCTGTTTCATTCCAACAACAGAGTGGGAAGTTAGAGAGCTTAATCCAGAGAGGTATCAAAAAAATTTTCCTTTGTTGGTCTGAAATACCATGACCAACTCTGAAATATGAAGGGCTGACCATTGAAGAAGTAAGGACCTTGATCCCACACCAAATCAAATTCCTCTTAGCAGGAGAATTCAAAAAGAAAAAAGTCTCCTTCCAAAGTTAAGAGCTTCAAACTACCTTTGAGATTCCACTTCTTCCAAACTGCCACAAGGAGAGAATCGTAGAAAGGTCATTTCCCAATAGCATGACCAACTAGAGAATACTTCCATTCCTGTTGCCCTTCTCTGAGATCATCCGTAGAGAAGCTAACCTCAGGAGAATCAATAGGGATAAAGGATAAAGAGAAAGACTTAGTTTTCTCATTCTGAGAAGTCAGGAGATCCTTCCAGTTACACGATTTCAAAGAGAAGGAGTTGAAAGGATTTTAATTCAAAATTGAGGAAATTGAGGGCCGAGGCCCCAATGGGCTGGAGAAAAGAGAGGGGGGGGGGGGGGGGGGGAGGAAATTGAAAGTAAAAGATTCGTGATTCATTGCCTCAAGGACGAGTTGACAAAATAGAAGATGAGCAAAGGTTCAACAAAAGAACCGCTCGCCAAAGCCAGCCAAGGGAGAATCAGGGCATAACCAGTCAGTGATCCAAATGAGCAGAAACCAAATACTTGAGGGGAGAAAAAGAAGTGATTGTCGGACGATCCGATGGAGAAGCCGAGAGCATAACCCTAGACCCCGAGCAAAAAAGATTGTCTTGATATTTATTATACTTATTTTCACAACATTCTCATACTTATTTAGATTTAATCTTTTTTAAGTTCGTATGTAAATGTCAATTAGTACAATTGGTAAGAGCATTGGAAAATATTGTCAAAGTCTTGGATTTGAATCTTGCGTGTACTATAAATAAAGTCTCACCTTACGAACATGGGTGGGCAAGAAAAAATATCTCTATCAACTTCATACCTAAACAATATACCTAATAATTTTAAAATCAATGCTCTACTCTAGGTAATAGTAAGGATTTGAGCTTTAAGAATTCAATTAGAGTCTTTGACAATTTTCATGATGTTAATTGGCATAAGCTTATTTAGCATTATAAATATGATCCCCATCATTACTCTTCACTTTTGATTAGCTATTAAAACAAACTCAAGAAGGTGGATGCATTTGTTAAATTCAACATTATGGTTGCTCTATTTTTCTCATTTAATTGCAAGGATAATGAAGGTTTAAATAATGTTTATTTATATTATTCTTACTATAATGTGCTCTATTATTTTTTTGGGTGCTGTCTGGAATCATTTTTTATTTTTTATTTTGTTTCATTATATTCTATTTTAAAGTAAAATATGTTTAGTGATAATTATTATTTTAAAAATACTCAAAATAGTTTTTAGATGTTTTAAGTATTTTTAAAAATAATGTTATTCATTTTTTAAAATAAAAAATAAAAACTCATATAATAAATATATTTTTAAAAACATCATAAAAATAAAAATAAAAATAGATTCGTGATTCATTGCCTCAAGGACGAGTAGACAAAATAGAAGATGAGCAAAAGTTCAACAAAAAGGGGGAACTGCCCTCAGCTCAAAGCCAAGGGCCAAGGGAGAATCAGGGCATAACCAGCCGGCGATCCAAATGAGCAGAAACCAAATACTTGAGGGGAGAAAAAGAAGTGATCGTCAGACGATCCGATGGAGAAGCCGAGAGCATAACCCTAGACCCCGAGCAAAAAAGATTGTCTTGATATTTATTCTACTTATTTATTTTCACAACATTCTCATATTTAGATTTAATCTTTTTAAGTTCGTATGTAAATGTCAATTAGTACAATTGGTAAGAGCATAGGAAAATATTGTCAAAGTCTTGGATTTGAATCTTGTGTGTACTATAAATAAAGTCTCACCTTACGAACATGGGTGGGCAAGAAAAAATATCTCTATCAACTTCATACCTAAACAATATACCTAATAATTTTAAAATCAATGCTCTACTCTAGGTAATAGTAAGGATTTGAGCTTTAAGAATTCAATTAGAGTCTTCTTTGACAATTTTCATGATGTTAATTGGCATAAGCTTATTTAGCAATATAAATATGATGCCCATCATTACTCTTCACTTTTGATTAGCTATTAAAACAAACTCAAGAAGGTGGATGCATTTGTTAAATTCAACATTATGGTTGCTCTATTTTTCTCGTTTAATTGCAAGGATAACGAAGGTTTAAATAATGTTTATTTATATTATTCTTACTATAATTTATTTTTTTTGGGTGCTGTCTGGAATCATTTTTTTTTTTATTTTGTTTTATTATATTCTATTTTAAAGTAAAATATGTTTAGTGATAATTATTATTTTAAAATACTCAAAATAGTTTTAGATGTTTTAAGTATTTTTAAAAATAATGTTATTCATTTTTTAAAATAAAAAATAAAAACTCATATAATAAATATATTTTTAAAAACATCATAAAAATAAAAATAAAAAATACAAAACAAATTTGATCCCAAACAACCCCTTACTCTATCATTTCTTCAAATTTTAGAACATCACAGGGATGGACTGCATAAATAAAATTTCTAAAAATATAATGAAAAACTGAATCAAACCAACTAAGGATGTGTTTAAGGTCTGAAAATACATTATAAGTGTTACTTGAGAAACTACCTTGTAATTATATTTTGGAGAATACATAGAGAGAAAGTTATACTTTTCTAGCCTAATATGATAAAGTGTAGTGATCCTAAAAAAAATTATAATTTGATTTCTTAAAATATTTGTAATTAGTAAATTCAATAAATCCAATATTCAAAATGAAACAAAGATAAAATGAGTTTTTTTTTTATAAAAAGGAATTTATTTCCCTACTCTTATCCCATGTTTTGTTTTCATTGGCATTGCATTGATTATTGAATATTGAATATTTACAAAGATTACATAAACTAAATTATGCCAATAACCCAAAATACATTGCAAGAGTACTATTTTTCTTATTTTCAATGCATATCTTGATTCTCTTATAAATCAGAACCAATTCTCTTATATATAATCTTCTGTTCAGAATATCTTGAACTAAGTTTTCCTCAAAAAACACAAATTATTAACACCAACACCCAGCCTTCTCAGTTCTTTGGAAAATAAGCGTCCAACCATTGAGGACTTGCATGTTCAAAGAACGGAGGAACAGTAGTCATAATCTCTTCCTGCGGATTCAAAATCTCACAGTACCAATCCTGCTTCTGCAGAACCTCCATGGCCACGTCGAACGCCTTCTTCTCCTTTCCTAGCGTCGCTACTGTCTCCTTCATAATCTCCGCCATCGGAGGCAGCTCCTCCTTCATGACCTCTTCCTTTGCTGCCATTTCTCTGGAAAGGTTCTCTAGTCTCCGCTTTACCTCCTTCAGCTTGAGCTCAATGAGCCAGGCTAGGCTCGTCAGGCTCCTGCTTTCCGTGTTTTGCAAGTTTGTTTTACCCATGAGTCCCTGGTGCATGAGCAGCAATGTCTCCAGTTCTCGGTTCTCTCTTTCCTGCTTTCGAATCTGCTCCTGCAACTTCGCAATCCTGTGCCTCATAAACCCTTTCAAAGAAAATAAAATTAAATTAAAATAAAGATACAAACGATCGATCACACTGAAGGTCTGTTTAGCTCCTCGTAAAATTTAGAATAAATTCAGTAAATACAAATACCACATTTAAGTGTGAACTATCATCACCTTCTTGGTTCATCATCTTCTTGCTCTGCTCCATCTCCGGCAGTCGCCTGAGCGAGAACTCTATTAACTTCCGGTGGCGAAGGCCAAACCTCCGGCTCTGACTCGCTCGGCGCATAAACGATCATCACAGAGCTTACTGAGCTCGCCGAGCTCTTCAGTTGCATTAGCTATCTATTCCAGCTTCACCTTCTTCCTCGCCATGGCGTTGGAGGGAATGAGTAGATAAGAATGGGAGGGTTTATATAGCTGAGACTGCTTGCATGAAGAAGAGGATTAATGTCGGCGAATATACTGTGCGGATTGGAACTTTCGCTGCTTGAATTAATTGCATGGATTTGATGAGATCATACGTAATATATTTGGATGATTTTGTGGAGGCTAATTTAGGAAAATTAATGAAGGGACGTATATTTTGATCATTAAGACTGTATCCTTTCTCTGCAACGTGGAATTTAATTGTGGATTAATAAATTTAATTCAACCAGGTTGGCTCATAACTTAATTTTTATTTAATAGTTTTAATTCTTGAGATAAATGAGATAATTTTTTTTTCCATTAATTGGCGTCTTTCAGGGGAACAGATCACATGAACTGAAATTTGGTGGCTATTTACTGGCATTTATTATTCTGGGATATTGGATTTAGTAATTATATGTACTTTTCTTATATTTTATTATTATATATATATATATATATATATATATATATATATATATACACCATGAATTGTACAGCTAAAAGAAAATTAAAATAAAATTTCAAAAAAAAGTAAAATTACAAATATTTGTTTAAAATTAAGCATATTATTAATTGATTTAAAATAAACTGTTTCATAAAATATGTAATTAATGGTTTAAGCAATATAAAATTAAGATGAATATTAATTACGTTCGATATGTCAAATATGGGAGTGTAATATATATAATATTTACTGTATTTTCAAGTTTAAAGTGCACATTTTTGTTTATATTTTTGAAATTAAATAAAAAAAGACTTTTTAGAAAACAAATTAATTGATATATACGTATAAGATTATAATAAAAAAATTTATTAAGGACTGGACAGCTTTGGAACAACCTGGTAGTCTGATATATTGTTTAACGCAGTTTTATGATGCAAATTAAATATTGCAAATTAACTTGCGATTGTATAGTTTAGGGTTATATTTAATAGCATTTATATGCTGGTATGTATCTCTAGGTGTACATTTGCTGTCCTCATAATTCCCAAAGCTGTAATAAAACTAAAAATTTAGATGGATGGGACTCAAAATTTGTTTAATTTTTCAGTGGTCATTTTTATTTTTATTTTTATTTTATTTATATTTTGATTTGAAATGAAATATATTTGATAGTAATAGTTATTTTTAAAAATATTTAAAATATTCAAAAAATTATTTTGAATATTTTTTAAAATATTGTGAATTTTTTTTTTTTGAAATAAAAATATTTGAAGACATACTAAACAAATATATTTTAAAAACTTATATAAAAATATTTAAAACAATTAAGGAATGGCCAATAACTACTAAGTATTTAAATCAAAGTTATTTTACAATATTCATGCTTTGAAAAAAAAAATACAACTATGTTCTCTTACAATTTTAGCCATCCAATGAAAAACTTTAACAATTTAATGTAAGAAAATTTAGAAGCACAAAACTATTCAACGCACCCCCGCCCCGAACAAACAAAATAATTTTTTATTAGAATTTCATTAAAAAAATTCAACATAATTATCATAAATCTCATTAAATTTTTTTATATATATTTAGATTTGATATGTCACTGAAAACTCTACTAAATAAATATATTGATGATAAAATAATTGATTAGAGACTAACTCGTGACTTAAAATATAATTAAAAATTTTGGGATATCAGATTCTAAATAAAATCAAATATAGAGTGTTTATAGTCAAATCGGTCTTGATGAACAAAGATCAAGATCTCATAAACGACTTAATTTGAGCATTCAAATACCTATAATACATCACATAATCAAAGAAATCATTGAGCCGTCCGATGGAGTGGTTTGAATTTTACCTATATTTACAAATATGTCACTCCCGTAATCTATAAATTGTCACTCATTCTTCACATGAGGGAACCCAAATTAAAGAGAAGAGAGAGATCTAAGACTCGAAGAATCTCAAAATATAATCGAGGAATCCATCCAATCCGCCCCAAGACGCCACCATCCATCCCACCACTATCACCGGATCACCGCCACCGCCGTTCATTGCACCCGTATCACCGCCACCACCGGTCATAATCATGCGGTCATCCGCCGCACAACGCCAATACCGGTTGCCACACTCGCCATCGCAACGATCACAATCACCGGCTGCCAGGTTGGCCACACTATTGCACCGCGCCACTTGTCCCACCTCCACGCCACACGCAAGCATCTTTGGGTAGATCAATCATCAAACTACCACCTCAAGCTCGCTAATCAATGAAATACTTTTACTTATTCTTGTAAGCCATCCTTCTCCAATTTTCGAGAAAGGATAATAATTATAACAAAAGCTGATATATTGAAATTATTTCTAAGTGGGCTATGCCCCATGGTTTTTACTATTTTGGGTTTTTCATGTAAAAATCATGAGATCTCTCAAACTTTTTTGCTGTGTAAGTAAAACTTTTGTGCAACGCTAAGACATCTAATTCTCCTACTCTACCGACCCAAATCTTCATACACACAACAGTTTGGCATCGTCTGTGAAAATGGAATCCCACAATCACAATCTTTGTGAACACCTACATTATGGCCAACAAGCGAAATACTCGCAACAACGGAGCCTCCCGATCTAACTCTCATCACTCCCTAAACCAATCCTTAAACCAAGGATGCCAAGCTTCTACCTCACTTCCCCCTAATAGGCATGACTCTATCGGTGAAGGTGCAACAGGAACCTCTCTAGAACATCGTGTTCGTCGAATGGAAGAGTCTCAAAATGAGATAATTCAACTTTTACAAGAAATATGACAGCCACTAGTGCAGCAAATGCATCTCCCCCAAGATCGATCATTAGCCATGGGAGGTCAAAATGCTGACACGGGGCCTTCTCATCAAGTTCCTCCGCCGCTGCGATGTCTCTTCTCTCATCTACTCATCCATCACTTGAAGCACAACCGATTGCTAACCAACTAATTATTGCCGATGGCTTGGCATGTTATTGCCCTATTGATTCCACCCGTAATGTTATACGTGTAGAATTAAAATGTTTAATGCGAGAAAAAATTTCACCTCAAAGATAGAAATCATCTTTCCTCTCATCATGGCTATGAAGAGTCTTCACCTTTAGTTGAAGCAATTTCTCACATCCTATTCTAATATGTTTCAAGCTTCCAAGCATCGACTCCTATGATGGGGCAGCCAACACATATGAACACATTGACCATTACAGAACCATCATGCACATCCAATGAGCTTCTAACACACTGCTTTGTCAGGTCTTTCCAGCCACCCTCAAGGGTCAGACTCACACTTGGTTCTACTCTCTTCCAAGGAGATCTATCTATATTTTTGATGAACTGGCTAAGATTTTTGTAGAACAGTTTATCACAAACCGAAGGATCATTAAAGATTCCTCTCATATCTCAAGAATTTGTCAAAATGAAGATGAATCACTTAAGGAGTAATTCCAAATATTCTTAAGAAGCTAGATAGGGAGGACAATTACTAAGAGGAGTTTTTAAGACTTGGCTATTCTTCATCACTAATCACTAATAATGATTCACACATATGTCGACTTGGTTCATCAATGGAAACATTTTTTGCTAACGGCTATCAATGCATATTAAGAAGTTTGAACAATATATGGGGAACAATCATGGACTGGGGAAGGGCAACTCACTTGATTACCACCCCTAAGATAAACAAGTCAAGATTGGGGAGTGATTGCAACATTCAAATGATGATATTCTGATATAATTATGATTGTGAAGCTCAGTTCTTCTATTATCTAATTTTATATATTAGATTTATGATGAGTAAGGCAATATGAAGAGGCTTTCTACAAATATATAAGATGTCATAATAAACTCTTGAGCAAGATTAAAATTCTTCATACAACGTTCAAGTAGACATCTACTCATTGGGCAAGACTATAATTTTGATCCCAAAAGTGTAGTAATGGTCTAAATCCAAACCAAATTTTCATCTTCGATTCAGATACACGTGGCACTCACCTCATCTCAATCAGAGTATAATCAATCCGAGGGGATTCGATTCGACCCCTTGCATATAGGTTAATGTCATCATGTAACACTCTAATAAATAACATCGAATGGGTCAAAAATCTTTGGTGAGTTTCTTTCGATATATTCTATACTTGTTAACGTCATCAAGTAACATCATGACAAACAACCTCAGATGGGTCAAAAATCTTTAGCAGATTCGATTCGGCATCTTCCATATAGGTTAATGTCATCAAGTAATAATTTGGAAAACAACCTCGGATGTGTCAAAAATATTTCACAGATTCAATTCGACTCATTCTATAGAGGTTAATGTTATCAAATAGCACTTTGACAAACAACCTTGGATGGGTCAAAAATCCTTTGAAGATTCAATCTGACCCCTTCCATACAAGTTAATGTTATCAAATAACACTTTGACAAAAAACCTCAGATGGCTCAAAAATCCTTAGCGGATTCAATTCAACCATATAGGTTAATGTCATCAAATAACACATTCAAAAATAACCTCGGAAGGGTCAAAAATATTTCACATATTCAATTCGACCCCTTCCATACAGGTTAATATCATCAAGTGACACTTTGACAAACAATCTCGAATGAGTCAAAAATCTTTTGCAGATTCAATCTGTCATCTTCCATACATGTTAATATCATCAAGTTATTTCAAATATATTATAGTTTACATTGACGACGTTTTGATTTTTTTAAAATAATATCGATGGACATTTTAACCATCTATAAATTTTTAAGTGGCGTATACAAAAAATTGGTTTAGTGGTTTCTGCCCCAAAAATCAAGCTATTTCAAACCAAAATATAATTTTAGGACATAACATCATTAATTCTTCGATTATTCCTATTAATCAAAATATTGAATTTGCTGATAAATTTTTAGATATTATTCTGGATAAAAATTAATTGCAGAGAATTTTAGGCACTTTAAATTATGTGGCAGATTTTTCTCAAAATCGGCATAAGAACCCACTTTTGATCAACTCAAAAATGAAACCTCCACATTGGACTGCTTTGCATACCAAAGCAGTTCAAAAAATTAAGAATGAAATATTGTATTATTAAGAAAGAAATATTTTTTATTGTAAAATGCATTTCTAAATTTCAAGTTGACCTTCTCAATCAAATAGACTTGTAATTAATTACAAGTCTAGGTTTTCCTCTTTCCTTTTCTGCATTATTCATAACATAGAATGTTGTACAGCTCTAGGGAGAGTAAGACTGTCGAATTAATTTTTTAGATAGTAATTCGACAATTTTGACTTTACATAAAGCTAGATAATGTTCATTCATCTGACATGGTTTAGTTTTTGTAGGAATGTCACGTTCATTGAATGTTTCAATGTATGGTAGTTCTACATAATGTATTTTTCTGTTCCAAAAAGCTATTGGGTTTTCTCTGCATGTAGAGTTTTGGAAATCTTGTAAACAAGATTGGATCTTACTTTTGATTAAGGGAGAAGAAATTTTTTGTTTAATAGATAAATCAAAAATTTCTTCTTTTAAATAGTTTAAATGAATAGACTTATTATGAAATCTATTCATTTCATTTATAATAATTTCTTTAGGATTGGTGATAAATCAAAAAATAATCTTTTCATCCTAAATTTTGTAATGAATTCCAATATCATCAATTCTTGTAATAGGCATTATTTTGAGAAGAAAAGGTATTCCCAAAATAACGTGTTGAGTTAAATTCCTGACTAATAAGAATGTCATGATAATACGAAGATCATCTTGGCAAATTGCTACAAATGATAATTTGTAGTCAATTTGAGGTGCCATCAAGTTTTAAGCTTCCGGTGATTTTTAAAAATACATGGATGGTATGAGTCCTTCTTGAATACAATTTAAATTTACACTACTATCAACTAAGGCATTAAGATTAGGTAATATAAATTAGTTATTTATAATTAATTTAATGGAAATATATTATTTTTGATATATTGTCTTCTAAATACATTGTAGTAATCCTTGTTCATGATTAGCATAAGTTTCAAGATTATCTATAGATTGATTATCTATAAGATTAATTGAGAATGTTGAGATATTAATTTATTTCTAAATCCATTATTCAGCTATTAATTTGATTTTGTTCAACTTCAATATCTCTGATTTCTTATTGTAATGAATTTAATTTTTTTTAAATCATTCATAGTTACTACAGTTGGTTGAATATTTTTCTCAGTTCTTCTAGAATATACTTCTTTCATATAGCATAGCGGAGAAAGATTTATCTGGTTCTTTTCATTTAAAATTTTAATAATTTGCTGTTGATGAGTCATCAACTTGACTTAATATTTTATGTTTGGTCTTTTTATCGAGGATAAAGTAAAAAAGCCAGACATTTCTATAATATTTTTGTAATAATCTGATTGTTGACAAGAGTTGCAACACTCATATTTAATTTCATCAGAGGAAGAGGAAAAATTATTAATTTATTCTTCACTTGATGAGGTATCTTTTTTAGATTCAGAAGATATTAAAAGAATTTTCATAAGGGCTTTCTTCAACCCTTCATTAAATTTTAATTTGTTTAATTTCTTTTTAACAGTACATCTATTAGCATAATAACCTATTCGGCAACATTTGTAACACTTAATATCTTTACTAGATTTTTTCTTAGGAGGAGTTTTATTTTTAGAGGTTTTATTAGTCCTCTTTATTTGTTTCGGTTTATATTCTACCTTTTGTTTACCTTTTCTCCTTGTAGAAGTATGCTTCAAAGGAATTATAGTTACGAATTCACCATGTTGTCTTCGTTCAAGAAAGTGTTCCCGTTTTATTTGATTATTTAGCTCGATATCGGAGCAAAGAGTTAAACCTATTCTAATACAAGCATATATAAGATTTCCATATATAAGAGTTTCATAAGAAATTGTTCCATCGAATAGACGAAGTTGGGTCTTAACCTTTTCGACATAAAAGTTTGGAAGAACTTCAATAATTTTTTGCTTCCAATGTAAGATATTGACATTTAAAGTCATGACTCGAGCTAGGAAAACATCCTTATACCATCTAAAATGTGTAAGGGAAGGATAATATAATTTTTGGAGTAAAGAGTGAGTTTTTTCTCCTTGATCTCTAACTGTTCTAGCAAAATGATCCAGGATAGCCTGGAAGAGATTATATACATTAATTCTTGTTTGATTTTTGCTGTTCTTTTGGTAGGTGTTTCATACTAAGTTCAATTTCACTTAGTAAGTTATCTTTCTGCTCCTGAGAATGATAATGGTCCCACCATCATTTGAGCATTCCAGAGAAGCGGCACGTAATCCAAGATATAGTACGATGTCTTGCTTCGAAGGCACAAGAAAACATTAACATTCTATGCAATGTTTGATGAATTTGATGTTCAACAAGTCCATCAATGTTCCTTTCATAGAGGGAATTGCCATCATAAGAGTGACCAGTGAAGTCTGTAGGTTTTTCGAAGAGTAAATCTTGAGCCGTGAGTCTTTTATAATAGTGCTTATCTAAATTCTTTTTAGGATACGATATTTTTTTAATATCTAAAGGATTTTGAATTTGAAAGGTTTGAAAGAGTTCTTCAATCTAATCTTCATCAAAATTTTCAAGAGATCCATTAATGACTATATCTTCTAATTTTTCTAAAGATCGATCCTTTAATTTTAAAATTAAATCTTGGATATCATCATTGGTTGGTCCCAATCTAAATGTCAGTTTAGGAGGAGGTTGAAAAGGAGGTTTTAGGGAAGCAGAAGAGGTTCCTTCAGTATTTCTTTCCCGGTTAGGAAATTTTTGTTTGATTAACTTATCGACTTTAGACTCCAATCTAAAACTTCACTAGTATTTTGTTCTAAGATATGGTTATTTTGATCATAACAACATACTAGAAATCCATAATTAACTATAGTTACACTCTCTTCATTTTCCTGAGGCATTGTTCATCTCTGCAAAATAAACTAGTATATTTTTAATGAGTGAAAACTTCAAGCCAATTTTGACTTCAAAAGAACAACAAACAAAATAATTCATTTTTAGTCTTTACAAGTTGAAATGCAAATCAAAGATTGAAACAACTTATAATAATGTTAGCAAATAGACTTGTTAAATAACCATAATAAGAAGCCAAATTATTTTGAGCACAACTGCTATGTTATGTCTCCCTTTAGACCCCTTTGCTCTGCCTTACTGTGCCAAGATCTTCTTTCTCTTCCTTATCATCTTTTAATTCAATAGTGTTGATTTGTGCTTCATCCTCTTTCTTTTTATCACTTGTAGGGTTACTTCAAAAGCATATTTTTGAAGAGAAATTCTTATTTATGTGAATATTTAAAATAATTAAAAAGCTAAGAAAATATATCATGTGTTGTAAATAATAGGTAATATCAAGTTGCAAGAACTAAGTTTGTCATGGGTGGCAGGAAGTAGGTTTGTGCACACATAAAAAAAGGAGTAGTTGCTAGGGCTATTTTCTTATATTGATAGAGGGGGTGGATCTTGTTCCAACAAAAAAAAATCCCTACATCACTTCTAAATAATAATAACTTAAATTGTTACCTTAATTATAATAATTTCAATCACTAGTAGGAGACATTGTTATAATCACTGCTATTTAGCTGGGGTAATAACTACTTCTATAAGTCAAAATTAGTAGAAATTTTAAATTTATTAATAGAGACTATAGCTTAAGTGCTATATTTTAATAATAATAGTAATCAACTCATGTTGATGACATCATGATGAATTGAGAAAATGCACGCAGATGGAAATGCAAATAAGTACTTTTCTTTATTTATTTTTGTTTATATTTTTTGTTAAATTTATAATTTAACCACTTATAAAGTGTTAGGATCTGTTTGAGATAATTGTAACTTTTTGTAAAGATGACTTTAAAATTGCTCTGAGAAAATTAATTTTTTTGAAAATTTATTATGAGTATTATGAATATTTTTTTAAATTCAAACAGTAATATTTTGACAGCTAACATATTTTAATAGATCTTATTCTTAAAAATAAATTTTCACCACAAAATTTTTTGAGAATAGTCAGAAAGTCAATTTCCACACAACTATGGTTACTTTCTTAGTTGCTTTCTAAAAAATAAAGTAACAAAAAAAAACTATCCCAATTGTACACTAAGTCTCCTTCACTTTGATTCTTATCTTAATTTAAGATCATTTAATCCTCCAACAAGCAAGCCAAGAATGTTTCATATAGTAGGATTCTTAAATGTGTAGGAATATATAAATTAAAACAAGTATTGATTATAAACCTTTTTTAGAATGGATTAGAGCAATTGCCCAATTTTCATTAAATGAATTAAATTTAATAGTTATTAAATAAATCCATGAGTTATATCAAATACAATTGGATTATATGGTTGGGACATAGAAAACCATATCATTATAGGAGAGAGTTTTTGAGATGGATCATCTCACCAAACAAATTTTTAACTATGAAGGTCGGTTAGGGCTGCAAACGAGCCGAGCCGAGGCTTGTTCGAGTTCAAGCTCTTTTATCATTCTTGAGCTCGAGCTCAGGGCTCGAGCTCGTTGAAAAAAATTTTGTTTGAGCTCGGTTCGAGCTTGTTCGCGATTTCAATTCAAATTGGTCTTATCGAGCCTATTAACAAGTAGCTCGTTTAAAGAAATAAACAAGCCTTAAATCGATCTTGTTCATGAACAACATGCTGAGAAATATAAATGATACTGTTTATGAACATGTTTGAATTGAGCATTAATCGAGCTATAATCGAGCTCCTTAATGATTTGTCTTTTAAATGATCTTGAATATAAATAAACGAACAACAACTTGTTGCTTTCATTTAGCAATCAAGTTTTTACAAAAGTGTTTAAACTCGTTCGATTAGTTAAATGAATGAACATATATTAGCTCTAATAAAGCCAAGTCACAAGTAGTTTGTTGAACGCTCGGTTCATTTGCAGCCCTGAGCTGGGTAGCGGGAGAAAAGATAAAAAAAGGAATTTTTGGATGGACGCTTTGGCATAACTTACGATGCTCAATCATCCATATAATTTATGATTGTCATGCTGAACGAAAGGTACAT
Source organism: Cymbidium sinense (assembly GCA_021442155.1). Lineage (NCBI taxonomy): Eukaryota > Viridiplantae > Streptophyta > Magnoliopsida > Asparagales > Orchidaceae > Cymbidium > Cymbidium sinense. The sequence continues at coordinate 78,340,919 of CM038226.1, forward strand.
AAAATGAACTATTTCATATTTTTTACATCAAAATAAATTTATTTTAATATTTTTTGATTTAAATGAAAATTAAATATTCTTATGTTTTATTTTCTAAAAACTATTTATGTTATTTACATGATCATTCAATTATTAATATAAAATATTCATTTATTATGCTAGAAAAAATTCGGTAGAATAAAAGTTTATTTCACTTGAGAAATCCAAAGACACACACAAATATTTGAAGAGATAACAAGAAACTCCAAGATTTTTATGTGAAAAAGAAAGAGGGGGAAATCATCGCCTAAAAAAAATTTCCATTATATATATGATTTGGAGCACAAAGTTTAACTTTTCCTGATAACGGGATTATAGAGTTGTATGTGAAAAAGCCTAATAATAAGAATTCAAGAATCGGTGACACAAATACGCAATGCATGGGCTATAATTATTGCGGCAAGCCGCGATGCGAGCAACAATGGGTGATGCGTACGACGAGTGGTCGATGGTGGTGACCAGCGGTGGTGGTCGGCGGTGATGACCGATAGTGGTGGTTGACGGTGATGATGATTGATGATGGTGGTCGCACCACGGCGCGGGTGGTAGCAGTGGCGACCGCGATAGTGGTCGGTGACGGTGGTCGGCGGTGGTGACCAGCTATGGTGGTCGGTGGTAGTGGTTGACGACGATAATGATCGGTGGTGGTGGCCGATGATGGCGGCCGGTGGTGTTCAACGATGATGATCAGACGGTGGTCCGCATCGGTGATCAGTGATATGGTCGGCGGCAATGACCGACGACGGTGGTCGACGGTGATGACCGACGGCGGTGGTTTGCGGCGGTGATCGATGGCGGTGGTCGGCGATGACCGGTGATGGTGGTGTGGTCTGAGAACGACCGATGTGGGTGGCTACGGCGGCGGCAATGGGCGATGATCCGATGAAGGTCTGTCGGTGGCCCGATTAAGCTATGAGATTCGTCGAGTCTCAGAGCTCTCTCCTCTCTTTGGCTTTCGAGGCTCCCTCATATGTAGAATTAGGGGCTATTTATAGATTAGAGGAAAGACATTTCCGTAAATACATGCAAAATCCAAACCACTCTATCGGACGACTCAAAATGATTCTTTTGATCATCTAATGTATTTTAAGTATTTGAATGCTCAAATGAAGTCAGAATTAGGAGATCTTGGGCTTATTAGATCCGGCTCGTCAAGACACTCAATTTGACTATAAACACTCCATATTTAGGAGCTATTTAGGGATCTAAATGATATCTCAAAGTTTTTACTTATATTTTAAGCACTTAACCTAGGTTATTTTTGGCTTAGAATTAGATTGTTTTCGATATCAAGATTCGTGCTTCAACTAGTGGAATTTTCAGTGTCATATCAATTGTCCCCTATGTTTGGATGACAATATATCTATCATCCAAAAATATATGACAAATAATTAAAAATAATAACTTCTTCAATGTTAATGAAATTTGTGATTTCCTTAACCTTTGCGTCACATATAGTTTGAGAGAATAGATCTTCATGGGTGCATAAGACTATGTTCACAGAAGTGGGCGTGCAAGGCCACGGGAGGGCAGGGCACAGAGTCAGGCCATGGGTACCTGCAGAGGGGTCGGGACCATGGCCAGAGCTCACATGCGCACGCTGGGTCACAAATTGCCATGATTCGACGATGCACCGATGAGCAGAATTTTTGGATTTTTTTCACTATTTTTTTCTTATTTTCTTCCCTTTTTCACTTTCATAAAAGGAATAATATAATATTTTCAAATTTCTTCTCAAAATTTATTCCCCTTTTGCTCCTATTGTGGATCTATAAAATCCCCCCCCCACCCAGGGGTCCGAGGTCAAGTAAGAAGACACAGTTTTCTCCCATATGCTCTAATATTTTTCTAGGATGGATGAGAAATTATCTAGCATAAGTTTAGGGGCTAAGGGTAATAATTTTTTTTTCCTTTTATCGGCAAGGCTCTAACCTTCTTCTGCAAACAAGGTTATATGTTTTGTTGATTAAGACTTATAGTTCATACAGTGAGGCTCCAGTTTTTTCTCGAAAGAGGCATAAACTATCCTTGTCGGACCGACCAGGTTTGGAGGCAATCAAGACCCATAGTTTATACGGAGAGGCTATAATTTTCCTTCGAAAGAGGCCTCAACTGTTCTTGTCGGACCAACCGGGTTTGGAGGCGATCAAGACCCGTAGTTCATACGGCGAGGCTCCAGTTTTCTCTCAAAAGAGGCATCACCTGTCCTCATCGGAGTGATCGGGTTGGGAAGTGATTGTTGACCTCATTTTTGGAAGACGTCATTTTAGCAATGCAAAGATCTCAATTTCAAATTAGGATTTCCTAATTCACTATACAAGTTACTATGCTTAGTAACATAGGAAATGCAATTTGAGCTAAATCCAATCTACTTGGTTTGATGCAAAACCAAATCAAACATCCAACATAAATTAAATCAAGTAAATCAATACAAATAAAATAAAATTTTAAAGTCAACTCTAGTCAACCTCGAATTGACTTAAGTGGGCCCACTAGGTCAAAAAGTCAACCCACTAAATTTGACTAAATTAAATCAACAAAAATATTTTAAATAATCAAATGAATATGTGTGATCACAATAACAAAGGAATTTGAGTCCATGGAGGCCTAGATTAGGTAAATTAAATCCCTTAAATCAAAATAACCTAAATAAGCCACATTAAACTCAAATTTTGAAAAAAAATCAAAATAACTCTAAATTAATTGTCCTAAACCAAATGGGGATGGTTGTGGGACATAGCCTAACTCCCTATCAAGTGTAGTTGGATCAAATGGGTCATTTGACCAATAAGAAATTATGTTTAATTCACTTAACCCAATTTGGGTTAAGTGAGTTAAGCAAGATAAAAGAAATAAGGAAATATCAAGCCACTTCCAACCAAATCACATGGCATGGGGGTGAAACCTCCTTAAACCATTCTAATGAATGTATACATCCCTAATCAAGCTACTTAGACTTCTCTTTTATTATTGCATAAAATCCAAATAAGGAAAACTGATGCAAGCAAAGAAATTGGAGAAGTCAATTTCCTTCTCCCTTCTTCCCACCTCTTCATATTGGAAAGCTATGGGATGGAAAAAGAGTGCACTAGCTAGCTTCCAAGGTCCTCCATTAGCAAAATGGACCGAGGAATAGCAAGGAAAAAGTAATATAACTCTCGGCCATATAGGAAAATCCAAAAAGAGAGACTTCCCCAAGGAAAATTGAACACACACACACACACACCTCCACATATCAAAACCGAACCTAAACAAAATTTTCCCCTCCCCCCAAGTGTCCTTAATCACTACAAACCATCAAAACAAAAAGGAAGCACTCAAGGGTTAGTCTAGGGAGAAATATGTAAGGAATTAACCTAATTCCTTTGGCAAGCAACTAATGCTAAGCCCGTATATTTGTGAAATATAAATTGCTTTGTGCGCTGTGTGTGTTTTCTAACATCTATCTTGCAGGGCTTAGGATTTATTTTGAATTATAAATGTAAATTTGAGCTTAGAATTAAGTTAGGATCTATGGGATCTAAGATTAGTAGGAGCTGGCCCAACTAGGAGATGGTGCGGTGGTCCCCTATGGAACTCGATGGATGTCCCTGAAGAAGGATACTTTCCTGGAAAGACGATCCATAGATCTAAACTTGTAGTTCTAGGTCGGGTTGTATAGGGCAGAACTCGACTGCTCATTTTTCTTTCTTTCGGCGGTGTACAATAGTACTAGGCTGCATTGGCCTTTTTCTTATATAATTTAATTTGGTTTGACTTATTTTGGGTGTGCAATAGAAACAACATGTTTTTTTCTAGGTTTCTGCTATGTTTGTGTTGTGATGAATGCCTGGACATAGACTCATAGGATGAACTAAATTTTCTACCAAACTAAATCACTCAAAACATAAAATAAATACAACTCATAATCTTCATATAGAAGCCTAGGTTTTAAAGCAAGATAAAATATGTAGCAACCCCTTAGTTAGATGTTTTAACATCATGCATAAATCATATTGTTTCACTCTTGATTAATAAAAGACTTCCATCCTTGCCAGAGAACCCGGGCTTGACCTTTGAGAGCCTATGATGGAAGTACACCTTCTTCTATTCTGATTTGGTCCACAATCTTTTTCTAATTACATGTATTAGGCATAAATTGTATTCCTATGACTTAAAATGAATCTGAGTCAAAAATTATAAAAATCTAAAAAATACGCATTAGTTTGGTGCATCTTTATACCCTACATGATCTTAAGGATTAGAGAATAAGCCTATGTTCATAGATTTTTTTCCTAAAACTACAACAGTCCAGCCATCTTACATTCATATGACTTAGCCTCATGGTTTTAAAATGCACTTAGGTGGTGTTAGCTGGCAGCCTTCTCCAGGTAGGTTCTAAGTCTATAAGAGTCAGGGATAGGTTAGTTCTCTCAAGTAAGGAGAATGGCCAATGATTCACAAGGATAAAACTAGGTCGAGCATCTAACATTTGTTAGAAGCACCTGTAGACTAGGTTCTAAAGTATCCTTTTAGGAATAAGTCTTCAACCCTAGGCATTTCTGCAGTCTTGTGCTGCTAGAATCTAAGCCCTAGATTTCTAAAAAAAATGATAACTTGAAATCTAAAATTAAATCCCAAATTTGAAGCTCAATCATAGGATAGATGAAATGTCTACTGGGCATCCCAGTATGAGTAGACATTTCCTACTTTTTCCCAGTTGACTCTTAAAAATAACTCTCTCTAATTTGGACATTTCCCGATTGAATTTCCCAAAGTCAATCCTTTGAAAGCTACCTTAGTAGTCTTTAGGAATAACCACTTATTTCTTTAATCAACAGTATTTTTAGGAAGAGACCCTTCCTATGATGTAATTAACTATAGAGGCTTTCCTTTATAGGGAACTATGATCCCAAGATAGAATAAACACTGTTCTACTTTTTCGTGTAGTTCAGGGGAAAATACTCTGGTACACGAAAGACTCATTAGCCTTATGAGTCTTTTCTTGAAATGATTGAATCCATTACAGGAGAGCATGTTTATCTTTCGAGATAATATGTTTATTCCTTAATGCCGTATTTGGTCATCTAAATAAAATATTCCTAAACTCTATGGTGACATTTCTTTTCTCTATTCTAGAGAAAACACCAACATATTTTCTAGCGACTCTGTTGGGGAATGGTTCCTCTCTTCATCTTTAGAAATAAAGGGTTATTTCTATATATCGGCAGTATACTAGTGACACTTACCAGTCAGGACTGCCTTTCTTTTCGTTGGATACCTCTCCATTTCATTATTGGTTGAGTCTATCCAACATCTTGAATAGAGGTTCTATAACTCTTCGTTTGTCATAGTTAAACGATTGGGTCCTGGAACCAAATCCCGAAATAAAATGAGAGGTGAGAGAAATAAATAAAAATCAAGTCATTTCTATTATGACCTAAACCTGGTCAAGAGAGATTTGAAACCATTCTAATATGGAAAAGAGATGTTAAATTTAAAGAAGTATGAAAAGTACTTCAAAATTTGAAAAGCAAATCTCAAAAAATAAAGTCTCAAAGTTAAACTTATCCTTGATCTTACTTTGGCTTTGTACTAAAGTTAAAGAGAATCAGGACAGGGTCCTTGAATGGATACCCTTTGTTCTACTACATTCAAAGATATCAAAACACCTAAGGATGTAAATTAAAATGAAGGAGTTCCTTCAAATCCTGAGAAATCTAAGTCAAAAGGAGGCATAGTTATGCCTATTGCCCGTTTACCACCACGATTGAAGTTTGATTTGCATTTAAAAAAAGGGGATAAAAATAAAAATCATCCCAAAAAGAGAATGCCTTATTGACCTTAGGCAGAGGTTGATTAAGGAACTAAATGTAAATCTTCTATCCTTATAGAAGAAAAGTTTACATAAATGTAAATCAGCTTTAATCTTAATTTATTTCCACAAGTCAATTAGAATATTGGAAAACCAACTACTCAAGTTGATTGGCCAATTCTAAGGAGTGACTTGGAGGTAATCCTTATTTAGACATTTTCAAAATCTTAAATTCTTAAGAGTTTGGGAGAGAGTCAAAAGAGGAAGATGACATGACATAAAAAAAGAAGTGATAGGATTTACTTTTGCTCCTAATCAATAGAAGAAAAGAGAGGGCAACGAAAGAGAATTCTAATTCTCCTGATAAAGTTGAAATGAATAAAATCTAAACCAATAAATTTAAATCAACTTTCTTAATGAGAGTTTCTTCTCATTAAATGAAAAGATATTTTGTGGATGGCTTTAATTAATTTTAAGGCTAAATTAGCTTGAGTAGATAAATGAATGAAGATTTTAATCCTCCTAAAGAAATTATGACCTTATGATTGGGTCCTAAGGGTTTCTATCTCTCAGGGTGAAAATATGAAACTTTTATCTCTGGTTAGTTGATAAATAAATCACTTAGGACTTTGTTAGTCCAAATGAATGAAGAAAGCCCTAGTTTTCTCTATTTAGAGACTAAGCCATTATATGCTTTCAATACAAAGTGAACCTAAGGAGAATCCTTTGCAATGTCTTATGAACCACTTGACAATGTCTTAATGTCTAGTATGGTGGACAAAGATTCAATTGCAAGCTCAGATTACCTTTAATCTTATATGTGCTATAAAAGAATGCAAATCAAACTTGACTTTCTAATAGCACAACATCTACCCTAGAGGGTCCTCTTTTAAATGATGGTCCTCTAAATGAATAGATAATGAGATCTATTGATGTATTGAGGATAGAGTTAGACCTACCTTCCCTTCATATCGAAAGGGAAAGTCTTGAAATCAAATTTAAAATGGTAGAGTTATACCACCTCAAATTACATTGAAAAGAAATGCCAAATAAGTCATCCTGAAAGTGTGATGTCTTGCCCATCTTAGAGAAGTTTCTTGCAAAATCAAGCATCAGAGTGCTCTGTTAAAAACAAAATGAAATATGAAATAAAGTAAAAAAAAATAAAAAAAAATAAATGAAAGTAAAGCAAGACATTACATAATCTTGTAATTTGCTTTACTTAACTATAAGCAACTTCCTGATGTGGCATTCCACTATAAAAAAGGTTTTAGGGTTATCTTCTCTGATGAAGATAGACTGCTAAGAACTTATCAACATCTTAGTCGATGTGGTAAATCCCAAAGAAGAAAAGAAAATAAAAGAAACTTCATTATGATTTAAAAAAAAAAAAACAATCCTGTCGCTACATATAGAGTCTTGAAATTTACTTTTGAAGTAATTTAAAAGACCTTGTAGTAAAATGTAGAAGGATCAAAAATGCAAAGATAAGAAATTAATCAAAGACATTTATGAAATTTCATTTCATAAAACCTTTAAAAGAACAATAAATTAATTGAAGAAATTCAATTTCAAACTTATCTTGAGAATCTAAATTTCTCTAATAAGTTAATCCTTACAATTCCCTTATTGATTAGGGATAAACAAAATTTGTGTCTCCATGAGAATCCAAAAGATTATCTTGATTCTCATTCACTTTAGAAATCTTTAAAGGAATCTCTTGATCTTTATTGAATCCAAGAGAAGGCCTTATAAGCAGTTATTTTATATCAACAAAGCAAAAAATGACATACATGTACAAATAAAAAGGAAAAGAAATTCCATTTGACAAGCATTGGTTGACTTTGGTTCTTACTGCCTAAAGAACTACACAGCCACATGCAAGCTCAAAGAGCTAGAATTCTCAAGTTTGTACCCTATGATGTCTTGCCTTCAATGAAATAGACATCTAGCATGGTTCATTGTAACTTTGAATAAAAAAGAAAATTGATGAACTTCTATGCTTATGGCATAATAAAGCATTAGGTCCAAATTATACCCAAGTCTTCCTTAAAAAATAAATTCCAACTCTTTGAAACCTTCTTCACTAAACTTCTTAGTGTGTGAGGAGTATTAAGGAAATCAAGAAATGAAAGTAAACCTTTCATTGTCCTTCATCAAGTTAGACTAATCAAGTAAAAAATCAAGTTCATGAAACCCTTCCTTATTAGTCAAAACTTTTGAGGATTAGTAATTAAGTCACTTTGACCCCTTTTTCTCATCCATATCACCTATAGGTTGGGAGAAAGCCCTTTGTGGCACCTTTCCTATACATGACTTGAGATGGGAGCAAGCCCTTGTGGAACCTTTCTCATGTCCTTCTGGCCTTTATGCACCATTCCGATGAAAAACTATCTTTGAAGGTTTGGAGCAAGCCCTTCATGGCACCATTCCTACCTTTGTGTATATGATTGGATCAAGCCATCAAGGTCCCTTTTATGTTACATAGGCGAGTTATATTGAATCAAGTCTTTATGACCCCTTTCTAATATCCAGAAAGATATTAGTCGGCATTCTTTCTAATCACATAGAAGTAAATTCTTTACCTAGGAGTAGTCCCTAGTTGGCATCCTGTTTTGAGGATTGGATCATGTCTTTAAGGACCCCTTTTCTCTTTTTAACTAATTAGGATGGATCATGCCCTTAATGACCCCATCTTATTAGCTAATCATATAGGTGTAAGTCCCCACTTGACATCCTATTTTGAGGATTGGATCATATCTTTAAGGACCCCTTCCCTCTTTTCAGTTAATTAGGATGGATCATGCCCTTAACGCCCCCTTATTATCAGCTAATCATATGGGAGTAAGTCCCTGGTTGGCTTCTTATTCTGAGGATTAGACCATATCTTTAAGGATCCCTCTCCTTTTTTTCAGGTACTTAGGATGGATCATGCCCTTAACGGCCCCATCTTATTAACTAATCATATAGGAGTAACTCCCCAATTGACATCCTATTCTAAGGATTGGATCATGTCTTTAAGGACCCTTCTCCTCTTTTCAGCTAATTAGGATGGATCATACTTTAACGGCCCCATCTTATTAGTTAATCATATAGCAGTAAGTCCCCCAGTTAGCTTCTTATTAAATTTTTTGAGAAATGGAATCAAGCCATTGAAGGCCCCATTTCTTTGGACTACTCAAATAGGATTGAGTCCATGTGAACCCTATTTAATAGTCAAAGTGCTGCGGATTAGGATCGAGCATTTCAAGCCTCTTCACCCTAGCATAGCTTTTGAGGATTGGATCATGTCTTTAGAGACCCCCCTCCTCTCTTCAACAAACTAGGATGGATCATGCCCTTAATGACCCCATCTTATTAGTTAATCACATGGGTTACCATTATTCTCAAGTAAGAGTAAGTCCCCTGAAGGCATCTTCCTTGAACATAGTTATTACATTAGGTTTAGACCATTATTTGGATCTACTCCTAATAGCATTCCTCTTCATCCTAGAACTTAATGAAGTTAAGATTCTAGGAATGAATCACATTTCCAAAACAAATATAGGTATACATATACCTATCTTTCACAATCAAAATCAAATCAAAATTTAAAATCAAAAATCAAAAATCATGAATTGGAACCCCAAGTTTATACTTGCATGTTGATCAATCAACAACACCATGCATGTAATTTAACTAATCTACTACACATATTGGGGGTCCATTTGTTGATCTCATTTTTGGAAGAGGTCATTTTAGCAATGCAAAGATCTCAAGTTCAAATAGGGATTTCCTAATTCACTATTCAAGTTACTATGCTTAGTAACTTCGAAATGCAATTTGAGCTAAATCCAATCTACTTGGTTTGATGGAAAACCAAATCAAACATCCAACATAAATTAAATCAAGTAAATCAATGCAAAAAAAATGAAAAATTCAAAGTCAAATCTAAAGTCAACTCTATTCAACCTAGAATTGACTTAAGTGGGCCCACTTGGTGAAAAAGTCAACACACTAAATTTGACTAAATTAAATCACTAAAAATATTTTAAGTAAACAAATGAATATGTGTGATCACAATAACAAAGGAATTTGAGTCCATGGAGGCCTAGATTAGGTAAATTAAATCCCTTAAATCAAAATAACCTAAATAAGCCACATTAAACTCAAATTCAAGAAAAATCAAAATAACTCTAAATTGATTGTCCTAAATCATATGGGGATGGTGATGGGACATAACCTAACTCCCTACTAGGTGTAGTTTGGTAAAATGGGACATTTTATGCATAAGAAATTATGTTTAATTCACTTAAACCAATTTGGGTTAAGTGAGTTAAGCAAGATGAAGAAATATGGAAATATCAAACCACTTCCAGCCAAATCACATGGGATGGGGGTGACACTTCATTAAAACCTTCTAATGAAGGTTGACATCCCTAATCAAGCTACTTAGACTTCTCTTGCATTATTGCATAAAATCCAAATAAGGAAAACTAATGCAAGCAAAGGAATTGGAGAAGTCAAATTCCTTCTCCCTTCTTCCCACCTCTTCACATAGAACAGTTGTGGGATGGAAAAGGAGTGCACTAGCTAGCTTCCAAGGTCCTCCAATAGCAAAATCAGCCAAGGAATAGCTAGTAAAAAGTAATATAACTCTCGATCATATAAGAAAACCCAAAAAAGAGACTTCCCTAAGGAAAATTGAACATACACACATCTTCACATATCAAAATCGAACCTAAAGGAAATTTCCCCCTCCCACCAAGTGTACTTAATCACTACAAACCATCAAAACTGAAAAGAAGCACTCAAGGGTTGGTCTAGGGAGCAATCCGTAAGGAATTAACCTAATTCCATTGGTAAGCAACTAATGCTAAGCCCGTATGTTTGTGAAATATAAACTGCTTTGTGTGTTATGTGTATTTCCTAACATTTGTTTTGCAGGGCTTAGGATTTATTTTTGGATTCTAAATATAAATTTCAGTTCAGAATTAGGTTAACATCTATGGGGTCTAGGATTAGTAGGAGCTGACCCAACCAAGAGATAGTGCGGTGGTCCCCTATGGAACCTGATGGATGTCCCTGAAGAAGGAGACTTTCCTGGAAGGAGGACCCATAGATTTAAACTTGTAGTTTTAGGCCGGGTTGTATAATGGCAGAACTCGACTGCCCATTTTTCTTTCTTCCGGGGTGTACAACAATACCCGGTTGCATTGGCTTATTTCTTATATAATTTAATTTGGTTTGATTTATTTTGGGTGTGTAATAGAAACATCATACTTTTTTCTAGGTTTCTTTCTGTGCTATGTTTATATTGTTATGAATGCCTGGACATAGGCTCTTAAGATGAACTAAATTTTCTACCAAACTAAATCAATCGAAGTATAAAAATAAATATAACTCATAATCTTCATATAAAAGCCTAGGCATTAAAGCAAGATAAAATCTGTAGCAACCCCTTAGCTGGATGTTTTAACATCATGCATAAATCATATTATTTCACTCTTATTTAATGAAGGACTTCCATCCTTGCAGAGAACATGGGCTTGACCTTTGAGAGCCTATGATGAAAGTACACCTTCTTCTATTCTTATTTGGCCCATAATCTTTTTCTAATTATATGTATTATACATAAATTGTATTCCTATGACCTAAAATGAATCTTGAGTCAAAAATTATAAAAATCTAAAAAATATGCATTAGTTAGGTGCATCTTCATACCCTACATGGTCTTAGGGATTAGAGAGTAAGTCTAGGTTCATAGATTTCTTTCCTAAAATTGCAATATCCTAGTCATCTTGCATTCATATGACTTAGCCTCATGGTTTTAAAATGAGCTTAGGTGGTGTTAGCTGACAGCCTTCTCCACATAGGTTGTAAGTCCAGAAGAGTCAAGGATAGGTTAGTTCCCTCAATTGAGGAGAATGGCCAATGATTCTGAAGGATAAAACTAGGCCAAGTATCTGACATGTGCCAAAAGCACCTGTAGACTCAGTTTTGAAGCATCCTTTAGGAATAAGCTTTCAGCCCTAGGCATTTCTGCAGTCTTGTGCTGTTAGAATCTAAGTCCTATATTTCTAAAAAAATGATAACTTGAAATCTAAAATTAATCCCAAATTTGAAGCCCAATCATAGGATAGATGAAATATCTACTGGGCGTCCAATATCAATAGACATTTCCTACCTTTTTCCATTTGACTCTTAAAAAATATCTCTCTCTAATTTGGACCTTTCCCAATTGAATTTCCCAAAATCAATCCTTTAAAAGCTACCTTAGTAGTCTTTAAGAATAACCACTTATTTCTTTAATCGAGAGTATTCTTAGGAAGAGATAGTTCCTAAGATGTAATTAACTATAGAGGCTTTCCTTTATAGGGAACCGTGATCCCAAGATAAAATAAATCCTCTTCTACTTTTCCATGTAATTCAGAGGAAAATATTCTGGTACACGAAAGACCCATTAGCCTTAGGAGTCTTTTATTGAAATGATCAAATCCATTACAGGAGAGCATGCTTATCTTTCAAGATAATATGTTTATTCCTTAATGTTGTATTTGTCATTAAATAAAATATTCCTAAACTCTATGTGGTGTCATTTCTTTTCTCTATTGTAGAGAAAACACCAATAACGATCAAAGCCTATAGTTCATATGACGAGGCTCCGATTTTCCCTTGAAAGAGGCGTCAACTGTCCTCATCAGACTGACTAGGTTTGGAGGTGATCAAGTCCCGTAGTTCATACGACAAGGCTCCAATTTTTTCTCGAAAGAGGCATCAACTATCTCGGACCGACAGTATTTAGAAGCGATCAAGTCTCATAGTTCATAGTAAATTGATTTTCTTGAAACTCTAATAGATGGTTCAACAGTTGATAATTGCTAAGGTGGTGGTGAGACATTGATTAGGAACCATTTCTCAAAAAACTCAAAAATGTTGGCATATAATTTCAGTGTGTCATTTTTCAGGATATTAGTTGATGCCATGGAAGAAGTTAAAAGAATCTGTGAAATATTTAAAATGCTGGCAGATAAATTCAATGTTTCATTTTTCATTATATTAGTTGATGCCATTGAATTGCATGGAAGAAGTTGAAAGAATCCGTGAAATATTTTTGACTCATCCAAGATTATTTATCAAAGTGTCACTTGATGACATTAACCTATATGGAAGAGGTTGAATTGAATTCGCTGGAGAATTTTAACCCATCCGAGGTTATTTTTCAAAGTGTTACTTGATGACATTAACTAGTATGGAAGGGGTTGATTCGAATCCGCCAAGGATTTTTGACCCATCTGAGATTGTTTATCAAAGTGTTACTTGATGACATTAACCTGTATGGGATGAGTCGAATCGAATCCCTTGAGGATTTTGTATCCATCCGAGGTTGCTTGTCAACATTTTATTTGATGACATTAACCTGTATGGAAAAGGTTGAAACGAATCCATGAAGGATTTTTGACCCATATGAGGTTGTTTGTCAAAGTGTTACTTGTTGACATTAACCTGTATGGAAGAGGTCGAATCGAATCTGCCAAGGATTTTTGACCCATCCAAAGTTGTTTGTCAAGATATTACTTGTGACATTAACCTGTATGGAATGGGTCAAATCGAATCCACCAAGAATGTTTTACCATTCTGAGATTGTTTGTCAAAGTGTTACTTGATGACATAAACCTGTATGGTAGGGGTTGAATCGAATCCGCTAAAGATTTTTGACCCATCAGAGGTTGTTTGTCAAAGTGTTACTTGATGACATTAACATGTATGGGAGGGGTGGAATCGAATCCGCTAAGGATTTTTGACCCATCCGAGGTTATTTGTCAAAGTGTTACTTGATGACATTAACCTGTATGAAAAAGGTTGAATTGAATCTGCGAAGGATTTTTGACCCGTCCGAGGTTGTTTGCCAAAGTATTACTTGATGACATTAACTTATGTGGAGTAGGTACAAAGTTATGACATATCTGAAGTTGTTTGTCAGAGTGTTACTTGGTGATATTTAATCTGTGTGGAGGAGGTCAAATCAAAAACATCTGTTTGAGGTTGTAGTGAAATTTGCTTCTTAATCTTTTCCTTTTTCATGAGTATTATTGACTTGCTTCTAGAACTGATAATCAACTAGATATCCAGAATATTGATTTTGATAACCTTTTAAGATTAAGAGTTGCCCCAATTTCCAACAAAAGCTTAAAGATCGAAGTTTGATGAATCTTCATTCTTCTTATGTGTTACTAGACAGTAAGAATTTCTTCACCATATAGGTGGTCCTGTTCTGAACATAAAATCAGATTGTCAACCATTTTAAAGATGTAAATGGAATGTTTCCCACAGACGGTGCTAAACTATTGCATGATAGAAAATCAGTTGTGGTAGAATAAAAGTTTAAGCCATAGACTTGTTGAGAAATCTAGCACACATACATATATTTGAAGAGAGAACAAAAAACTCCAAGATTTTTACGTGAAAAAACTCTCAGAAAGAGGGGGAAAAAACCATGGGGCCTCGCCCAGTAAAAATTTTCCACTATAAAATATGCTTAGGAGTACAAAGTTTAACTTTTCTCGATAATGGGATTACAGAGTTGTATATGAGAAAGCCTGACAATGAGAATTCAATTATGACAACATATGTAGCATAGTTGTGAATTATTGTTAGCGGTGCGACGAATCGATGGTGGTTGGCGGTGGTGAAAGAAGACGGTGGTCGATGGCGGTGACTAGCGGTGGTGGTTGGTGGCGGTCTTCGATGATGGTGGTCGACGACAACGATGATTGGGGGTGGACGCACGATGGTCGCGGATGGTCGGCAGAAGGCGATATGGTCTACGGCGACCGGCTGGTGGTGGCATGGTAACCGACGACGGTGGTTGACGACAAGGATGATCGATGGTGGTGGCCAATGATAGTGACCGGTGGTGGGCCAATGACACCGCGACCATGGTCGGCGCAGGATCAGCGATGGCGGTGGTCGAAGATATATGCGACATAACAATGGCGCGGCCGGTGGCGATGATCGGCGGGTGGTGGCGGGTGGTGACCGATGGGCGTTACGCATGCAAGGACCAGGTGGTCGGGCGACAAGGACCTGGCGGCGGGCGGTCGGGCTACGGCGCGACGATGACCGGCGGTGGTCGGCGATGATCCCGCGATGGTCGGTAGGTGGCCCGATTAAGCTTTGAGATTCATCGAGTTTGAGAGCTCTCTCCTCTCTTTCGCTTTCGGGGCCCCTCATATGAAGAATGAGGGACTATTTATAGGTTAGAGGAGTGACATTTCTATAAATACATACAAAATCCAAACCACTCCATAAGATGGCTCAAAATGATTCATTTAATCATCTAATGTATTTTAAGTATTTGAATGCCCAAATGAAGTCATTATTAGAGGATCTTGGGCTTGTTAGATCCGCTCGTCAAGACGCTCGATTTGACTATAAATACTCCATATTTAAGAGCTATTTAGGGATTTGACTGATATCTCAATGTTTTTAATTATATTTTAAACTTGATTGGCCTCGACTCAAAATCATTGCTGATATCAAGAAATTCATTCAATTATATAGTTGTAATATGGATAATGATTAAACTTGATTAAAAATTGTGGAATTATCTACTAAGACTCGATATAAAGATTTATTTGTGGATAATCTATATGAATTTGACTAGAAATTTTCATAAGTTTTTGGTTGGTTTTTTTTTTTAAAAGAAATTTACATACTAGCACACAATTCTTGTGCATTTACATATCTAATACCTAGAATTTTATATTTACAAATATAACATCTTTTCTATACTTGAAAAAGGTGCATTTCACTCTAAAAAATTAATAAAAGTATTATTTTTGATGTAATATTAAAGATTTGGGTGATATATATATATATTAAAATTTAGGAGTTAGATATGTAAATATATAATATTTGATTCTATTTATATAAATCCCCTATTTTCTACTAATTTTCTATAGTGTTATCAATAAAATTATGTCAATTTATATTTTTTGGCATCCAACTTTAATATTATTTTTTGAATTATATATTAAAAATATAATGCATTTTGTAAAATTATTAACTAAGTAAAATTTTCAGATTTTCTTATAAATCATGTATTATAATTAGTTAGTATTGGGAGATTTAACTCAAAAACTAGTTCAAGTGTTTCAGACATATACAGAACAAATAAAATCAAAGTAATTATACAAACGAATACCAGATTTAACATGGTAAAACCTATGAATGCAAAAAACCATGGAACCGCACTATCAAGAAATCCACATTGAAAGAAAAAGTGAGGAGAATAATATTAAATACACTTATCTCAAGCCTCTCTAAACTTCAGTCATTCTAGGGTACTCACTCTTCACTTGCATTCCCAAGAAAACAGTGAAAATTTACTGAAAAATTGTAGAAAATTTACTGAAATATGAACAGAGCTATTTTGTAATGTCAGAGGTCGCATACATTGGCATTGGCATTGGCCATTATCTTCTACATGGTTCGAGCATCATGCCCGCTCTATAGTCGATGCTAGCCTCTCTGTCTTCCTGGTGTAAGTCTACTGATCCCAATGTCATAGTGTCGTACTCCTGGCGTCGAGGCATTACCTTATCGATATCTAAAACTAAGATCACCTCTTCCTAGCATCAAGGGGTTGCCTCTAGAAAAAAATTTCTAGATGAGTCAACTGGGGTGAAGGACAGGACTGAGTCTACAGTATATCATGAGTTGATTGATAAAATCAAACTCCTCAAAATAACAATTAGATTTCTTCTAAGTACGATACAAGTGTAAGAAAAAAAATTCTTAAGGAAGTTTTCTCCTTGAAAGTTTTAATGTAAGGCCTTATTTTCTTCTGGTTAGTGATTTTTTCTCAATTCGTTTCCTAAAAATAATATTTAATATCAATTGACTCAAAAAAATTTTGAGTCTTTAATTCATAAATTTTGGAGAGATTTCAGCAAAAATATTACCAACTTTAAGACAATAGCTTCTACCATTTCTTAGCAATATTTTTCTAGAAATTTCACCAGTATTATGTTTATATATCTCCTCTATAGTTCAGTAGTTTAAATACAAATCTTTGATCATAAGCATGCATTTATTTTATCCAAATGCCATTTTCTCTGTGGATTTTCACTATTTTCTCTTTGTAATTATTTTTTTTGTTGAATTGTTACATTCGTAAAATTATGTCTACGATTTTTTAATGAACTGATGGAATGATATAGGTATTACTTTCAGATAATTTATAAATTTTTTTATTTTAATATATTAGATATATTTATGCTTGTTTTCTATATTTTATTTAAATATCAGTATTTGTCAATTGAAATTTAGATGTATTGAATTAAGTTAAATTTAGTTTTGAAAATAGTGATAACAATTATTACAAAATTGGTGGTGAAAATTTTTATTTGTGAAGTTTAATTTAATAAAACATGTGGTGGTGATTTTAATAATTTTGTTCATATAGTTTAAAACTATTTAAAAGTGCGATAGAATTTAATAATTAGTAATGACTTGGTTATTTTGTATAAAGTACAAAAAATTAATTATAAAATAGTTATATGATTAATAAAATTTAGATAAATTATGTAAAAGAAATAATGTACTAGCTTATAAAAAGAATGAACATATCAATATATGTAATGGATTTCATAATAAATGTAAAGATTGCTTGAAAACATTTTTTCTCAACTAGTTTTACTATTTATGGTTGACATTGCATCATCCAAAAGCCTATCCTTCATTTTGGATTGGTCAACTAACTTTAATCTAATTAAGATGGCCATAATATTAAAATGCTTACACTCTTCGTATTCATACTAATTTAAGGTTATATGTAGTGATGATGTTAATTAATTAATGGTGATGTATTTAAAAAATATTAATTATTTCACTTTATGTATTCGAATTAAATACTATGTATGAATATCAGAAGCTAATGACGTAATAAGATGAAAAGAAAATAATATTTAGAAAAAAAGAGTTAAAAATGAATATTATAAAAATTTATGAGTTAGGCTCCTAGGACATAGATTATAATGCCCAGTACTTATATAACCATTATCCTGGCTACAAGGGAGATGAGATTAATTTAAGAAATTGAAGAAATTGTGAGTTGATAGACAACTTCAATGAATAAGAATTTGCATGCAAACATGCAATAAGTAGCAGAAGAATTAGCAAAAAGTAGCATGAGGTGCGTTGGAAAAGATTAAAGGAGAAAATGATAGATTGAGAGAGGGATGAGACACTTTTTCAATTTGTGTTTAATGTTTGATAGTTCATTTTTTTATGTTTTAATTTAATTGGCACTCAAAGTATTTAATATGATATGTTTGAATAATTCAAATTAGTTTGATTGTATTATCATTGACAAATTTATATGATATATTTTTTATATTATATTGTGGTGTGAATATAAAAAGAACGAAGGTGTTTTCTTTCTTTTTTGGGTAATTCATAATAAAAGAAAAGCGAGGATGCTCACACTCAGGCATTTTGCACACTTGTCACTAGATGTTGGCAGAGAAGAATCGTTTGATAGTCTAACGGACTTCATGTATCACATTAAATACTTGTGAATTTCATCAGACGACATTTTTAATGGAAAATCTACTAATGAAAACCTAGTTGTCAACAATGTCCTTCATCAAGTTCTCCTTCACTGGTTGTCAGTAGATTCCATCATCAAGGTCTTCTTCACCCTCACCAAGGTCTGAACTTTACTTAATATGGATAACAATCTTTACCAATCGTCAAGGTCTATTTCGGCAGTCGCCAACAACATCCTTCGTTGAGCTCTCCATGATTAAAGCCTAAAACACTCAAAGACAACTTAATCTCACTTTATGTTCTTGGAAGGGGATGACTGAAAGCATGTTTTTTAGTACTGAAAGAAGCAAAGGACGCTAGGGTTATGCTCTCAGCTTCTCCTTGCTTGCATTTCTTGGCGGCCGCTTCGCTCTTCCATCTTAGGTATCATGTTTCTCTCCTTCAGACTCATTGCAAGGTCGTCTCGTGCTCCCCCTTCAGCCTCCGGCCCTAAGCCGGGGGCCTTCCGCTCTATTGCTCCCTTCTCGGGAGGTTGCTCTAATAGGGAGAATGAATATTGATGCAACCTTCTCTTCTAACATATGTCCCCTTTCTTCCCCTACTCTTTCATCCTATATTTTAGGAGTTCCATCCATCGCTGCTTCTTCACAAAATCGAAACCCATCTAGTTCCTCATCTCTTAAAACGTGCAATTAGAAGGATCTTCTCATATCTCAGAATGATAAGAGTAAGTCCTTATCTCTATCCTTTATCCAGTCTGAATCTGAGAAGGTCTCTGCTAAAGACCTCCGCAAAGGGCAGCAAGAATAGTAGTTATCTCTAGTTGGGCATGCCATTAGAAAAAGATCTTTTTACGGATCGCTCTTAGCGGCAGTCAGGAAAAATGGTCTTTCAAAAGCCACATGGAGCTCTTAACCTTGGAAGGGTTTTCTTTCTATTCAAGTTCTCTTGTCAGGAGGACTATGATTTGGTGTGAGATAATGGTCATTGCTTCCTTAATGGTAGGCCCTTCATCTTCCGAAAGTGGTCTTGGGACTTCAGACCTATAAAGGAACATTTTTCAAAAATTCTGCTCTAGATTACAACTTTCCTCTTTGTTGTTGGAATGAAGCTGGTTTCTTAAGAGTCACCAGTAAAGTGGGTACTCCTCTTGCTGTCGATAATCACACTGCTTCCAAATCTTGTATCTCCTTTGCGCGGGTCTACATTTATATCAACCCAATCTCCCCTCTTCCCGACTCGATTTTGATCAATCTAAATGGTCTCAAATTCTAGCAAGAGATCCTCTATGATTGGACACCTAAGGCTTGCAGTAAATGTTCCTCATTCTCTCACGATGATGGTTTTTTCCTCCAATCCAATCAATTCCTACTAGGTCAAGACCTTCTAGACATCCCAAAATGCCGAGAGTTATAGCTGAGCTTCAGCAGGCTCCCCCGCCTACTTCTTCTCCTACGGTTGCTACTGAATAGCCAACATACCATCACCCTCTTGAGGAAACGGTTCTCATTCAGCCAAACTTGTCTCATTCTATTAATGATTTGAATCAATCTTCTATTAGTTCTCCTCCTCTGGAAACTCAATTGGAAGAAGCCAATGCTGCCTCTAAGGAATCCCCTCCTTATGAAGACCCCCTGCCCGCCTCTCTCTCATTAGGGGTTCTAACTAGATCTTCTACAGCTTCACCCTCCCATGCACAATCCACATGACAAAATGAATCCTCTTCCAAGACTCCTCATAAGAGTACCCAAGACAGATGGAGCTAAATCATCTCATAATCTAAATCCTTAGGGCCATAAGGCCAATAGCAAGAAAAATAGCAAGTAGCCTTTCATCTTATCATTTTTCTTTAATGAATCTTCCTATTTTAGGTTGTTGGAATGTCAGAGGCCTTCTTGCTGAAGGGAGAATAAATGATTGCAAGAGAATTCTGAAGGATTCTCATATTGATCTCTTTTATCTTTTGGAAACTAAGCTCTCCATGTTTTCTTTTCGGGACTCTCTTCTTATAAATAAGATTTTCCTTTTCTCATCTGAAGATGGTGTTAATAATTTTGACTGGTCTTCGAGAGGCATAATATGGATTATGTGGAACTCTAGTGTCTCTTCTTTCTCTACAATTCTCAAAACCTCTCAATTGATTCATGGTTCTTTCTCTCACAACAACTCTCCTCCTTTCTTACTCACCTGTGTGTATGCTCAAAATGATGCCCACGACAGGACCCAATTATGGTGCTCTCTTCACCATATTGCTCTTGAAATGGACTCTCCATGGATTATCATGGGAGATTCCAACTGTGTCCTTTACTGCAATGAAAGTCGGGTGGGAACTAGATTCTAATATCCAGAACTCTAGATTTTAGAAATTGCGTTCAAGATTACGGTCTTTTGGATCTTCGTAGTTCTAGCCTTTTCTTCACTTGGTCTAATCATCAGGTGGACAATTTAATTCAATTTAGAATTAATCGAATGATGTGCAATATTAATTGGATGGATCTCTTCCCCTCTACTTCTTATAGAGTGCCAACCTCTCTCTTCCGACCACTCCCCTTTAATCACTCTCTTGTAAGAACCACCCCCTCCTTCCCTAGATTCATGTTCAAGAATTATTGGTCTTCGTTTATTGATTTTAAGGAGGTGGTTAGCAAATCCTGGAGTGCCTTTGTTCATGGTGAACCAATATTCGTGCATTCTAAAAAGCTTCAACTTGCTAAGAATTCTCTCAAAAGTCATAAGTGGGATTCGACCTTTATCAGTCATAAAATCAACTTGGTCAAGATTAATCAAGACCATATTTTACAATGTCTTGAAGCTGACCCATCAAACATTTCCTTAGCTATCAAAGTCAAGGAAATTTGTGGATCAAGTAATGGGCCAAGGCTCATTGGCTTACAAACTCGGATGACGATTTGAAATTTCTTTACTTTTCAATAAAGGAAATAAGGAATTCCAATCACATACCCTCTCTTAATACTAGGAGGGGTATAATTTATGATCCCTTTTCTATTACGGAGGAGATTAGTAACTATTATTCTACTCTTTTTAATCAATACAGCTCCCTCATGCTTTAATTTCATGATAATCTGGTTGGAAGTACCCTCTCTCCATCTCAAACTTGTGGTTTGGAAGATGTTGTAACGGACAAGAAAATTTTGGATGCTCTCCACGATATCAATAAAAATAAATCACCGGGTCCGGATGGTTTCAATTCTAAGTTCTTTACTTCTTGTTGGGAGATTGTTGGAAAATAGTTTCTAGCAGTTGCTCATTTCTTCTTTCTTACTGGGAAGCTCCACAATATCTTTAAGCAAAGTCTCATTACCCTGATCCCCAAGGTTAAGCACTCAAAATCCTTATCTAACTTTAGACTCATCTCCCTTTGCAATATATTCTATAAAGTTTTGGCAAAGGTGCTGGCCAATAGGATGAAAAAGGTCCTTCCTACTATTATAAACTATGCTCAATCGTCTTTCATTCAAAACAAGGATATTGCAGATAACATTGCTTTGGCACATGAAGTTAGCTTTGAATTCAACTCTCTTTCCTCCTCCTTGAAGTGTTTCATAGCAAAATTTGACCTCAAAAAAGCCTTTGATATGGTTAATAGGCAAGCTCTTCATCACCGTCTGGAATAGAAAGGCCTCCCATGTGTTTTTATTCGCTAGATCAAGGCTTGTATCTCTAATGTTCCTTTTTCCATAGTGTTGAATGGTCAAATTAAAGGTTACTTTTGCTCTACAAATGGCCTAAGGCAGGGCTGCCCCTTATCACCTTTTCCTTTCTCAATTGCTATGGACACTTTCTCTTGTATCATGGATCATGAGGTTAATCTTAAGCGCTATACCCTATTTTATAATGGAATTTTCTCTATTTCTCACCTTCTCGTTGCATATGATTTACTTGTTGTAAGATATGTAACTGACCAGAATGCAACCTCTCTTCATTACTCTTTAAATAGCCTTGCTACCTACCTCAGATTGCAAATCAATAAGGATAAATCTTTGATTTGTTTCTCAAAGGATGTGCTGCTTGCTGATAATTTTGTAGGCTTTTGAATATTAAACAAAGCTCTTTCCCCTTCAAATATCTTGGTCTTCCCCTAGTAACTGGTGCTCTTCGAATGGAGCATTTCAATCCTTTGTTTGATAAGCTGCACTTGTGGCTTGCGAAAAGCAAGTTTTATCTTATGGAGGTCATTTTCAGCTGATTCGATAGTCCATAAACAACTATCTTTTATTTTGGTTTAAATCAATAGCTATTCCAAAGGGTGTTCTCAAAAAACTTACCTCCCTCAAGGCTAATTTCTTTTTCCATAGCAGGGAACCTAATAAGCTTCATCTTGTCTCCTGGGCTAAAGCTACTCTTCCCAGTGACAAGGAGGCTAGATTGACATCTATCTCTATGCTAAACCTAATGTGAAAGATTAAAACAATGTGGAAAGTCATTAACAGATCCAATTTTTTTGCAGATTGGTGGTTAAGTAAATATGGATCTTTCTGGAGATCTGTTCAATTTCTTTTTTTAGCTCTTTGGAAAGAACTGAGGATGTATGCTGGGAATTTTAGAGGGAACCTTTCCTTTTTGGTAGGCAATGAATCCTCTAGTTCCCTTTATTTCTACCCTTGGGGCAAGGGTAGATCTCTATTTGACATTCTGGGGAAGGAGTGCTTTCACCTGTTTAATAGGCCACATTATTCCTTAGTGAATTCTATCTTAATTAATGGCATTTGGGATTTACCGGATTCATTGAGGCTTTATGGTTATAGTTGTTACAATGATATTATTAATACTATACCTATATCTGGATCCGATCAGATTTCTTGGAATGATTGCAAAAAGCTTAATTTTCATCTCATTAAGTCCACTATCTTCCATAATTTTGCTGTTGTGGATTGGTGGGAAGACATTTGGTTCAAGGTCATGCTATCAATCATGCCCTCTTTTGTTGGATGGCTTTTGTTAGAGGATTAAAAACCTCAGATACGTTCTCTTCTAGAGGTTTAGGCCTGCCCAGTACTTGCCTGCTATGCAATGTTGAGCCAAAATCTCACAACCATATCTTTTTTGAGTGCTCCTATCTATGGGGTTGATTCGATCCTTACTGCCAAATGGGGACTTCTTCCTTCTTCAAACCTCCCTCCCTTAGGTTTTGGCAGCTGGTTCCCTACTTAATCATAAAGCTCTTAAAAGATTACATCTTCTAATCATTGTTATTTCTGTTTGTCATTTGAGGGGAAGGAATTCCCGTTTTCATAACATTAAGGCTAACTCCCCAGCTTATCTAGCTAGCGGAATTAAACTCTTAGTTGCTCACAAAACAAGAAAGTAGAAATTCAAACAAACATGGCCTGTTGAAGTTCTCTCTATCTTAAATTCCTAGAGGAGTTATGGTTTATTTGTTTGACCTTTCTCTTAGGTCTCTGCTTTCAGGATCTGTTGTTGGTTCTTATTCTTCCCTTGTTTCTCTTTCGGATTATGTTTGTTTTTAAAAAAATCGGACGATGATGTTTCATGGGAGTCTTTTTCAAGCAACTTTTTATGGGTTTCTGACCCTGCTTGTGCCCTCCACCTAGATGACCATTGCTGCAACCATGGGTTAGTCAATCTCCCTGGTTGGCTTCAGTTTTTGAGTTCATTGTATGGCAGTTCTTGGTTTATCTCTGTGATGGCGGATGGTAACTGTGACAAGGTACCTGATTGAGGGGTTTCTGCTAGTTTTTGCTTCTCTTGGTTGGCTCCTATCGTCGATTTATCGATGATTTCTGTCTATTAAGTCTTGTCTTCTTCCTGTCCATTCACTTACTATTAGTTTTTTTTTTTGTTCTTTATTTCTCTTGTTTCAGGGCTATTTTTAGTTTTTGTTGTTTTCTCTGTTCAGTCCCTCACGGGATTACCTGATGTGTATCTAGTGTAACCTCTAGTTTTTGGTAATGGAATTGGGCTAAGCCCTTAATTTTTTCCAAAAAAAAAAGCATGTTTTTAAAATAATAAAATGGCATAACAAACATTTTTTATTTAAACTTAGTACAAGCACAAAGTAAAAACAAAAAAATAATAATAACATGATGTCATATAGGCTTTTGCATTATTTTGTGTACTTGAATATTTTTTCAAGATCACCATTTTCTTCCTTCTTTAAGTTTCTTAATGTTAATTACTATGATTTTATGTATAATAAATTATTTCATCATAGTTTTGCATGACTCTAGAGAGAGCAAAATGAACTAAATAAAAAATTCTAACATCTTCTAAATTATTAACACTAAGCCAAATACATAACATTTTATGCGTGAGTCTAATGCGGTAATAACACAAATTTAAATAACATAAACAATATATATATAGACTTTCGATATATATATATATATATATATATATATATATATATATATATATATATATATATACACACACACCATGAAAAAGCCTTTTTATATTATTTAATGGCTGTAAGCACTTTATGGTTCATGGTAATCAGCCCAACTATTAATATTGCTTCTGCATCAGGAAAAATGCCGCCACCTTCAACAAAAAATAGATAAATATATTATTATGAAATAAAAAACCCTGATGCTGATACAACTATTTCGACATTTCATAAGGTATCTTAACATGAAGGGCCATCGTGCGCCAGTTATTTTTTTGTCACATAAATTTTTAATATAAGTATGATTTAAAATATAATTAATAATTTAAGTATCTTAAAAAAATTAAATAAGTATTATCTTTTGTTTAACGGGAGACTTGCTTATTTAAGTGCCTAATCTACGCTTTGACAAGCGATTATAAGAAGATTCGCTAAACGCGACTTATGTAACTATTTTTTAAAAATATTTTGCTCACTTGGTTGGATTTAAGTTTTACTATTATCTGTCATTAGAGCTACTCCTAACTTCCGATACTTATATAAAGTCTCTCATTCCTCCGATCAATATTTTATTAAATTCTTAATGTTTTATCTCAAATTGCATAAATATATGAATTTATTAATTTAATTCATTTTGATAAAAATTTTATAAATAAACATGCTTTTAATAATTAGCACATATTTTTATGCTATATTTTACAAGTATTTGATTAATTAATAGTAAAATATAATTTAAATGGCTATTTATTTAATTCCAAATTTTTTTATATATAAATTGGAGTCAGTCATCATTGAATATATTGAATATATTGAATTTTGGAAACCCTTATATTTGAATGATAAATATTGGATTTATCTTATGAATAATGATAAGATCAAAAGTTTGTCAACATGAATAAGGATAAACATTAATATTTAGTCCAATATCTTAAATGATGGACATAATATTTTGATCATTAGTGTATAAAGAGATCTATTTACGTATATAAATATGTAAAAATCAAGGAAAAAATTTACTTCGAATTGTATGGATAATTATCTCTCAAACATGTATATATAATTATATAATTTTACAAATATATATCAAATAAAATTATATATATATATATGTGACGTTAAAGAAATTCTTGAGAATAGTTTAGATAGTTTTACACATTTCACAATGTCATTATTTTTCAATAAAAAAAATCTTCATCTTAAACAAATTTAGAATTAAATAAAAAATCATTTAAACTATATTTATCTACTAATTAATCAAATACTCATAAAATATAGCATAAAAATATACACAGATCATTAAAAACTTATCTATTTAAAAATTTTCATCAAAATAAAATAAATTAACAAATTCATATATTTATGCAATTTGAGATAAAACATTAAAAATTTAATAAAATATTGATCGGAGAATGAGAGGCTTTGTATAAGCATCGGAAGATTGGAGTAGCTCCAATGACAGATAATAGTGGAATCTAAATCCAACCAAGTTGGCAAAATACTTAAAAAAAATAGTTACATGTAAGTCGCCCGTTTAACGAGTGACTTCTATATAACACTATAAGTCGCCCGTCAAATGGGTGACTAGATTAGACGCTTAAATGGGCGACTAACGCCACACCAGATTTAACGTGGCAAGGAAGTCGCCCGTTAAATTGGTGATTATACATATATCTAATTTTTTAAAAAAAATACTTAAATTACTAATTATATTTTAAACCATACTTATTTTAAAAAATTTATCTTATTTTGTCTGCATGATTTAGTCGGTCAAAATTGCCAACAAGAATTAACAGGCCACGGTCTCACAAATGTTCAAGCACAAAAATTATACAACATACAATTCTAAATTGAAACATTACTAAAGCATCATTTGGGATCATTTTTATTTTATATTTTATATTTTATATCAATAGATTTGCAAAAATATTATTATAAAAATAGAATTTTTTAAATAAATTTATTTCACTATAGAAAAATTTTAGTTTTTAGATGGATTTTCCAGCACACTTCATTAGTATGAAATAATCGATGAAATAACCAACGAATTTGAATCAGAAATTTTTTTTGATGAAAATTTTCATTGAAAAAAATTATCGCACACATTTTAGTTTAATGGGCCTTCTGGGGTGATGGCATTGCGGTGCGGTGCCTCACCGCACCACAGTATCATTTGGGTACTGCATTAGGGCTACATTTTGAATATGCGGTTGGAAAGCTATATTTTTCAACTTGTCTTGGCTACCTGCAGTGGTGACCAGAAAATTACAGTTTAACTTTTGTTAAATAAAAAAATTTGTATACCCACATAACTTCTTCTGCAGTATCTTTATCACTATTTTTTATACAGTTGCAGCCATCTCAAATAGACCCTAAATCCTGCACAATTTCTAGAGGAATTACATAAAATTTTTCAACCGACTTTCTACTAGAAATTTGCTGAAAAACTATTTAAATAGGGCTCGATGACCCGAGGGTCAACACTTACCTCCATTCTACCAAAATTCATGCACTCTCTCTCTCTCTCTCTCATGCGTGGATAATAGGTTCTTAGGCTAGGGCACAATGATTCAACCCCAAATCACACTTCTTTTTTACCGATTTCTTAATAAAATCAAAGGAAAATCACTTTCTCTTATTATAGAACTTTTATTTGTTTTTTTTTATTTTGTTCATTCATTTTTTTAGAAATGTGGATATATAATGGCATCCATGTGCAATGATTTACCAAACATTAAAACTAATACGGTTAGAATAGTTATTAAGCAAGTGAACCCTAAGGTAATGATATCTAAACATAGTGATTAGACATTTTAAGAAAGAGATAAAAGTTCCAAGATCATTTTCTTATTTGCATGTAAATTCTCTTAATTTTTGATATCTTCAACATAAAATTGCTATAATCTTTCACCCTTTCAAATTTTACAATGATATTTCTAATGTTAAAAAGAAAAAAAAATCAATCCCTAGGTTATTAGCATTCAAATAGTTCTTTAAAACTTATAATAAAAAATTAATCAAATTACTCAATTCACTATTACATAATAGTAGTGAAATTAAAACCTCATGAGAGGAAATGAAAATTAATTGTACATCATTCATGCAAAAAAAAAAGTTATAGAGGAGACTTGCTACCAATATGATTATGGTACTTTTTTTGAACATTTAAGTGAATTTAATCGTAAACTCATACACACAACTCATGTGCAAGAACTTGAACCTAAGACCTCTTGTTGAAAGGCAAAGCTCTCAACCAATATGCTAAAGTGTCTTGCATATGATTATGGTACTTAAATTCCTTCCCTTTACCAAATAGAAAATGTAGATCTTCTAGAAGCTACAAAAGTGGAACTATAATAATTGAAATTGAAAGTAGAGTCACTTGAGAGAAAACATCCATTCGCTTGCATCAAGAGATAAAGGTTATTATTTTGAAGAAAAAAGGAATATACTTAGATAATGCTTACACATCCGACCATAAATCAAAAGTCACTCAAAGGAAGTGCCAAAGAAAATAATGCCAAAGGTGCATCTAAGATATGTAATATAAAAAGCTTCTCAACTGAATTGATAGAAATTAGATGTGAATAAAAATGATTATTGCCAACACTGAGTAAGAAAATTACATACACTCTTGAAAAATTAAGTAAAATGATTTAAGTTATATCTGCTCAATAATCACATGTGTGACTCAAAATAATTACTTTGAAATTATATAACAAAAACAATCATTAATAAAAAAATTATCATCTTGTAATTTTATATTTGAAAAAATAATAATACGAAGAAATTGAATCAAGAAAAAAAATTTATCTCTCTTAGAAATACTTTATAAGAAGAAAAGTATCTTATTAGAACCTTGTAACAATTAGAAATGTGTTTTGCGATGAAGCCTATCAAAAAATAAGGAAGATTTTTAAGATACTCTTTAGCATTAAATACCCAATGGCTTTAAGTTGTTATAGAAGTGTTTCTTTATATGCTCGAGGTCATAATATTATTTGGGGAATTTTGAGAAAGAAAGTGCCTTCCAAGCAAGAGGAATTTATCCTAGGCCAAGAGCAATAATGTGAATCAAATGAATCAGTGCTTATATAGAGAGGCTATGATTTATAAGAACACCTTAATTATGGTGACTAGGAGCTAAATTAAAACTAAGTCATATTTGACTTAATTTTAATAGAATAAGGGTGAGTTTGGGACAACTTTCAGGTTATTTTTTTTTCTAAAAGCAACCGAAAATAAATTCATTTGCTACCAACTTTTGGTCGCTTTTAGAAATTTTGTGGTGAAAAAATATTTTGAGAACTGAGTCGAGTATGATTGCTGTCAAAAATGTACTTTTAATTTTTCAAAAAAAAATATTTGTAAAATACACAACAACTTTACAACTAACTTTTCAAGAAGCTGCTGTTGCCCCAAATAGACCTTTAGTGTTGATGGAGTTTAATCATAATTATTTCATAAAAGATGACTGGATTAATTCGTAGGATATTAGGGGAGATGTCAAAAAAAATTAATGATTTTATGTAAGAACTATAATAGAAAAAATTTTGTATAAATAAATCCTCACCAAAGGGACAACCTTTTGGTCATTCGTAAAAAGAAGAGAAGAAAAAATGAAGTCAACCTTTAATTCCAAATCTACATTAAAATTTCTTTACAAAAAAAATACCATTTTTTAAGTCAACACTAAAGATCTTCCATAAAAATTTTAAATTTCCCTCCAAGTAGGGGCTATTTTATATTTGTGGGAGGTAGTTGGAGCCTTAGGTAGAGAAAGAGTAGGTCTATCCCTTGTTTCATGGGAGTAGAGTCAGATAATTTTTTGTGTAGATGAAATTGCATGTCAACTCCATAGTTACCCCTTGACTGCATTATTCTATATATATTTTAACTTAATTTCCACATTTTAAAGTCAACTTTCACATTATGGCTAACCACTTCAACTAGGCATGATCTTGTATCTTACATTATTCTAAATTGTCTTCTTGCCTAATATATTATCCTTGTATCCCTTTGTTTCATGTAATATTCAACACATACTCTTACACACCTATCTAACATGTTGGATGATCACATAATATATTACCCTATAATAGCACATTATCTTGCTTAAACACATAAAATTATAACCACATAAAAAATAAGAACTATAGTAATTATTTCTTTGCCATGGACTTAGTAATTGTTCAATAATGCACAACATCAAAAATACACCTACACTACGACAGTACTATTAACAACAACATTGTCATGTCAACTACTAAGTTGCAACTTAAGCAGAGCCTTCACCCTAGCTAGTGGGAAATAACATCCCTTAAAAATATAATAGCCTAGTATGATACAGGTGGACAAGAAAAGGCTAATATGAAGGGAAAATATCATTGCTTGAGGAAAGAAAGGTGCATATAAGTATCACATAAAACACTTAGCATATAAGAGCCTTCATACTATATCAAACAATGGATATATAGATAGCCCTACTAATATAGACTCGAATTAAGTCCAAGATATATGTTCTCATGATTTTTCAATTGATAGCCTTAAGTCATTAATGAATAAGAAAATAAATAAATCAAGAGAAAATAGTTATTTTAGAAATAATGGTGAAGATCTAATGAGATTTTAACATTCTCTAGGATTCTAATTTTAAATAATTTCTAAAATCTCTCTTCTAATATTTATAATGTCGGAGTGGGAGAGAGAGAGAGAGAGAGAGAGAGAGAGAGAGAGAGATCTTATCCCTAAATGCAAGAAAGCCACATAATGGAAGAGGTTGAGGTTCAACTATTATTGTAGTTTTTTTCGAGAATTGAGAACTACTTGTAATAACAAAATTCAAGCATTAACTACTTAGTTTTTGTTCAGAGATTTATTATGACTCACACTATGATGTATCATGAATAACCTTTATTATATTGTAAGTATATTAAATAAATAAATCGTGGAAACTACATTCAAGGATTTACTTTAGATGCTATATAACATGGTTAAGTGCTAACTTATAAGACAATACTCACTAATCGAGGCATGGTGTGGACCACTTTATAGATTATAAATTATTAGTCCAACCCAAATTCAAGTTCTCTCTAGTGTGTTGAATATTTAAATAAGATAAAAGGCCAACAAAATCTTTAAAAAAATTCAAAAGAGCTATGTTATTTTTTATTTATTTTTATTTTTTTATAAGATGAAGTTGGATAAGAGTTGCTTTCTTTTCTTAGCTTTGGATATAGATAGACTTTAACATCAAAAAAGATCTTAGAAAGTGTGATCAAATCATAAACCATCTGGCTTTATGGAACCTTTCAAAGATATATGCCAACCATAACAAAAGTAGAAGTAATTGAGAATGTTAAAGCATTGAAATGAAACAACGACTATTTATAGTCATGATCTCATGAGGAAAGTTATTTCTAAAGAAGAAAATAAGATGGTTTTGTTCTTCAAGGATCAATAAGAACTATACAAATTATCTCAAGACATACTCTTCACATAGAGCTCTGTAGAGAAATAAAGGTGATTAAAGTTTCAAAAAAGAGTTCAGAAAAAATAAAGTCATAATTTTTAAAGATTCAGTATAATAACATAAAGCTATTGAAAATGATATATGATCTACCTCAGTGTAACCGATTGAACTTCCTCAGTTTTATAAATATAAACTTTGCTCACCACTATTGACTAATTCATATCCACAAAGCTTCCTTCAAATTTTCTTTTTCATGAATTACTAGTGGATTTTCTCTATCTTTTTTAGGATGCAACAAAAGAGGAGTTCAAAGCCAATCAACCTCTAGCTCTCAATCTAATTTTTAAATGGTTAGTTTAGCCTCTTTAATGTGAATTAGGTTATTATATTAATCATATTAATCTCTTTGTAAGGCTTGATTCACACTTTTTAAAAATTAAATAGAATAAAATTCATGTGCAAGCTCCATTTGATTAAAGGGTGGGGGATTTAGTCAACTAAAGCTAGCTAATTCATTAAATGGTCAGGTTAAATCATAAAAATAAACTAAAAAGAATTTTTAAGCAAATTTTAAGTACTTAGACAGAAGCATAAAAGTAGTTCATGGGACATTATAAATGTAAATTATATAGATAAAACTAGTAATAAAAGTATTTATCTTCAGTCGCATAGCTAATCATTATTCAGTTCATTAGTTTTCTTCAAGTATAACTTGCTTTTAAAATTATAGTGACAAACCACATTATCCTCAAACAATTAAAGGATTGTGCATTTTTCATTCTCTTTATTAAGAAAAATTAACAATGGTTGTTAGGTCAAACCTTAACCAACTTGTGTATCCCATAAATAAAATTACACTCAAAATATTACTTAATTAATCTTATAACCTAATAAATTACCCCCTTCCCTCCCCCACACACACATGGACAATAAATACTAGTCTGTTGTAATAAGCCACCAAGAATAGTCATCTTGGACCCACTCTAAGTCAACCTAACCTAGTTTAGGTCAAACCTTCATAACCCTAAGGCATTTGATCAAATCTAAGTCACGTATGTTAACCTTAAACCATATTCGACATCAAATGTGCGCAAACTTAGATTAGATCATAGTGAAATTTAGGGAGCCCAATCAAACTATGCAACTTAGGAGTTGATGACCATACATAGACTCTAAGGCCAATCTCCCTAAAATCACTCAATTTTATCAACCTTACATTAACCTAAAAAAATATTTAGGTTCCTAACCCTACCCACTTTGATGCCTATGACCTCTGTCAACTTTATAGCTTTTGTAAACCAAAAATACTAAAATTAGTCAAATTAATTTGAATCTTCATTTAATACCATTTCAAATGTCCTTTAGCATTTTTTTTAAGCATTTAATTTCATTCCAAACAGGAAAATATGCAATCTGTGGCATGGGAGGGAATAATTTGAGTTTTAATTTTCTTATAAAACCTTTTAAATTGAAATGTAAGGAGAAAACTAGCACTTTCAAAATGATTGATGAGTTTTCTAGAGAGAATATTGCCTTATATGAAATTTTTTTATTTAACCTAGTGGATCTTTATGAAATACTAAGATAATAAATTCTAATTACATCATCATACATTTAATGCATAACAATATTAATATAAATTTATATTTGAAAAAATGAATCTTAATACAAGATTTTGAATATATTTTGCATTTGACTAAATTGCACTATATATTTAAATTATATCTAAATTCTAAATACTTGAAACTAAATAGTAAAAAAATCTAATAATATTATATTAGATTTTGACTTGTTAGCTAAATCTTTCTTATTGAAAACATCCTCCTCACTTTTAAAATTATTCATCTAATACAAAGATCTTCAAGCAACATATTTTAGCATTATCTAAGAGCAAATAATTTATCATTGATAATCTTCCTAAAGTCATGTAAGTTCAATGATTAAAAGAAATTTTTAAATTTTCAAAAATTTATTTACTTGTTCAGATTTACTAAAATTTAAATCATTGAGTTTTTTATGACTGCATTCAAGATGAACTTCAGTACATACATATTTAATGTAATTCTGAAATTTTATTTGACATTTCTTCTCAAAGCATTTTAAAACAAAGTTTTACTTTTAGCAAAGTAAATTTTGGGTTAAAGTTTTTTCCTACAACATATTTTTTAAAATCTAAAACTAAATTTATTATCATGCTTTTTCTTATTTCCAAACCATTGCAAGTGCTTGCATATTATAAGATGATCAAATGCAACTTTGAGATCACAGCTATTGATTGGGTCTAATTGGGATCACTTTTTTTATTTATTTTTATTTTTACTTTTTTTAAAAGCATATTTATTTATTATATTTATTATATTTTTATTTTTAAGATAAATAATTTTTTTTTTAAAATGTACTCAAAATAATGTTTTGAAATTTTAAGTATTTTTTGAAAATGCCTATTATTGTTGTCACTAGAACATGCTATCACCTCTTACTTATGTCGCACCAAAGCCAACCACCATCATATAGCATCTAACTATTATCAACCACCACCTCTAGCACCCCAACCTCCACTATTGAGTGTCACCTATCATCAACCATCACCATTATAACTTATGGCATAACTTAGCAGCATGTGTTACTACACCATCAATTTTTTTTTATTTTTTTTATTTTTTAGGGAACCCCATATAGGGGAATTTTATTGCTCAAATGAAAAGGGTTACAAGATCCTTAAAGAGGGGTTAAACTCTGAGTCTACCACTCAAAGAGATACAATCAACTTAAAGAGTAAAACCCTTATCTGAGTACAAAACTCACACAACAAAAGCAAATACACTACCCAATTACAAAGAAACAAACCTATGCACGCAACAATATCCGCCACCATCCTAATGGGAGGAGTAGAAGAGCTTTTGATCCAACGAAAATTGTCTGATGGAACCTACATTAAGAGAAGAAACTTGCAAACCATCTTGGATGCCAGTTAGTACCCGTAAAAAAGAAAATAATTATACTGGGAAAACCATAAGACAGAGAAAAAAGGGGTGCAGCAAAAAATCCACACTAATTTGGGGCTACCACATACATTTACATCCCACCAGGGGTACCATACATATGCTACTACCATCCAAATTAGCAGATTAATTTGCCACCCGTAATAACCAAACCGAGATGATCGCCCATCCAAAGTAAAATTATAAAGCTCAACAACATGATATAATCACTAAAGAGAAAATTATTGCTATCCAGAATGGAGCCAAATCACCTTTCAACTCGAACCATCAATTATGATTAGAGCATAGCATAACATGTAATTAAGAAAAAAGAAAGGCAAGATGATAATAAATAGCCGACAGCTGCCATATAACAAAACCATGATAAGCATATAGAGATCTCCGATGAATATGCAATTTGTAATTTTACCATCAACCCACTTATCCGAAAAAAGCAACATACAGCCAACTGCCTGAAATTCCCAATCCAAAGGGAAATGAAAACAATACCAAAAAGCCATGTAAGTCCAACCTCTATCAATAAATAAACCGACCAATCCACCCATAATCCGTATGAACATAACCTGAAACAGCCAAATAAACTGAAACAGAAAGGCACGCATTTAAGCGAAATACTACCCACATCAAGCAGCCTCAAATTCCCAATCAAAAGGGAAACATATCCAGCACCAAAGAAACATATAATGCCAACCTTTATCAATAAAAAAACCCCACCACTCAACCCAAAACCATATAAGAGCGGTGAAAGTACCTAAATGAACCGTTAGAGCAATCAACATTCACCCAAAATTCCGGGACAAAAGAAACAACCCATTCTCGCGTAGAATAACGCAACAACCACAACACCACTAAGTAATAAAATGATATCCAGCTTCAAGCATAATTCGAAATGACAGGAGATAAATTTTTTCCCGCAGACAAGGTAACCAAAACACCCTGAAAATCCAGTCTAAACCGTGGGATGCTATAGCAGTTAGTTATATCGCCCAAAGGAGTATTAGGAAGCACTCCTAATAGCAAAGGATGGTATATTGCCAGCAAAGGCACACCAAGCATGATGAAAAATCCCTCCCCAACCATCAAAAGAATTCTCCCTACAACATCCTAAGACAAGCCCCTCAAAATCGAGAAAAAAATTGAGTGGATCCAACACCATAAGAATGAATAGGAGATGGAAAATCTCCACCAATCAGCACGATATCCAATTGCCAAACATAAAAGCTTACATTTTCCTAACATAAGGTAGACCAGTTCTATCTAAATTTAAAAATCTCCTTAATAAATGGGGACTATTATCATAAAAAAATATCTTAACCATAGAGGACTTTGCACCCAGCCAAAAATTTGCACAAGAATTCCCTTCTCGATAAATAGAGATGTGATAATCAAGAGAAGCAAGAAGCCTTCTAGTATGATTGAGAGTAGACTTCTACATTACCATGAGCTCGAGTTTAATAAATTGTGAGCAAAAGCATCGCAAACTAGATTTTTTTTAAACCTGAATGGATAGTAATATTCCATAGTGAAGGCCATAAAGTTCAAAGAAAAGAGCAAACAAGGTCTTAAAGGAATAAAAAGAAGAATCAATCATCTTACCTCTAAAATACCTTAAGATACCCCCACACCCATAGAACCCATTAGCAACAGAACCATCCGTATTAATCATAATAGTATGGTTTTGAGGTTTAGTCCAATAAATAGTCTTATAGATCTAATCAAATTCAGTAGATGGTAAAAAAATCCCAAAATAGTGAGCCAAATGTTTAATATCTTTGAAACTCGACGGATGAAGTAGTTTAGCTTTATAAAGGGAGGAAATTTTACCTTTAGCTTTAGCAATGATGCGGTGAATATTCATGAAAATGTCATTTTGTTTAGCCTCATTTCTTTCCATCCAGATGTACTACAATAGAGTAATAGCCAGCGCACATTTGACATGACCTTTTGGAGCATAGGATAGGAAGTTATTTAATAGGTGTACGATAGAAAGGGATCCATCAAATAGTAAAGTATTCAATAGGCTATCATACCAATGCCAAACTTTAGTCGCAATGGGGCCATTAACAAAAACATGATCCAAAGTTTCTATGTGAAAGCAACATTGACACTTAGAAGGGAGGTGAAATCCTTTTTTTTTTAGAATGGTATCCACAGAATGTAATGTTTAAGAATACCATGTGAGAATCGAAATGAAGCAGAATAGCATTACTATTTTGGAAAATATTGGTGAGTCTTGATTGTTAGATCTAATAGTTTGCCACACATCCTTAAAAACAAAGTCT
This sequence comes from Cymbidium sinense, assembly GCA_021442155.1. Lineage (NCBI taxonomy): Eukaryota > Viridiplantae > Streptophyta > Magnoliopsida > Asparagales > Orchidaceae > Cymbidium > Cymbidium sinense. The sequence continues at coordinate 78,377,406 of CM038226.1, forward strand.
CCAGTAGCAGACTTGTTGAATAGAATTTGATCCATTTTATTGGTAGTAGGGGTGATATTCAGGATTTATTAATGATAGTATTAGGGACATAGGCACCTAGTTGAGCTATATTCCAAGAATTCTGAGTAATGAAATAATTTACTTTGATTCTTTCTATCGAATGGGTGTTTAGTAAGGCATCTATAGAACCTGCACCCAGCCAATTATCTTGCCAAAAAAATGATGAACTGGAATTAACACCTCAAGTTATAAGCCTTCTACTTAATGACAAAGTCTTTTCCACATAGGGAGTCTCCCATTTTGAAGTCGCAAATTAGGGGATGGTTACCCTTAAAATATTTAGCAAGGATAAAATTGACCATATGATTACTTCTAAGGTTCCACCACATTTTATAGGAAAAGCATTTGATGGAATCTTGTAAAGTTTTACAACCGTGCCACCTTCATTTAAAGGGCCACAACACTTGTACTAACCCAAAGGCATTTTTTTTAGATGATGAGTTTGAGAAGAATTTATTGAAAAGCGGTTAATTTTATTAATAATAGTTGGTAGGGACAATAGTGGAAAGATAGAAGGGTAAGGAGCAGAATACTTTTAATAAGGACTAATCTGGCTCCAAAAGAAAGAAGGTGGAACTCCCAGGAGGAGATTTTCTTATAGATTTTTTGAATTACTTCATCAAAAAGGAAAGATCTTTTAGCACCGTGATATAAAGGCGTACCCAGGTATTTGATAGGGAGAGTATAATGGGAAAATCCCATGATATTCTTAATATTATTAATCATAGGGATAGGGATTGAATTACTAGCAATGAAGCCACTTTTGTCAGGATTAATATTAAGTCCACTCTCCTCCCAAAATGAATAAGAAATTTATACAATTTCTTAATGTAATGGGTAGACCCATTACAAAAGATAATGAAATCATTCGCAAAGCAAAGGTGAGAAATAGGAAAACCACCCCTAGTCTTATAACACATGTTGGGCATTTTGAGAAACATAAATTTAAGATTTCTAGAGAGATATTCCACTGCAATAATGAAAAGTGCCGGAGAAAGGGGGTCCCCCTGCCTGATACCATGCGATGAAGAAAAGAAGCTGTGCATCTTGCCGTTAATAAGTAAGAAAAACCCAAAATTTTTAATATCATTTTTTATTAAATTAATGAATGAATCGAAGAAGCCAAATAAAGATAAAATTTTGTAGATGAATGACCAACTAATGTTATCATAGGCTTTAGATATTTCTAACTTAAGGACAAGGTTCCCACCTCGAACTTTAGTGTTTAGATCGTGGACAATTTCTTGAGCCAATAATACATTATTAGAAATAGAACGACCTTTAACAAAGCTAGTTTGATTAGGAGAAATTGTTTTGGGAAGTAGCATACCTAATCTTTTGGCTAGGATCTTCGATATGAGCTTATTGAAAAAAAATACAAAGACTTATGGACCTAAATTGATTCCAATATTCGGGGTTTTCAATTTTAGGAATTAGTACAATGGAAGTACTAGAGAAGAATTTAGGGAGGGTGGTCCCTCTAAAAAAAATCAAGAACCACTTTAACCACATCGCTTTGATAATATTCCAACATTTTGAAAAGAGAGGAGTGAATCCATCGTACACTGAATTCATACTCTGAAGGGTCGATGTAATTTCTACTTCAGAGGGTAAGGATGTAAGCATTGTGTTGTCATCTTCGGTGATGATTTTGGGGATAAGATCAGGACTTGCCAATTCCTCATACATCACATGATTATTAAGCATGTTATTGAAGTAAGAAACACCCGAATCAGCAAGTTCATTTTCATCAAAAATCTAACTATTATCAGAATTTTAAATTTTCTTAATGTGATTTAAGGCCTTTCTCTTATTGAATAATGCATGAAAGTATTTGGTGTTCCTATCTCCTCCGATAGTTTTTTTAGTGTTTTTTGCCTAAAGTTTCCTCCATATCTTGATAGTTGGTTAATTTATCTTTAGCTTGGTTTAATAAAATAATTTTAGAAGTATCCAGGATAACCTCTTCCTCTAATGATATGACCTCTTGTTCTAATTCTTTTAAGTTAGTGAAAACATTTTTGAAGCAGTTTTTGTTCCACCATTTGAGCAACTGTTTAAGCCTTTTTAATTTCAAATAAAGTCTCTTCATCCCAAAGAATCAAGGATAAAGAGGGTTTCCCAATTATTAGCCACCACCTCCACAAATCGGTATCCAAAGAACCACATATTTTGAAAATGAAAAGGAGTACATAGGGATGGGGACTCCGTATTAACCTTAACAGAAATAAGCAAAGGAGAGTGATTGGATAGGGTTCTACTAAGATGTTCAACCGATGTATTCAAAAAGGAGTTTATCCATAGATCATTAAACAGGATCCTATCAAGTCTTTGCCACATTTTGTGGTTGTTCTAGGGGAATTGGGAGTCATTGATGCCCATTTCAGTCAAGTGACAATCAAGAGCCATATTATTAAATTCCTCCATAGATAAAGGGCTAGGAGGATTTCCACCCCTTCGTTCTACTTAGGAAGCAATAATATTAAAATCCCCACCCACAAACCAAGGAGCATTAATCGAGATCAAGAAATTAATCAGATCATCCCACAGGTTCCTCTTACCATACTTGTTGCAAGAAGCATAGACAAAAGATCCAAAATAAGACCAATTGCAGAGATGTTAGTATTCATGACCGGTGAAGGTCCCAATAATATGGAATGCAAAAGGATTTTTCCAAAAGATCCAAATTTTATTACTTGAGTTCGTGAAAAAACTACTAAAGCCAATCATTCTAGCAATAGATTGGATGTTAGAAGGAAGGATAAAGGGTTCCAAAATTGCCAGAAAAGAAATATTATGAATGCGAACTAAATTGCTAAGTCTATTACAAACAAAGAGGGAGCCTATCCCTCTCGCATTCCAAATCAAGAAAGCGACCATTACTTAGGACGAGAAGAGCCAGATCTAGTAATTCTGGCATAGATAGGAGATTTAAATTTATGTGATTTTTTTCCTTTTTGAGACAATACGAAAATCATTTTCCAAATAAACAGCCTCACCATCCGATAAGGAAATTCCAATTAACTGTTTATTACCTATAGATGCCTAAAGATTAACTATCGCCTCCTTCTTCCAACTCATTGTTCATCTCCGATGCATCTTAGGTTCTAGATTTTGGTCCACGTAAGAATTGGATGATGGGTTAGAATGAGGTAGAACACAAACCCCTAGATCCGGGGTGGAAGTTATCTATAAATACTGCACCTCCTCCAAACCAACCTTATCATTCAACTGATCTTGGGCTATTGGAGATGACATAGCAATACAATTAGTATT